>CM037829.1:24864178-25464178 GCA_021234535.1 Stichopus chloronotus
ATGCTGGCTTATTAAAATTGAAATCATCAGACAGATACTATGAAGAGATGAGAACAAAGAATCAGGAATCTGTGTGAAGGGAACCCCATTCTGAAATCTGCCCAAAACTCCCCTTAGCCTCAAGTTTCCCTTCAGGGGATTAACTTGTGTGTTCCACAAACTGTACAATCCAACAACTATGTAGTGGTGATTCCTAGTGAAGAATGTGATTCTTTTTTAATTTCGTAGTGCTTGGTATCACTCAAAAGGTATCACTCATTTTTATTGGTTCTTTGCTTGGGGAAGAAACCTTTGTCGTCAGTTTGGTATGTGTATATGTCTGTGAATGCATGTGTGTGGGTGCTGTGAGTGTGTGTCAGCTACACTTGCTTGGGTGTGTGAAAGTCAAACTTGGTATATAGATCCGCCATATGGAGGTGTGGTCTGTATTTCAAAGTCATTTGAGGTCAGCAAAATACCAAAATTCAATTGATTTAAAGGGAAATAGGGCGTTTGTTTTAGAGAAGACATTCATATTTTTGAAACCAATGTTTGTGGATGCAGAATGATAGATTATTCAAAATAAGGAAGGACAGTAGCCTTCTCTTCAAGAAATAAGCTCCTCACAGATAGAAATTCTCTTATCTGTTGCTCAACACTAACTTGTTCACCCAAACTTTTCAAAATTCAAATGATGCATCTTGCATTACTCATCACATGCATAATGTTTTGAGGAGATGAAGCTTTGGTAGATGTTAATTGATGAGACTGAATGGTTTAACAGTGATTACCACTGTTTTCTTTCGTATGTCATGTTGATGTATTCTAAATGCCCTATTTTCCTTCAAGTAGTTTAAACAGCTATAACTCAATGCTTGTTGTTCCAAGTAGGGTGTAAGTTTACATGTTGGGTCATTGAGTACGAAGTATTTCATAACACAAGCTAAAAGTAATCTGTGCATGCTATAGGTCACTTATGGTCATTTTTTTTTGCAATATTCTTGTAAAGAAGGGGTATGGGGGGTTGGTATTATGGAAAGTTGTGATTATTTCAGAGAATGTACCCAATGTCCTAACAACTATTTTTTACCTTTGGTGATCCATAACCTCTGATGACATGTGGTCTGTGTAGTGTTTCAAAATGAATGTAGAACTCAATAATATCACACTTCTCTGATGCTACTGTCTGAAGTTATCAAAGTTTTTGCAAAACACCATGTAGGGTCAAGCACTAAAAATACTCTATTACAAGGTAAAAGGTCTGCTTGACTTGGCATTTCTGGATATGAAATTGCCACCTCAGTCTTTTATTGTTGACCGCATTCATGTAGGTCAAAGTTTAAAATTTTCTAAAATGTGCCTAAGTTGCCTTTAATTTTGTAATTTTATATTTCTAAACATCATTAAATGTACATCAAACATGGTACATGTAGCATGTGGTTAGTAGCAAAAATGTTGATGGCCATTTTATGATCATTTGGTGGTTAACTCCAAAGGTTCCTGTATTTACCATATATTCCATAAAGTAAGTTGTCGGTGGCCAAAAATTTGTAGGTTATTTCAATGTCGTGTGGGTTCATTGGGGAAAACAATTTGACATCTGTTGGATTTACATGATACTAGTACATAATACAAGTGTTAAAAACTTCCCTCATCTATTTCAGATTTCAGAAAATACTACAGTCACATTGCCAACTTGTGTCCACGTTAGCAAGAATTTGACATTCCAAGCTACTAAATCCTCTTGGTTGACTTGACTGTTGATCCTGTTGACTGTTGGTCAACAAAGGTGTTTTTAAGGCAATGTGTTAATCAACATGAAACTTAGTGGATTAGGTTGAAAGTATTCCATTTTAAACATTTGGAAGGTCAGTTAAGGTCAACTTGTAGCTTAAACACAATTGCCGAGGCACATTTATACTTCACATTTAGTGAGTATTTTGTTCCTCTGCCCATGGCTCAGTTTCAGTATGTTCAGCAAGGAACCACAGTGCCCACTTGGCTCTTGTTTTTGAAGGAAATGAAGTTAAGATGCACTAATTTGCAAAAGATTCCTTCTGTATACTGGACATGGCAAAAGCAAAGAACTAAGATAAAATCATTAGGATTTCATTTGGACTTGATAACTGTGCAGTCCTTTGTTGTGAATCGTAAGTTTGTTTGTGAATAAGAACACCAGATATACTTGAGGGTGTCCCAGAGGCTGACATCTTCCTTTTCACATTCCAGAGAACTTTATGACAAGTATGGATTTTCAGAATACATGGAGGAAGAAGATGGTAAGGAAACAAACGATCCATTGGTTACCATGGCAGCAGAGTTCACACGCAAAGTGGATCAAATCCAAGTGAGTGTATCCCACACACAGAACTATGAAGATGAGTAGTTTTGAAAAGTGATAAAACCAATGTCAACAGTTTTGATAACATTTTCATTGTTTGTAAATTGAAAATCATTATCACAAGTTGTCACTATACTTGAACAAGTTGCAGCAGTTACCTCATAGCATCACTTTGTTCCATTTCAGTGCTGTAAGTTGATGCTTAATTAGCTAGGAAAAGCTACCACATCCTCTTTTGATTTTTATGAGTTGCTGCTCTTAGCCAGTTAACATGTGCACATATGGATGTGTGTTTGTACACAAAGTGCCTTTGCTGGTGTTTGTGATGCTTTAAAGAGAGTGACAAGCAGTATCAGGAAGATAAACTACTACAAGTTCAAAGTTCAAGTTCAGTTGTAAAGTACAATGATCTTTTTGAGCTCAGTAGGGGTCAAAGTTCAGAAACCTTAAATAGAAACATTTGTTTTATCCATGAAAGCTTTCTTTGTTGTTACTCCTGACATGAATGCATTGATACATTTTCTTGTAGCAGGATTACGGAAATGTGGTCCACAAAATATTTTGTTGCCAAAAGATGGGTCACACAATTTGGCAAAACTTTTATTTTATTCAAGGAGGCAAGCTGCTGAACTATGACAGTCTAATCTGTAAACATGTTAACTCTATGTTATCCATTTATACTGATCTGATACACTGATCTGTAATTCAAAGTATCGAAAGCACCCTAATGGTTCCACCTAATATTATTGCATTCATATGTGACCCTCTTTTTCCAGCTCAAACAACAGGCCGATGAGCACGTGTCTCAGTCTGTGAAGTGGGAAAATTTCATACTCTCCTCCAGAAAGAAAGGATTTGTTAGAACAGTGAGTCTGCCATAACAACTTACTGACCGTGTCTGAACTTCTTTTTTTTCCGGAGTCTGAGGCAGCTGCATTATAAAAGTTTTCAACAGGTCACACCTATATTATGTTGCAGGGAGCCACCTGCTTTTAACTGGCATTTTGTGATGCTATCTGTTATAGCCCCGGTGTGATGACAATCACTACATAATGAACAATGTAATTACAAACAACAAAAATGAAACTTGATTTTTTGAGAGTCTGGTCTGCACTTTCACTTCTTTTTGAGCTGATGGATTATGCTCAAATTAATTTTCATTGAAATGGTGTTAACATACACTGAATATTCTAGTGAAACCACCATGCAACTCTTTTTTTTTTTTTTTTTTGAGATATTACCATTCATTTCAAATTAGATTGAGACAAACAGAGGTGGCAACAGAAAGTGTTTTGCTTTTAGATTTGCATCCAACTTTCTTACAAGATGCAGCTAACTTAATTGTCTTCCAAAATGCTTAGGCTTCGTTCTGAGTGTTTGATTTTTGGAAAACAAACGTTTTTCTCTGCTATTCCTTGTATCTGATCATATTACTTTGTAATTTGACTGGAAAAGATATTTACCTTTAATTTGCTCTCCAAATGTTTAAGATGGATAGTCCAGATCAATGTTTAATTTACAGTTTGACTTCCTCTTACTGTTTATTGTTGTGTCACAGCAGTCTATTTTTAGTCATCTCTTATTTTCTCTTTCATGAAGTAAATCTCTCATCTTTGTGGCTAATCAGTTGACAATGTCTTTTATGTTCTGATCCGATGGTATCAATAAGTGACCCCTTAAAGTGCCCCAAGAACAATAAAAGTGAAATGTCAATTAATTTACATCCAGCTGCATTGGTTGATTTGCAACATACAGACAAAAACCTTCATCAAAGCTTTTAATTAACAGCAATTAATTCTGGCCTGACTGGTCTAAAAGAGGCTCTTGTCTGATAAAGATTAATTTTGGAGTGGTTGGGTTGATGGAATAGAGTTTCATGATCAGTTAATGGATATTAATAATCTCAATTTGTTTCAAGTTTCATTCCCATAAAAGAGTAATTTTCAAGCTTGTGTAAGAGGTTGAGTGTACTTATCAGCAGAGTCAATCAAATTTAATTATATGGCTGTTGTAAATGGCAGGAAAAGGAGAAGATTCCACTTGCAAATGAAAAAAAAAGTTCCAACGAATTACTCCATTGTTCTTAAGATAGATTATTGTGGTGCACAAATAATAAGGGTAAGACATTTAGATGTTAAAACAAATTTGTATAGGGTTTCTTTACACAAATTTGTTTTCAACATTTTTCTTTGAGTGAACGTGTCACACCCTATCTGTAACTGAGGTTACTGTTTGTCTAGCTGTTAAACAGTACCAAGTGTTTACTCAAGAATTCAAATATTGATAAAGCAGCAGCATAAAATGTCATCCATCACAAACCTCTGATACAAATAAAAGAAGTTTACAATGATGTTATGCTGCACTGAATGCTCTGGAGTAATATGGTGATTCCAAATATATGTGGGAAAGTTTAGTTAGTTTAGTTTAGAAGTTGACGATCAGATTCGAATTTGAGGATCATCCAGTATGAATACCCATCAACGGCTCCTATTCCATTTTGATCGTGAATGAACACCAGCGAATTTCGCCCACTCTTTTCGATTATTGTTCAGAGGGTCACGAGGCAGGGGTGAACCAAGAATCTCATACATACCCAAACCTGCTCCCAGGACCCCCATTTAACGTCTCCATCTGACAAATGCTAGTGTATACCCCAGTCTTTAGCCACTTTACTGAAGGCTAGGAGGGGTAGAGGACCTGTCCAGCTTAGCAGCTGTACCAAGCAACCTGAAGCGGATGAGATCTGAATCGGACATCAGGAACCCAAATTGAAATCACCAAGTACCCCCCTCAGTACCACTGTAAACAGCTTAACTGAGCAAGTGAATTTGAGTTTCCAGAAAATTTTGAAGGGATCCCACCAGGATTTGAGTCAACCTAGTGATTGCAAGGCAGACACACTAACCATCAAGCTAACCCTCCACCCCAAAAGATTTGCATTGTGGGAAGACCGGTACTTAAGACACAGTTTAAGATATATTACACATTGATTATGCTATGAATTTATTATGGAAATGCTCACCTTATACTTGAGATGCTCACCCTAAAAGTTTGATGCCTATGCTATACTTGAGATGCTCAGACCATGATTGAGATGCTCGCCCTGTAATTGAGATGCTCAACCCTTAATTGAGATACCTACACTGTAATTGAGATACTCACCCTACAATTGAGATGCACATCCCATAATTGCGATGCTCATGCAGTTAATTGAAAAGGTGTACATCAATGATTGCATCTACTTGTGTCCAACGAAGTCTCCAATTTTACATATTTCTTGTTGGTTTAATTTCACAGCCTGAGTTGAAGCAACTAGTAAGGATGGGCATTCCACATGAACACAGACCCAAAATATGGAAAGAGTATGTTTTCTTTATTTCCATTTTTAGGTTATCAGCCCTTTTGTATTTCTGTTTTACCAGTGACATATCCCAGTGGGAAATGGCAGTGACATTGAAGCAATAAAGTTTGGCAAGTGAGAGATTCAGAATTTGGTCCCTGGCAGGGTCTCAGTAAGACTGGTTTTTTTTGTCCAAGAGCAATGTATGGTTTCCCATCTGAGCCGACCCTGTGAAAAGAAGTCAAGTGTGATCTAAAATTTTATCTATAATTGTTGAGTTGGTGGCTACCCATGGCGGTTGCATTACACATGAAGGTGTAATATACAAGTTACATGCTTCTTCATCATTTATGGTTGTTGAGAACTGTAAAATGTCTTTTTTTTCCAAGTAAATTATAAGTAATTTTTTTCTAAGGTGTAGGGGACTATCATTTCAAGTCATTATGCCACATTCATTCAAATTATTCAACTGAAAATGTCATATAGATTGTTAAAGAGTACTGAGTGTAAAAGAAAAGTCTGATTATTATGGTGAAACTTGAATTGGCTCATTTAGCCAAAAGTCCGAGGGAGAAAAGCTGAATTGTTTGATAAAATATTGTAAATGGATACATGAAGCAATGCTATCTATTGCATATTTTGTATGATGAGCAAAGCATGAAGCCCATTATGCATATAGAAGAGTGTCCAACATGGTGTCTATGCTTGGCTTGCACACAATTTGTTACTATGCTGCGCATGTGATCTCCTGAATACATGCATGCCCCGCTGGAAACCTATAGCTAAAGTAGCTATATCAGTTGGAGTCTCATGAGTAAACATCAATTTTTTTACCATACTTGGGATGTTGCTGCTCGCCAAAAAGGACTGTTGACAAAAACAGGAAGACTTTTCTCTTAAAAAAAAGGTTTAAAAAGAAGAGAATGTTAAAGGGTAAAGCAAAGCATTTGAACATTTGTCCTTGTGAAGAATTATCTCAAAAATGTTTGATTCAGTGCCACTTTTGGGTACAAAAAGATCAAGAACCTTTACTGGTAAACATCTAAAGAACCATAAGGTAGGCAATTCATTTCAGACTTATATTTACTTATTGATGACCACCTACTACTGTATCTATCTCTGTTTTTAGGTGCATCGAGAGACGAGTAAAGATGGACAAAGAGGAGTATGGGGCCTGCTACTACCAGAAACTAACGTCACAGGTAAGTAATGATTCTAGTATTTACTAGGCTGTGCTCAAAATCAATCAAAGTAGATTTCCCCATCTAAGGGAGGATGGTAAAGATTAACTAACTTTTCCTTGAAAGTAGTTTCCCCTCAGTAACATTTCCTGCACATGCATTTTTCTTACATTCTTGTTAAAGGTGCTTCAGGTGTAAACATTTTCACAAGAAGTTTGCTTCATTGACTCTAAAGACCGGTGTATGTGTTAAATTTTCACTAAAGTTGCAAATGGAAGGTCAATGAATGATGTTCCCATATAGAGATATCTGTTCCATTCAAGCACATCCTTTGCATCTGTTTAATTGCATCAGTTGCCCTAGCCTAAAGCAAAGATGGTAAGTTCAGGTGCTATTCCTACAGTGATTTTTGGCTCATACCAACATGCTGGTGTGAGCTATTGCGATCACATGGAGTCACCCTGTACGTCTGTCTGTCTGCCTATCGTCTGTCTATCTATCTGTTCACAATTGTTCAAAATGCTTCTCCTCCTTCATGCTTTCATGGATTCGTCTGAAACTTAGACACAGCATTCGTTGGGTGGTGGACCATTTGTGATGTGTAGGAATTGAGATGTAAGGTCCCATGAGGGCCCTCGGGCATATTTTGTGAAATTCTGCAAAATTCCTGGTTCCAAATTCATGGTTATCAGGAATTTTGGGTCCAAGGTCCCATGTGAGCCTTTGGCTCATATTATGAAATTCTGCAAAATACTTCTCCTCCTATAAATTCTCATGTACAATGTTGATGGATGGTCAGAATGTTACTTCATTAGTGGTAACTTCAGGGTGTTCAGGAATTTTTGGTCTAAGGTCCAATGCGGGCCCTTTGATCCATTTTATGAAATTCTACAAAATGCTTCCCTTCCTACAGATTCTCTTGTACAATGTTGATGGTTTGTCACAATGATACTCTGTTAATGGTACTTCAGGGTGTTCAGGGATTTGTAGTCCAAGGCCCCATGTAGACCAGTGGCCCATTATGTGAAATTCTGTTTGAAATGCTGATTCTCGCATGTGCTTCCATGGATTTATATTTAACATGGACCTAATGTTCCTTGGGTGGTAGTTCATTAGGAGTGTACAAAAAACTTTCAGTCCAAGGTCCCATGTGGACCCTATGCTCCATTTTAAGCAATTCTGCAAAATTCCTCTTCTCGGACATATTCTCTTGTACAAAGTTGATGGTTTGTCATTATGATACTCTGCTAGGGATTGTCTTTGGGTGTTCATGAATTTGTAGTCTATGGTTCCATGAGGACCCTATGGCCCATTTTATGAAATTCTGCAAATTGCATCTGATTCTACTGTTAAAGTGCCCCTTTAAACTGTCATACACATCTCAAATATCCCTATTTTGCATGAATGATAATTGAGTAATTGGACAGTGTCAGTTGGTGCATTAACTGAAACTCTATATTGCCCTCAGGTATGTTGACCAGCATGTGGACATTAAAGGTACTTTGAGTTGTTTCATTAACTTCAGGTAGTCTTCACAAACCATCAGTTTTGCATCAAGTTTCTAGTGACTGATCAATGGTCAACTAAGAGGGTCCCATTATGAGTACCTTACAAATGACTACTAATGAGAGAGTAGTAAATGACTTAAATTGGTTTGGGAAACGTGTGACCATTCACTTTTCCACATTAGTACTAATTCATATACTCACAGCCAGTGCAAACCATAAAGAAAAAGTAATAAAAATTGACAGTTTTCATAATTATTGGATGTGAATAGTGAAAACTAATTATAAGCATTGTTATTTGGTAGTACCCATCAAAATTTTCACACCTTTAACTTATTGACAAAGATCAAACTTCTGCACTGTTGGTGCTTTATTTGATGAAATCCTGAAAATTGTGCAGTCCTACAGATTCTCTTGTACAATGTTGATGATTTGGTATAATGATACTCAGTTGTTCCTATGATCTGACATAATGATACATAAATGGTACCTTCAAGGATGTTGAGGTATGAGCTTCTGCAGCAATGGTGCTCTAGTTTCTTACACCATATGGTCTTCTTAAGTTATTTTGATTTAGCGCAACAGTGAAAATCAAGGAGCGATTGCTGGTGTTGAAAATAAAAAACTGGCTTTGTTCAGGTGAAAATGTGGCATGCCATTAACCAGAAAATAAGATGCCGGTTTACAGGAGACAAGTTGCAGTTGACTCCATTGCTTTCATTGGGAGTGATACGTCACTTAAACGAGAATAGAAAGAAACATAAAGTTTGCATTCTGGAAAAACACTAAATTTATAATTTTGTTGTCTTCCTGCACAGAACCATAACACATCCAATCCAGCTGTAAAACAGATTGAGCTGGATTTGCTGAGAACTTTGCCAAACAACAAACACTATCACAAGGTGACATCCTCTGGGGTAAGTATCTCCCCCAACGTATCATTTTTATCCATGCAATAGTGGATTGCTGACATTTAAGTTCCACCTTTTGAGACTTTGAGACCAGTTTGGGTAAATATACTTCAATTTTATCTGGGATAGAAGAGAAAATACTATGATTATCTTCCAGACCAATCAGAGGTTAAAGAAATTAAAAACAACTGCTTTGAATTATGTTAAATGCAATGTAAATGTTTCCAATTAAAGTCTAGATCACAGAAAAATTGAACAAACTTTGCTGAAATGTGCCCCCAAAATAGTTTGTCTAACCAACCTTGGTTTGTGATAGTGGCGAGGTTAGTAGTTTGCAGAATGCTGGGGAAGTTCATTCAATGTGGGGATTTTTGCATAGAAAAGTCTTACAATCTTATCCTGCAGAAGGTGAAAAAACCTTGATAGTTATAGGACCCAAACTTCTCATTCCTGCAGAACCTTTCACAAGTGTCATCAACAGATCCTCCTTCTTTGCCAGATTTACTTTGCTGCTGCCTTACCAGTCACTGCAACGTTTGCAATCACAGTGTGCCTTGTTTATTGCTCTTGGGTGACCCTCAACCTCTGCCCTGCCTGTCAGTTTAATACAACTCTGAATCTTTTATTTATTCTACAACCTCATTGCCATCCTGTGAGGAAGTATTGTTCCGTACCCTTTCTTTAATCCACTCTTTGCAGCTTTCTTCCACAATGTGAGAGCAGATGTTTGGAATGCTTTCTATCAATTGTTTGCATTTTCAAGAGAGTCTTCAATAATATGCTGTTCTTGTAACATATTAATGTTGATCATGTTTATGTTCCATACGGTCAGAGTCAATTTTGATGATCTATTACAGATCCCCAAACTGAGGAATGTGCTCCTGGCATACAGTGTCCATAATCCAGCTATTGGTTACTGTCAGGTAATATCAAACAAATCTGCTAACTTGAGATTGATCTCCTTGTCAAAATTATTCTGATTGAGATGTTTGACCATCGTGAAGTATGTCATTGATCAGAAGTTTAAAATAAATTTAGTGTAACAGTATGTTGGAAAGTGAAATATGTGTAATAGTCTGAATATTTGACAATCACATTGATTTAGTGACATTAGTAAAGAGAAAATTTTGGTGTAGAATACACATATAATATTCATACAATATTCATATCAGAGTTAGACTGGTGTTAGCTGTGAAATTAAATACATTTAATTCCAACAGTGAGAAATTATTTGTTACACAAGAGTGTGGTACTATGAAGTAGTGTGTAACTGTCAGTTATATTAGGTTCTTCAATATCCATGGATTCATGTCTTTTCCAATTTGTGTCTGTGTCATTTCTTTAAAACATGTCAAATTATGTATTTTACCTTGCTGTAGTGGAAATAAAAAGATTCAATTTCAATACCTGTTACATAAAAGAAAGCCCAGCTTTCCAGAAGTATTATGTAGTTTTGTCAAGTGAGAACAATTTGTAGTGCTTAACTTCATACCAGCTACAAAAGAGAAAATTTGTATAATATATATAGTTTTGTGTCTGACACCGAGACCAAAACCAACACCAGTGGCTCTTGCCTCCTACACCAACACCGACACCAACACAGGTGTCTGAATGTGGAGTCCAAAACTGACATCAGAAGGGTCCGACACCAACACCCAACATCAGTTCCAAAAATAATACACTCTAGCAACATTGAACTCAATTGGGGTACCCTAGATTAAAGACTGAGGGTTCACTGGCCACATATATAATGGCTTTTGTTTTCCCTGACACCTCTATTGAACCTGTATGTGCAATATTGTCCACCAAAGGAAGTGCTGGGTGCAGATTTAGTCATTTTGAAGAAGTTATTCATGTCAGATGATCAAATGTCAGTATATGTTAGTTTAATAGCTCAGGCATAATAAGCATAGGCCTATAGTTTCCAATCAGACATCATATTTGTGACTTGGTGAGGGTACCTGCCCTGCCTACCTGATGATTTTAGTAAAAGTGATTAAATAGATTACTAATATTGGAAGCAGAACAATATTTCCAACAACAGTTTGTATTTGGTATAACAAACCAACTAGTAGAAACAATGGTGAGTATACCTCAGTTAGTACCAAAATGTAGACGGAAGTATTCTTGCTCAATTTTATTCCTCTCTGACTGCCCCCCCCCCCCCACACTTTCCTCCACCTGACTACAAAAGGCAATGGGAATTTGCATGTGACCTATAGTCACATTGATGGTAAGTTATATACATGTGGTTAAAACTGTAGGTTTAAGATTCAGTTCAGTAGTACTCTTGCCCTTCCAAACTGCCCTGCACACTTTGGCTACTAAGTATGATTCTTGCTCAGTATCAGATGTTGAAACAGAGTTGATAATCTGTATGTGATAATTTACATTTGCATGAGCTCAATGTATGGCATCCCAAAATGGTTTAGTTTCATTATAAGCCTCAGTAAGTCTTAGTAGTCTATGGAAGTATTTAAAGGTATGCCCGGGCATATTGCCAATACAAAAGCTCAAAACACCTATGGATTCCACAGGTATGTACAGTGTGCCATATTGCATTTGGTGTACATAAAACTGTCCCTCCCTCCCCCAAAATGGTGCTCTGGTCTTGTTGATGAATGCCTATTTACAAAACCACATAATCCTAACCTAACCCTTAATTTAACCCTAAACACAAAGAGCCTTGTCAGTGGCCCTGCTATTTAAAGACAGATACTCATTACAATTTCAATTCTCCCAACCACATACTTCCAATCCCTCCAACAGCCTGACTAAAACTCATGTGTAATCAAAACAATGGCCCATCTGTATGCTGTGTTATATGAACTTCTCCGTATTATTTGAATTTGCTGTCAATCAAAAGCAGAACCAATTGAGAATTTTGCTTTTCACCAACCAACCAACCAACTTGGGGTGGGCATGTTACTAGCGCAGATGCCTTGCATCAGTGCTCCTACCCCCACATTATAGCTGTTGACCTTAGGTAACCTAACCCTTAACCTAAACCAACCCTGGCCCTTACATAAACAACACCCTCATGACTGGCCCAAGCAGGATTTGAACCAGTGGCCTCCTGCTGCATAGGCAGATGCTCTACCACTGAGCCATTAAGGCATACATAATAGAATGTGGCCAACTAAGCTTAAATGCCTTTTGGTGAAGTCTTCCCTGATTACGTCGTAGGATGAGCGTGTTCCTTGTATGATTGTATATACTATATAGGTACGAGAGACATAGCAACTTTACATTGAAAGATCAATTTATCAGGTTGTGAGTTCTCCAGTTATTTGTAGCAAACACATTTGTAACAAACACAAGTTGCTTACAGTCTAACAGAACATTCTGCTTGATGCAGAGGGTGATCTATATTAACCCGATTTACCTTCACCCAGAATGGATGAGATGATAGTGAAAGGAATTTTGTAATATGTCTTCCAATCAGAGAGATCCATCTCTTTCCATGTTTCTGCTGATTGACTTACCTCAGGGTTTGAATCGTCTGGCTGCCATAGCTCTCCTTTATCTTGAGGAGGAGGATGTCTTTTGGTGTCTGGTCTGTATCATTGAACACATGATGCCCGTGGACTACTACAGCAAGACCCTCGTGGGCTCACAGACGGACCAGAAAGTGTTGAAGGACCTCCTTGCCGAGAAACTGCCCCGGTTGAATGCACACTTAGACCAGTACAAGTGGGTGCTTGCAATACATTGTCTCTAACTTGGTCAAATTTAACTCAATATAAACTGGATGGAGAAAGACGGGAAGGGTGGGGGTGAAATGTTGCAGTGAAATGTATTTTTGAATGCTGCACTGAACACAAGAAAAGGAAAGAAGAGAGGACAGTGGGAGAGCATCCTCAGAAGTTGACTTTCATTTTAAATGGGCCTCATAAGTTTTGCTTTGTTGCCAAAGGCAGACAGGGAATCTATGTGGTCATGATGGCGTGTGTTTGAGTGTGTATGGGACGCCTTAGCAAAATAAGTATGAGCACAATAATTAAGAAAGGAAAGGTACCCTAACTTTAAAGTTGGCGTGCAGATAGTCCATTGTTAGATGATATCTACTGTTTTTCTTGGAGGTCAAAAGTCATTTGAGGTCACCTATTATGGGAGATATCTCAGCAACTGAATGTTGCTGAAGCTTCGTACTGGTTACATAGGTAGCCCTTCATGAGTAGATAATTTCTGTCATTTTTAGTGGAGGTCAAAGGTCATGTGAGGTCAATAGATGTCATAATTTGAAAAACTTGTAAACAATTTCTTTATAAGGGAAAGTTGCTGAAACTCCAAACTTGATGTGTTGGTTGTCCATTGTAAGTAAATGCTTTCTATTGTTTTTCATGATGGTCAAAGGTCATTTGAGGTCACTAGAGGTTAAAGCTTGAAAATTTACTAATCAAAATATCTCATCAACAGAATGTTGCTTGGAACTTCATTTTCTGTCATTTTTAATAGATGTCGAAGGTCATGTGAGGTCAATGGAGGTCATAACTTTAAAACCTTGTAAACACAATATCTCAGTGAGGGAAAATTTGCTGAAACTTCAAGCTTGATGTGTTGGTTGTCCATTGTAAGTAGATGGTCCCTATCATTTTTCACAGTGGTTAAAGGTCATTTGAGATCACCAGAGGTGAAAGTCTGAAAATATACTAAGCAAGATATCTGAGCAACTAAATGTTGCTGGAACTTCAAACTTAGTGTGTTAGTAGTCCATTGAAAGTGAATGATCCCTAGCATGTTTCATGGAGATCAAAAGTCATTTGAGGTCACTAGCAGTTGAAGTATGAAAACCAGTTGAGGAACCTCTGCCACTGAATGTTGCTGGATCTTAAAAGGATGGTCCAGCCACAAAGATAGCTTTGATGTGTTGAAGAGTAAGCAAATCTGACCATTTTAGTGAACGTTCCATTCAATTCTCATTTGTGGTTCCTGAGATATGAGCAGTTGCAGTTGCCACATTTGCTACTGAAAGTTAAAATAAAGCCAGCAGGAGTGATGTCATTTCCCCACATTGATTGACCATGTTATGTTTTTCTTTAAACTTTACACCAAATTTAATACTTCAATATCTAGTGCTATCATAATGTAAATGTATGAAGGGTATGAGAGTTTTGTAACATTCTTATAACCAGTACTTCATCTGACCACTTATTGACTTCAAGGTCAAAATAATAAATTCAATAATGAAGAAAACAAAGACTCTTCAGCAATATGAGGAGATGATGTCACTCGTGCTTACTCCAAGTTCACAGTTAGTAGAAAAGGGTGTAACTTCAACTGATAATATCTCAAGTACCAGGAATGAGAACTGAAAGGAAGTGTCACCAGAATGGTTAGATTAACTTACTCTTCAACATGTAAAAGCCAGATGTGTGGCTGAACCATCTTTTTAAAGCTGCTGAGATTGGTGGACCTTGATGAGTTGATGAGCTCTGTCATTTCTTATGGAAGTCAAAGGTCTTTCTGAAGTCAGTCAAGATTATATTTTGTAAACTTGTAGACATTGTATCCCGCAAAGAGTAACGTGTTTGAAGTTCAAAATTAGTGTGTATTGTCCTTTGTTTCCTATGAATGTTGGCAAGGAATCTCAAAATAATTTAACGCGAGGTTCATTTTGACATGTTTATGGTTCCCCTGTCTTGTGTCAACATTGTTCTGCTGTGTGTGATAGTGTGGATTTACATTGCTATTTCTTTTTTATTTATAATGATGATCTTAAAACTTCAGTAGTGTTAGTATGAAGTAAGCTTACTGCTGAAGAGTAAATGATTTTAATTGCGTTAGAAGAGCTTGTATTCTTCAAATATTCAGCTTTATGCTCTTGAAGGCGACATTTCTTGTCAATTTCCTGTTTCATAGCAACAGTGCTTGTGATTTGTTCATGGTTCTATGAGCTACAATTCGTTTCCCTGTTTTCAGTGAAATAGTGTGAGAATTAAGAGATCTGGAATTAGTGACTGCTGAACTGATAATAGTTTACATCAGTTTGTGTATTACAGCAACTTTAAGTTGTTGAACTTCCCTAGAAACAACAAGGCTTGTATGTACTTCAGGAGTTCTTTACCGTTATACTTCACTCATGAGAGGAAATGACTGTCAATATTATCATTCTTCATCGTTTTTTTTTCTTCCCCCAATTCAGTATCGATCTCTCTCTGGTCACCTTTAACTGGTTCATCACCATATTTTGTGATAACATTCCTGCTGAGGTAAATACAAAAGGACCTGAGCCTCTCCATGGCAACAAGGGCATTGTACTTCATTTTATGAGTCACAAGTTGTATTCATTGTTACTGCACTGAAAGGGTAGAAATTGTATGAAGGCATTGACATAGTTGAAAATACCACATGTAATGTTATGTAATGTTAAAGGAGAATGAAAGTCAAACCTTGTGGCAATGAAATATTATTGTTCCCTTACAGCCTAATATGTGGTGAACATCATACACATATTTCATCTACATATGTTCTTTACTTTTCAAGATGTTCCATTTTGAACTCCATAAAAAAAAATTAGTCAGGATGATGCCATTCTGACATTGTGATGTCATAACCTGACTACATGTAACTGGAAAGCCTTTGGTTTTCTTTATAGTTTAGTTTTAAGTAACTTTAACAGTTATGCATGTACTCAAGTCAAAGTATTAATAATTTGATCCCTGTATAATACATCTCAGTACTTCCACAAAAAATGTGTAAAAGTGTATGTGCATTATGGTAATCATTGTTAAAGAAAAGGAAATACATTAAATACCTGCTACCAGGAGCCTTGTGGCATATAAGTCTGTTTCATTCATCTATGGCAAAAGTGACAACACCCTTTGCTGAGTTCCAAAAGTGTTTAACATGAGAAGGAAGCAATATTTGTAGATGAAACTTTGGGAAAATGTTTGACAAAGATTCTGCTTCAGATTGCCTGAAGACATTTCCATGGTTACATTCTCCTTTTAGTCATTGTAATGAATTTCAGAGATACAGTGCCATGTATATCAGATAGGATTAAACAGAATTAACTGTTAAATAGAATTAACTGTTAAAGGTTCTTTATATGATACAGGTGGTCATTAGGGATCTCAAACAGTGTCATTTAAAATATGATTTTGCTTTTTCTGGAATGGTCCAGGTATATTTGTCTTTTATTTGACACTGGATGGAAGTTATCCAGAAGAATTCTTTTTGAACAAGGACTCTGATGTGATATATTCTGTAATTGAATAAACAGCCATTTGTGAATGTCATTTCATGATTGTCAGTTGCTCAGCAACTGAGTGCCAGAGAGTCATCATTGTTGCTATGCTAAGATGACCTTCAACAGAGTACTGGAGAGTGATTACTGTTGCTATACTGTTATAAACTGATAATTGCTTTCAATTCAACATGACTGCTGGACTTTTGATCTTGAGTGACTTTTGATTGTTGAACCTTCCTTCACATTGGGACTTCAGTGGGACAGTTTTCGAGGGCTGGTGCATTGAAAATTTATTGATAGCTTCTAACACTGGTCAATAAGTACAGTTATATAGGTCAAACATTTTTGAATGTTGGTTTTAATACTGTAAAACCTTCAAACATATGGACAGTATTTATTGGCAATAGCCAACCATGGGACAGTTTTATATGCATTTTTACTATCTGCAGACATCTTGGTGAGCATCTCACATTCTACCTTTCTACTGAGATCTTTAAAGCTACCGCACACTGCCCTGTCCTTACTCACTTGTGACAGTTTTTAGGATTTTTAAGAAAATGGGTGGTATCAAACGTGTTTAATATTCATCAAAAGTATTAAAAGAGAAGGCAAGTCAGGACTTTTGACAATGTTAAATGAGAGACTAGCATATGGTGAACACCATTACCAAATTTCAGTTAAATAGGTTGCTTACTTTGCAAGATATTGCAGTTTGAATATTCATAAAAAATTATCAGGAAGCTGCCATTTTGAAATTGTGATGACATCACCAGACCACATGTGATTGAAAAGTTTTTGTTTTTCTTTATATTTCATTGTCAATAAATTTTAACAATCATGCATAGATTCAAGTCATAGTATTAATGATTTGATTATTGCATGATACACCTCAGTAATTCAACACAAAATGTGTACAAGTGTGTTTCGGATTGATAGAAATAATAGGTAAAGAATATAAAGAAATGCATTAAAATTTTTGCTATCAGTGGTTATGTGACATCATTATTCGACTTACTCAAGTTGTTTTACATTCAACTTAGGCAAAAATGGCAGCACCCTTCTCTGAATTTCTAAAGTGTGTAACTTGGATAGGAAACAATATCTCTGAAATGAAACTTTGGGAAGATGTTTGTCAAACACTTCTGCTTCATTTTGATGAATATATTCCCAGGGTTTCCTTCTCCTTTAAGTAGTTGAGTCTGAGTTGAGTTGCATTGGATCAGTTTGCCCTTGTCACAGACCTGACTGCAATGAGATTGTTGTCGCATAGCCAATGAGGACACATTTTGGAAATCAGGTGACCATACAGATGTTTTAATGGTAGCCCCCATGTGGACTGAATGCAAAGAGTTCAGCTTGGTAAGTTAAGTCCAGTCTGTTCAATGTGTGATTGAAACATGACACAACTGTTTAAAATTCATTAAGACTCACTTGTGACAAGTAATTGCAAGGAACTTTGTCTCATTGCAGTCTGGTCAGGACAGTGTCCAGTATCCTTTAAGAAAATACATTTGTGCTAAACCTGTGTGAAAGGCAGAGACACCAAGGTCCATATCACACTACTTTCTGGTTCTATATACTGGTGTATGCAAGTGGAAGTTAGTCCTCATCTGCGGGAGAACATCTCCCATTCTCATCTATCCTGTTATCTCTCTGCAGATGATGTTGAGGATCTGGGATACGTTCCTCTTTGAGGGAGACAAGGTGATGTTTCGTTACGCCCTGGCGTTCTTCAAGGTTTCTGAGGAGAGACTGCTCTCTAAGAAGGACTACTTGTCGATATTCTCAGCTCTGAGAGAACTGCCCACCATGATGAAAGATGTTAAGAAAATATCCCAGGTTAGATGGTGGACACTGAGATGATAATAGCAGAACATTCAAGATGCATGGCAATTATTTTGAGTTCTTTGAGGCAAATTGAGGGCATGTTGCTGTTGTACATAATTTTTCATTTCTGGAAATGATTTTGCCAGTATCTTAATGCCACTGTTATTTAGACTGTCAGGCATGTGATTGAAGTCCTAATAATGTGTGTAAATCCTTTGTTTTACTAACAAGTTTCTTTTAGTGGCTGTGTAATATCAATTAAGGCAAAACCCCATCACTGAAAACCTTTTCATAGATCTTGTTAAGATCCATGATCTTCATCGAATGCCACAGAGTTTTACATTTTTGATTCCTTGCCGAAGGCAGAGGAATCTATGCGATGGTGATGTCGTGTGTGTGTGTGCGTGTGTGTATGTACGGGTGTATGTGTGTGTGTGACACCTGCTTGTAAACACGATATCTCAAGAAGCGTAACTCTGAGTGATCTCATACTTGGCATGTAGATTGCCCCTATTGAGTAGATGATCCCTATTGTTTTTGGTGGAGGTCAAAGGTCATTTGGGGTCACTGGAGGTCAAAACGTAAATACCTTGAAAATTGCTTGTAAACACGATATCTCCAGAATCGTAACTCTGAGTGATCTCATACTTGGCATGAAGGTTGCCCTTATTGAGTAGATGATCCCTATCGTTTTTAGTGGAGGTCAAAGGTCATTTGGGGTCAACATGGGTCAGATTGTGAAAACCTTGTAAACATGATATCTCAAGAAAGGAAGCTTGTAGAAATCTCATGTCTAGTATGTAGTTGTACCATGTTGAGTAGAGGAACCCTATTGTTTTCAGTGGAGGTCAAAGGTCATTTGGGGTCAACAGGGGTCAAATTGTGAAAACCATGTAAACACGATATCTCAAGAAGAGAAGCTTGAGCAGATGTCATATGAAGTGTGTAGGTGTATCTTATTGAGTGCAAGGGTCACCAGAGGTCAGAAAGTAAATACCTTGAAAATTGCTTGTAAACACGATATCTCCAGAACAATAAATGTGAGAGATCTCATAGTTAGCGTGTGGTTTGCCCATATCGAGTAGATGATCTCTATTTTTTTTTTGGCAGAGGTGAAAGGTCATTTGGGGTCATGGGAGGTCAAAATGTGCAAAACTTGAATCTACAATATTTAAAGAACTTCTAGTGAATTTTATACTTGTAATGTAGAATTCTGTTGTTGATTTGAGAACTTCTTTTAGGACATACCAACATAGTCTCTTTGATAACCATAAAGAAAAGATGAAGACAACATTAAATTTGGTATCAAAGATTATTATTTGGCAAACCTGCCACTGTCCTCATAAGGACATGTGAGCATTCATGAATTGTAAATTGGAATTGATTAAATATACCACGGGTTATTAGCTTTATAAAAAGAACTAAATTACTGATCATTTGGATCAAATACCCTTGAGCGTGCATGAACTGTGATTGCTTAATTGAATGAATCAAATTGTAACTGACCCACCTCTGTTCAAATTGGTCTCTGTTATCTGACATAATTTATCACAGTTGACTGCCAGTAGAAACCACAATGTCCAGAATAAATCATACAGTCTGTTGAGCCAGGTGCTTAATGGACTTAACCATTTACTTTATAAACAGTGTCTCTGTTTAGCCCTTAAAGGGAAATAGGGCATTTGTTTTACAGAAAACAACCATATTTTTGAAATCATTATCTGTGGACATAGAATGATAGATTATTCAAAATAATGAATTACAGTAGCCTTATTTTCAAGGAATAAGATTCTCACAGATCAGAAATTTAGTTATTTGTTGCTCAACAATAATTTGTTCACCCAAACTTTTTAAAATTCAAATGATGCATCCGTTACTTATCACATGCATAATGTTTTGAGGAGATGAAGCTTTGACAGATATTTATTGATGAGACTGAATGGTTTAACAATGGTTGAAGCGAATTTCTTTGTCCGCCATGTTGGTGTATTCTAAACGCCCTATTTCACTTTACAGTAGTTCAGGTAAGCTTTGAACAAATGACTACTGTGTATCAAACCAGGGAAACTTGTACTGTGTGTTGTGTCTTTAAGTAGACTAAAGGCAAAATTGCAAGTCATGCTAGATTCTGGTTTAATAGGGTTATCCGTTTTTGCTAATTTTCAAGGACCTCATAGCCATTGGGAAGGGCATCACGCCAAAAAAATCAAATACGGAAGAGCTGCCACCAATAGCTGTAACTCGACAAAATAAAGTGCTATAATTTTGATTAAATAAACATTTTTACCTTTTTATCAAGTTATTAGACACGACAAAATATAATTTGTTCCCCTGCAGCATCTTATCTGTTTGGGAGTTTTCTCATGTTTGTGTAGGTCAAAGGTTATTTGGGGTGACAAAAGGTCAAAACCTTGAATACATGATATTTTAAGGGTGATAAATGTGAGGGATCTTACACTTAAATTGTGAATTGTTCATATTTAGCATGTTGATGGCCATATACGGTAGGTGGTCCCTATTGTTGTAAGTGGAGGTGAAAGGTCATTTTGAGTCACGAGATTTCAAAAGGTTTTGACCTTACTAAGATGGTATCTCATGTAGGATAACTGTGTGGGATCTCATGCTTGTCGTGTGGGCGATTCATGGTTGTTACAATATATATCATGAGGCAAGGAATCACTAAGCCTTTTGGCTTTCTAGTTTATGTTGTATTGTGTGTTGATTCTGAGGAACTGACCTGATGCTGCAGAACGAATGATGTACAATGCTGTATTTGCAAAACATTGTTTTGACAAGCCCTCCTTGTAAAAGGGTACATTAGAAAACACACCTGACTTTTCCTAAGCTTCCATATTTTTAGAAAAAGTAAATTTCTTCTGAATGGTCTACATTAAATATCCAAGTCTTTTTTTTTTTCTGGTGGAACTCCATGTATTACTGGGAATTGTTTTGACCGGGAACAGTGTACTGTGATGCAGCCTGTCCCTGTTTCAACTTTTGCATTAGATCTGGCAACATAATGCTTCTGAATATAATTTCTCTATAATGTGGGCCACTCGCTGTAGATTCTACTTCATTACTTTTCTTGTAAACTGATGCAAGGTCCTCAAACTCTGGGTTAAGGTTTTGATGATAAGTGTAATCTTTGCATCATCCTGGCATGTGAGGGTGTATGTAGGTGTGTGTATTGCCTGGGTGTTTGTAATGAATGCTTGTAAACATGATATCTCCAAAAAAGAAGTTTGCCCTGAACATAAATTTGGTAGGCAGGTGTAACATTGAGTTTAAGAACCCTGTTGCTATGCTAAAGGTGGAGTTCAAAGGTCATTTTAGGTCAACAGAAGTCAAGTAACAAATGTAATGTGAACACAATATCTCAGGAAGAGAGGCACTAAGAGGCTGACCGATCTTCTATCATATATTAAGATATACCACAATGATTGCAAGGATTGTGGGTAAATGCCATTCATGGAAGGTCAGCAGGGATCAAAGATGTCTGTAAACACAATATCATAAGAAAGCAAGTTTGGACTGAATTCACATGAAGTGAAAAGTTGTACTGCACTTAAATGAGAAAGCACTGTTGCATTTGGTGAAGGTCAAAAGTCACTTGAGATTAACACAGTTTTAGAAGATATTAATCACACTTGTCAAAGGTCATTTGAAATCAACAGGGTTTAAATCATAAGAAGAAAACCACCATAAACCACTATCTCCTTAAGGGGATCTTTGACGCATCTAATATTTGGTATGTGGGTGTATTACAATGAGTACAAAATGACTGTCATTGGTCTTAGAGGTTAGGGTCATTTGAGGGCAATAGGGGTCAAATTACAGAAAACATTGTAAATATTATCTCTACCAGGGAATCTTGGACTATTTGTTTTGTATCTGTGCCACAATGAGTCAAGAAGCCTGTTATTGGTTGCAGAGGCCAAAAATCATTTGGGATCAACAAGTGTCAGATAACAAAAATGTTGTAAACACACTATCTCAAAATGGAAGTGTTGAGTGATCTCATAGTTGATTTGAAGGTTTATAAATGCAAGATGCCTGTTGTTGTTGGTTGAGGCCAGTTGTCATTTTGGTCAACAGAAATCAAATTTCAAACAACTTACAATATCTCATGAAAAAAACTTGAGTACTTATGTAGTGCATAGGCATACTGCATAAAGTATAAGAAGCCAATTGTTTTTTTTTGGTAGTGGTAATGCATCATTTGAGGTCAACATGTGTCAAATAACAATAAAACTTTTCAACATAATATCTTGGAAGGGAGTCTTGAATAGACTCCCTAATTATGAGTAAGGTGTACCACATTGAATAAAATGTGCAAGGACAATGTGTCATAACTTTGGAAAAGCCATAAGCAATACTTCAAGAACGAAGCTAGGATAAACCTCGTATTTGGTTTGTGTAATTTGATTTCCATTGCTCTTATATTTGTCATACCCTAATGCTTTTGTTTTACATATTGATTACAGTGATTAGTGGCACGTTGCATCAAATTACACCTCTGGTTAAACTATCAAAATCAAAGTGCATTTATTCATTCTGCTTTTGTTCCAACAGATTGCTTTTCACGATCTCAATCCATTCCCAAGAAAAAATATCATGGCCAAAAGAACCCAACACAGGCAGCAAGTCACAGTGAGTATCTGACCATGTTTTTCAGCATTCCATTTCATACTTGAGTGATCATGCATGAAATAAGCAGTCCCACAGAAAACCATCCAGCCTCAAAACTAAAGGAAAATTGTTAACTTGCGATAAGTTAATGACTGTTATTCACTCCCTTCCCACCCACACACACACTCACACATCAGTTGAATAAAATAAAAACTGAAAAGCAAAAAAACACTGATTTTTGGAACCTTCTGTATTGTGTAGTTGCACCTGTTCACATTTGAATACTGATGCATCATGAAAATTTTCGCAGTTGTTTCCAATGATGTCAGGGGCTTATTTCTAAAAACATTTTTGCAGTTGTTTTTAATAATACCAGATTAGTTTACTTTCCAAGAAATTCTGTTTACTTACATTTATGCCATATGTAAGTATATAAAAGATATATATGCATACGAAAGATTGTGCAATGTTATCAAATTGTGTTATTTTCCCCTCAGGATAGTTTGGAATATTTATGGATGATAAGAATACCTGTATTAAAATTTTGGTATTTTAGTGTCATGCAGCTAACTGGTATGCTTCAAATACTTCCATTTTGCTCTAGCCTTAGTATAAAGTACACAGGCAAATAGATTTTATCAGATAAAAATTAATGTTACATGGATGTACTGTCAGTGTGTATTTTTTGATGATTAAAAGAATATGACCAGGATTTCACTGTTACAGCCTGAGAAAGAAACTTCACAGCTTCACATCAAACCTTTTGTTTGACATATTCCACTTCATAACAGCAACAACTTGAAGAATTGGAAGCCATTCGTAGAGACTTTGTCCCAAGGCATTCTCAGGATAACATGATTGGAAGCGACGATGAAGATGAGGAATTTGAGACACTGGATATCACAGAAGGAAATGCTCTTTAACTCTACCAGCTAACTGAGGGCAGTCTTTTGAAGTGATGAATAGAGTGTAATCCCAGTTATATTTTGATTTACTGAAGATTGCCACAACTATTAAAGCATAAGAAACATTCTCTGAGACCATATTCAATATGATATCATTTTAATTGACAGTCATAACCTGTTACAATGATCATTGTCATATGATTGTATGACAGCAGCATTCCATACTCATGGAAGATAATGAAGCATTGCATCTGTAGTAACAGCAATTAGAGATATTGCAACTAATCACCTACTGATAGGCATCTGACAAGATGTGTTCATCTTCATTGCTAAGACAACTACACAAGCATTACAAAATAAAACTGAAAATAGTTGAGTCACAGTGGAACTGTGAGTGAATTTCAAATCGACTTTTAAACAAATTGTTGTCAGAGTTGTGCTGCTTAAATAAAAATCACTCAGCAGGATACTGGCATGACATGCTGCCAGTGTCAATGTGCAGAAATAATACGAGGCATGAATCAACCTGTTGATTGCATTTCAAGTTAACCACAGCCTTATGAATTGCTTCAATAACTAGTAGACTTTCTGTAATGTGTGCAATGCTGTTAATATAGACACAACAATGGAAGTTGAAGGAGAATGTTGCCGTGGTGTATTGCTGGAATGTGTTTATCAGGTAAAGCCAAAAAAGAGTTGTTGGTGTGACATGAGGTGTGTGTGTGCATACCTAAAGTGTTCCCTTCACCTGTGAAAATGAGTTTAAATAGCAGCATAGTTTTACTGTCACTTCCTACAATTCACATTTGAAGTATACAAGACTAAAATGATCATGTCCCGAGACGTAATCTCTGTTTCGACAAAAGCATGAAATTGGTGATTTTCAACACAGACTGTTGACTCATGTCAGGTCATCAGTTATTCGGTTCATGGGAGAGATACAATAATATATTGCGTGAATTAGATCATCACCTCTGGCTTCATGGATCTGTTTACCAAATTGGTGATATGAGGGGTGATGTAAGCGCTTCCTCTTTCTTTACTCTTGGAATGACACTGTGTACTGTGAATTGTCAAATTACGTTGTAATATATGTACATTAACAGCTGCACTGTCCTGTTTGATCACTGGTCAGTGCTCAAAAGGACTAGATTTGTGATTATATGTATTTTTTTTCTATTATATGGTGAAAGGTCATGTATGGAAAAGTGCCTATCATTTGTGGTTGGGCATATCCCGTTTCACTCTGGCTTTGTAAAGGGGAGTAAGTCTGTCCAAAAGTTACCGAATAGGTTCCTATGAACAAAGCCTTTTTGTCTATGCATACCTGGAAGACAATATTAATACGTACTCCATCAAGATGCATCCAGACCTTACATGTCAGTTTATCTAGACCGGTCTATTACATTCTGTCACTTTGTGATCAGAGTTTAAAATCAGGAGGTATGTATTTTTAATTTTATATTTTTTTTTTGTTTTTAAACAACATCGTGTTTAGAAATGTCTATCATTTTATCATTGATTACTTGAAATTCTACCATCAATCTCTCCTCCAATTTTTGTGAAAAGGTACTTTTTAACTCTAATTAATTCTGTCATAGCGAAATGTGATAAGTTGCTGAAAATGTGAATGAACTACACTTGTCTCATATTGAATATGTTGTTGATTAAACTTATTTACTGTTGCATCAGACATTTGCTGACATGAATGATACCATCAATGCAAGTTGTGAGATAAATTGTTTTGTCTTTTTAAAGGTCTTTCCCACTATTTTTCTCTAAAGCAAACTTGATGCATGCATAATACAACCTTGTCACAAATGTTCACATCTCTTTTGTGCAAACTGGTAGTGCTGTTCAGCACAAAGTACAACCGAGGAGTAAGGAATGAAACAAAAGTAGCTTGCATATATGACATCATATTTGTTTGCTTCAAGTTCAGTACGTCAGTAAGATATGTGAAAAATTCATAAAGTCTACATTCCATCAATTGAGGGAATTTATGTCACAGTTTCTGCAGAATGCTAAATATTTGGTATTTTACAGGTACCTAATTTATCAGTCGATTTAGAATATATTTTTCTGGTCATATACTCATCTTTTATCTCTTTAAAACAATCTGTTTGATATGACATGTTGAATCTCTATATTGCCTTTTGCACTCTACCTGTGTGACTGTTTTATTACTTTGTTTTCATCCTTTTTCGATGTATGCGTACCACTGTTTGTGTTTAATTTTTAGACATTGCATGTCACAAACATATCCATATACAGATAAAAAGACACACATACACACTCATGTGCTCACAAACACCTCAAGAAATAAATCACAGACGTAAGTCTCTGTCTGTGTTTCTTGTATGCATTTGTTGGAAAACTAAATCTCTGCCATCTGTGGGCAGGTGTAAAGTATAATATATAATCATCTATGCAATGTTTGACAACCTTCCCCGTGACTTGCTCTATGTTGTTTCATATCCTGCTAATTTCAAACTAAAGATTCTGTGTGGTTTTCAGCCATGTCAGAAATCCAATAATGGTCATATTGTGGGCATTATCTGGCACTTCATGTTTGTCACCCTGGAGTTTGTTTGTCACTCTGAAGTTAATTGTCTCCTTCACAGGGTCAATGAATTTGTAGGCTGGGAAAAAGTTCAATTTTGAAATGTCAAGTTCAGTGACCCTGTTTGGGAATCATATGTACATGCAATGCGTAACTGATCACATTGTAGTAGTAAGCTATTTTAGAGACTAAAAGATTCCATTGAAGCATTGACTGCATAGCGTTGTCTGCAAGAAGTCTTTGAAGTTTGTGTCATTTGTTCACCACAGACACAGTGACTGTAAAGGCTGTTAAGATTTGCCTGAATGTGTCCCATAACTTTAGATACATAACCTACCAACAAAGAGTTGTTTAAATTTTACCAACAGTTTTTAAGATGTTTCACATGAACTCTCCCTATGAAGGACATATACACCACCAGGTATGCTATGAATCCAAATATGGGCATATTTTGTAATAATTTGACTTAATTTTTTTCTATAAATATTTCTCACATTGAACCACCTGTGTGGACTATTCCCTCGAACAATATCTGTGACAAGTTTGTTCGTTGAGAACGTAGACAGCTAGTGACATGCCTCTGGCAAATGATATGTTGCTGTATGGGTTGACTACAAGGTAAGTTCAATAGGAGTAAATAAAGGCTTGTAACCTATAGATCTCCTTGGATGAGCTGAAGAACTTCTTTTGTGGACCTTTTTAATGATTTCATTCAATCCTTGAAACAATTCAGTCCAGTTACGTACCTTTTTATCACTTTGTCAGTTTGTCCACACGTTCTTTCAAATGTCAAAATTCTTTCATTATCTCAACTTCTGTGCTTTTTTGTACTGTAAACTTTTCAATATATCTTTCAAGAAAAGTAAGTCTTTGTTCATTGTTATTTTCATTTTACATGGAGGTCAAAGGTCAGTTACAGTTACAATCCAAAAAGGTTTAAGGTGTATCTACTGTGTATCTACTAGTTTACAGCTTGATCTTCATGTTGGGTTTGTAGGTAATTCTTGGTGAACAAATGATACTTACTGGTTTTTGCCATGGAACCCAGAGATCACTTGTGGTCAGCGGAGGTCAAGTTTGTAAAAGTATGTAAACAAAGGTCAAGTAATGAAGACTGTTGCTATCATAATGGGTTTAATCTGGAGGATCTAAACACAGTTACACATTATGGAGTAGAAACGTGTTCTGACATCTTTGTCTTACATTTTTTCTGCATCTACATTTTCTCAACATTTATCAATTCCAGAGGAGTGTTTGGACAAATAGCTCTTATTGAGGAGAACTGTATGTCACTGCAGTGTAGGCAACTGTTTTGTAAGTAGTCATTTTGTTAGCACAGCAGTAAGTTTCAGACGTACAAATGCCCTTTTACTTTCTGTGTCACACACATTTAATACTTCTCATACACTCACACATTGTTCACTGTTTGTCACACACATAACAGCCTCAACTGTGCTTGCTTACTCAAAATGCCAAACTCAAGATCTCTGATACAACAATCATCGTGGCAAAGGATTTCCACAGCCTGGTAAACTTGTAGTAGTGTAGGGTGCATAAGAACAAATGATGACACACAACTGCACCAAATGAAAAACAAGGTGTTAAATTGTACTGACCGTACAATCGTGTTACAATAAGGTGTGTTGCAGAATACAAACATGCACTAATCAAAAATTTCCAAAGGGGAGTGACTGATTTATTAGACCTTTTCACAGAAGAGGTAGCAGACACGTTTGAATGTACTTACTTTTGAGTATTCGACTCCACACTCCTGATTCTTTCAAGGAGAAAAAAAATACAAAAGTCTGTTCTTTATTAAATCCTGTAAACAATCTCTCAATCACCATTACAATTAGATCAGCTTACTCCACTGATAAGTAGTCTGCGTGTCCAGAATACATGGCTTGTGAGAGTGATAATTGACAAGTCTAATGATAGTTGGACACTTTAGCAACAATTTGTACTTATGAGAGAGTGGGTGGTTATGCCTAATCTGTTACCTGAGATGGGATGCTTTTGGTTTAGGAAATACTTCTCTCTGGAAGAACCAAGAATATGCATGTCAATGTCACGTAAATATTCATTAGTGTGTTTTATGTAAAATCTCTTTTATTAAAGGAAACTGCAAAGGACTGTATCTTGAAATTTACAAGAGAACTGTAAACATAAGTGTAAAATTTTAATATGAAATTTAAAAAATATTTCACTGAATACAATTCAAAAAAAAAAAAAAAACACATGATTACTTTGTTTCATTGTTTTGTCTCTGATCACCATAGGAATATATGATGTACTATGATCTTGGAACTTGACTGGTGTGGCCATCAATTCCACCTTACCGCAATGATGTACTCTTGTCCAGAAATAGTTCAAAAGAGTTTATGGATAAGACCTAGAAAAAACATTTAGGATTAACCAATACTGTTTGGTGTTTATAAAGATACATTCCCATTGAGCAAGCATGATATAGCCTATGAAACAATTTGTTTGTGGACTATAGCTAATTGTCAGAAATATCATACGCTCTGAGTCTGGAATCATTTTTGTGTGCAGCATGTTAATAAAACACTAATCATATTTAATTGAGAAGGACAAAGTTATGTGAAGAAAAAAGCATCATCAGAGTTGGAGATAACTAACGTTAGTTTCGTTTCATGTATTTCGTTCATTAATACAAATATACATACAGGCATATTAAGAAGAAAGATGCAGTCGTACAATGCAGTGGAATGAACAGGGCGCTAGGAAAAAACAGTAATATGTTTATCGCAGCTAGCGACCTTAAAGGAAACAGAAAACACACAAAAAAACACAAAAACAAGAAAAAGAAAAGAAAAAGGCTCGAGTCAGGAAAAGCATACAGTTCAAAGCACGTAATTGCCAATGAGATGAGATTTCATTTTACATATAAAGGTTTTATACGACTTACAGAGCTTTATATCATTCGGAAGATCACTCCAAGTTTTGGAACATTAATTACTCAAGAGAAGCTTCCCGTGTTTAGTATTATGCCTGGTAGCTGCAAAGAGTGCGTTACTTCTTTTATGGTTGGGCATGTGCGAAGACTTTCTAGGGTTAACAATGTTACAAAAGACATGTGATAATTTATTGTTAATGTATTTATAGATAAAGGTACAAATCTTAAGAATGTGAATATCACAGACCTTAAGAATCCCAAGCTAACTGTGAAGTTTATCTGTAGGATTTTTAGAATTCTGTTTTGAAGGACTTGTACCGTAAAGGCTTCATAACAGAAGCACTAGCTACCCCGAAAATTTCAATACCATAAGAAACCTCAGAGTAGACGACATAATAATAAAGCTGAATAGCAACGGCAGGGGGAAGTGAAGTTCTGAGACCATAGAAAATGGGATTGTATTTAACGATGTTATTACAAAGGTCATCAATGTGATCTTTGAAAGAAAGCTTGTCGTCAATCAGAAATCCTAAATATTTAGCACAGGCTGTCTCGCAAATTTTGGTGTCGTTCAGAATAAAAGAATGAGCACCACGGTCTCTTGAATGAAAAATCGAAAAGTTGGTTTTGCCTAAGTGTAGAGTAAGTTTGTTGGAGTCGAACCAAGTTTTGAGTTGGCCTGAGACAGTCTGCGCCTTAGAAACAAGTTTGAAACAATCATCATCGTGAACAAAAACATATAGTATCATCAGCAAAAAGTCTCAAAGACTCATTACAGACGACATTATGAATATCATTAACATAAATGAGGAAAAGCAAGGGTCCAAGAACAGAACCCTGCGGGAAACCAATATTGATATCTGCATAGCGAGATAAGACACCATTAACATAAGTACGTTGTTTTATGTTAGAAAGGTAACTAGACATGACATCATACGCTTTACCACGAACACCATAACTGTATAACTTAGCAAGAAGAATTCTGTGGTCGACGGTATCGAACGCTTTCCTTAGATCTAAGTATAGACCTAAAACATTATCCCCGTCGTCTAAATTTGAACGTATGCAATTGACAGTTTCTAGTAGTGCATGTCTGGTATCATGATTTTTCCTGAAACCAAACTGGTACTCAAAGAGAGTTTTGTTATGATTCCAGAATAATCTAAGTCGCTTTTCAATAGTCTTTTCAAGAAGTTTATTAATACAAGATAACAAGCTAATGGGACGATAGTTCTCTGGATACTAGCAATCTCCCTTTTTGAAAATAGTCAAACCGTGAAAGGTCTTTCTTACTGAAATGAGTTTAAATTCATTGCATTGGACAAACTTGTGTATGAAATGCAAACAAATATTCAAAGCCTGTCAAATTTCATTGCACTTCTAGTGATGTTGACTCTCACCCTATGGCGATTTCAGTGCTTCTAGCAATTTGGGGCTCTTTCATTCTATACCAGGCCCGTAGCCAGCCCATGTGGAGGGGTGGGTCTTTTTTCCAAGTACGGAAGCGTCTGGGGCGTGCGGTGAGCATGCAGTTGCTAGGGGTCTCAGTGGGGACATTTCTCCCGGACAATTTTGAAATCTTTACCTCAATCTGGAGCATTTTAGAGGACTAAAAAAGACAATTTTCATAAATAGTAGACACAGGGGCGTAGCGAGGAATATGTCAGGGGTGCGAACCCGTGAAGACTATCTAAGCGGAGCGCCACCACCTGTTGGCGCAGAGCGCACAAGAAAATTTTGAGTTTTACAAACCCCCCAGATGGCCGGAAATAGCCCTTCCCAAGTCTTTTCAGTTGCATGAACCCAGCCTTGAAATATAGATCTCATGTCTATAATTTCTCAATTACTGAGAAAACAATTAGTCTTTGAAAAACGATGCAATGCCGAGATGAGCATTCAAAGAAACGTTTGGCTCTGCAAACCACTCATATAGTAGAAAACGGCCTTTCCTGGGTGTTTTACATGCATACATACATGCTCCCAAGCCTGCATTCCACATACCTTGTTAGGCCTGCAGCATAAATTGAGGGAATTACTATTTAGCGATATCGCGGGGAAAAAGCGAAAATGAGATCAAGCAGGGTCGCCCTATTCGCCCTCTTTTCCCTGGCTATGCCTATGCTCCTGGGTATTTCTGGCGTAAGTTCTTATTAAAAACAATACCACAATATGGCCAAGGGGGGTCGCCCCCTTCTTGACTACGCTCCTGAGTAGACACTCTTCGGTGGTCGTGGAGGTTTGAACAGGGCTTAAAATGCACCGACTGCACCCGACTACCACTGAACATATTTAATCGGGCCCGGCGACGGCTTACGACACAACTGAACTCTAGTCGTGGAACCGGTCACACAGCCACGACCACAGCAGAAGCGGTGGCTGGTCGCCGTCGTGTCGCAGGTTGTCATGGCAGTGTGTCCCGAGCTTTTTATTGTATCTAGTTCAATGATATCCACGGCCAAAATGACATAATCATGCATGCGCGTTTTTGAGCTTATTATCTCATCACACCACATAGTGTATGTATGTGGTGATGAGATATTGCGGTCAGTTTGGTCCTGTACACATTTTATGACATAAATGGAAAGGTTTTATCTTCCTGCTAAAAGTGAACGGAAATTCGGCCTCAATATGTCAAAATAAAAAATATCCCTTCAAACACAGGGCTGGAAAAGTGGACCTCATTCAAGTTGGGGTGGGTCGTTCGAACGCTCCGACAACCCCCCCCCCCCCCCGGCTACGGGCCTGTATACTCCCTTAAACCTCCAACTATATGCTTTTCATTTTTACTGAAGATGTGTCAAAATAGAACTGAGCCAGTAAATGATGTTTTGTAGAGAAGACCTCTCCACTGATAGATATGTGAAAATTCTGTCTAGCATTACACTCCTACCAATTGTCTTTAATGTGGAAGTTTGCAACAACTTCAAATGTGCTTTACTTCTAATCACGCAGAAGTCATTCAGTATTTGAACACTTTAAATCTCTTTCAAAGGCCCGTTGATGTGATGCCTTGATAAGGCTGTCACTTGTAAGGGGATTTTCTTCACTAATGGGAATTTTGACGCTTTGTAGGGGATAGGTGAAACCTAAGGGGAAAATGGCAATATGTATAGGGAGCTTAAGGGGATCAGCAATTTCTTCTAAAATAGATAATACTGTGCTAACTTCATTATTAAAGAACCATACCCTGTTCAATACAATGCCAAGAAGAGTTATTTCCTTGTGCTTCCGTGCTATTGTCACAACGTTACGTTGTGACTAAGTGTGGTACGTACCTTATTCACAGGAGCTATGCATGTTTTCGTTTATATTTTATTTTGGTTTTCAATAACCCTAATGAAATAATCTGATGGTGGTCATGGCATGGATATGAACTAGGCCTACCGTGGTACAAGTGCAGAACAGGTGGGTAACTAAAAGCCCTATGGAAAAAGCTAAAAAATTAAAAGGCCGGGTTGTCTGGATTTGAATCAACTAATGCACCATATCAGCGACTGCCCACATGTTTTTGCATTACTACTCAAACAAATTCAATAGATCCATCATTTCTTTTGCCATAATTTTAACATTTAGTGGTATGGTCATTTGAGGGAGGGGGACTGGGGAAGTCCTCTGTGACTTTTTTTGAGCAGAGAAGATACTAACACACATCCTCCCACACTTTCTGGGTACCACATTTTTATCAAAACTTAAACATTAGATGGTTGCAAATGAAATTTTCTGAAGAAATATGACTGCTTACGCTACTAGAATGTTTTGCTCCTTGTTGACCGTAGAAGAGAATGTACACAACATTAAAAATGAAGAAAGACATGAACTAGCACACGTGATTTGCAATTCTACTGCAGCACTATAGAGAAGATAACCTGAATGCGCAAATGCATTGTGGTTTCGATGATTTCATAATGAGGATTCTAGTTTCTGACACACTACAGTGTAAGTGTAATAAAAGTGTAAGATTCTTGGTTATTGTAATATTACAGTACTTTATCATATCACCAAATGACAAGCACAATGACATTTGCTGACCTAAATTGATGACTGATACTGCAGGGAATCATCTTAACATACACAGCTACATGAGCGCAGAAATATATCCAAGAGCTTTCCTACATACAAAATATCAAATCTGTGCAAGCTTCCCTTCTTAATGTTTACAAGGTTGTTTTGACTTGCCCCTGCTGATCTCAAATGACCTTTCCTCCATAAAAGCACTAGGCTTGTTTGGACTCCATAAGGTACCTCTACACACCAGAAAAGAGTCCTCAACAAGCTAGCTTTCTTGAGATAGCATATTTACTACGTTTTTACTATTAAATACCTGCTTAACCTAGATGACCTTTGACCTCCACCAAACACAATAGACTTCTTGCAGTCAAATAAGGTACAGTAACGTATGAAATATTAGATCTCTACAAGCTTCCCACCTTCAGATATTGTGTACACAAGGTTGTCACTATTTAACCGTTGTCACTATATTCAACTGTTATCACTATTCAAGGTTATCTCTATTCAACCTGTTGATCCCAAATGACCCTTGACCTCCACCAAAAAATATTTCCTTCTTGTAATTAATAAGGTACACCCATATACCAAACAAGAGATGTGTACAAGTTTCCCTTCTTGAGATATCATGTTTACGAGGTTTTCAGTATATGACCCCTGTTGACCTCAAATGACATTTGATTTCCATAATAAACATTAGGTGTCTGGTACTTCATGAAGTAAACCCATTTACTAAATATTACGTATGTGCAAGTTTCCCCTCTTGAGGTATTGTGTTCACAAAGTTTTCACTATCTGATCCCCACTGATCCACAAATGACCTTTGTCCTCCACCAAGATTAAAAGGCTTCTTGTACTCAATAAGGCACACATACCAAATGTAAGATCTGTGTAAGTTTCCCATCTTGAGATATTGTGCTTACAATGTTTTCACTATTTGACGCCTGTTGATCCCAAATAACTTCAGGACTTCACTGCTTGTATTCAATAGGTACACCCACATACCAAATATGAGATCTGTAAAAACTCCCCTTCTTGAGATATCATGTTTATAACATTTGCACTACTTGACCGCTGTTGACTCTAAGTGACCTTTCACCAAAAACAGTAGGCTCCTTGTACTCAATAAAATAAACCCTAAAACTAAATTTGACATCTGTACAAGTTTCCCATCTTGAGATATTGTGTTTGCAAGGTTTCCACTATCTGACCCTTACCTACCCCCAAATGACCTTTGACCCCCACCAAAAGCAAAAGTCTTCTTGTACTGAATAAGATACATCCACATACCAAATATGAGATATGTAAAAGATTCCTTTCTTAAGATATCGTGTTTACGACGTTTTCACTATATGACTCCTGTTGACACTAATGACCTTTGACCTTCACTTCTTGTATTCAATAAGGCACATCCACATACCAAATATGAGAGCTGTACAAGATTCCTTTCTTGAGATATCGTGTTTACAAAGTTGTCACTATCCTACTGAGCCCAAATGACGTTATACCTCTACCAAAAACAAACCGTTTCTGGTACTCAATTAAGCACACCCACACAGCAAATATGACATCTGTACAAGTTTCCTATCTCGAGATATTGCGTCTGCAATGTTTTCACTATTTGACCCCTACCCCCTACCCCAAGTGACCTTTGACCTCCACCAAAAACAATAGGTTCCTTGTGTTTTTGTGTGAGATTCTTATGGTAACTTATATGAACTATTTAAGGAAATTCTCACGGGGAATTTCTAACATGCCAAAAAGTTTGAGCATATGAGAAATTTCCCGTGAGAATGTTGGGCCAAAATCTCATGAGAGTCTCACGAGGACTTAATTAGCGCATCTCTCCCGTCCACTTCCTTTACTAAATCCATGTTTAGTTTGCTTGAAATGTGTATTACTTTCTGTGTTTATATACTTATAGTGACTGTGCTCTGAAGAAGGGTGGATGAATGCCCGCCCCCCAACCACGACTCAAACATACGCCCACTTTTCAGTGAGGTAGTTTCTCAAATCATGGGTTTAATTGAGCAACAAATTTAGGCGTGGGTTAAAATAGTAAAAACTAAAATTTTCCTGCGAAAGGTTTTCGCTAGCTCTTTTATTCACCTCTTAAAACGTGTACTCCCCCAGCCCCACACACACACACATACCTACACATATACCCGGAGGTCTTTTGCAACTCACTTTAGCCCTCATACCACCCCACCTTCGAAAAACGTCGGCCTACCTGATTATTTTTACATTTAGTCAGCATTTAAGTTAATCTTATTCTCATATTCGACCAAGCAAAAAAATGAAGTGAATTTCCGCAAACTCTTCTCTTTATATTTTGATTACATGGCATATCGAAAACTGAGCAAAGAGAGCACGTACAACCTGCATACGGTCAATGGCTAATTTTGCAGGAGAAAGTGAGGCTTGTAAATTCAAATAGGTTAAAATGAACATGCGTAATAGGGGAAACTCAAATTATATTGTGGCAGCCATGTGAATCGTTAATATGCGACAATTTGCGGAGTTTCGAGTCTCAACAGCTTCCTGTCAATATTCGTTGGAAAAATTCATCAATAAAATCACTTCGTATCTTAGGGGGCTGTTCGTAGTAAGCGCATGGCTCAAAGGTTAATTGAAACCAGTATCATATTTTTTTATAGAGTAGATGACAATACTTGGCAAAGTTCTAGTTACAAATACTGTGATCCATCCTAGTTCCTACTTTGCAGCCCCTGTTATTCTTTTCCGGGGTGGGAACAAACTGTCAAGTCATCACGCGGGATAAACTGAAGGGAGGTAATTAACGTTACATAATTTAAGAAACACCGTTGGAAGTTTTCCTAGTTAGACCGATACTTTCTTTGTTAACAAACAAGCAGAGACCTAGTCAGGTGATTTTTTTTGTGAGGGGGGACATCGATTCATCGTCCATATTTTTGACCCCCTGGGGGAGGGATGTAGGGGAGAGGCTTCTCCCTCATAAGCTAGGATTTGAAATCAGTTCGTCCACAGTTAGGCCTAAGTGGCGTGAGGAGAGGTCTAATTAGATGGAGCCCCATTCTCTTTGCCTAAAAACGATCAAATGTTACCTTTCCTTGTTGGCCAATCATTGTACAAAATTGACTGTCTTTGACATGTGACCATGAACCTAAAATGAAGGTAAAAAGTATTGGAAGGAGCTGAGTGCAGGCAGTATTATCTACGAGGAGTCCCCATCATCGGTTGGCGCGAATCGTACAATTAAATTTTTGGCTCTTCAAAACTTTCAGATGGCCGGAAACGTCACTTCGTGGGTGTTCCAAATACATTTACCCAGCTTGAAATAGAGATTTCACGCCTACAATTTCTCAATTAATGAAAAAAAAATGAAATATTGTAATTCATATCAGATGGGTTGAGATGATACAAGAATCATAATGAGTCATGGTCTTGTTTCATTTATTTATGGAACAGTTGGCAAATAGTAGAGGAAGAGGGTGCTTCACCTATCTTTAGACCCCGTTTTTTTATTGGTAAGTTGATAGTGACCCATATCTGAGCTTGAAAATAAAAGTTGGATATAGGCCGTTGAACATTATCTAAGGCAATAAAGCGACGCAGAACCCGATTGAATTTTTTTTTTTGGGGGGGGAGGACAAAACATGAGCCTGTTGCATGCACCCGTTTTGAAACATCTTAAGTATTGGAATTGACGTACTTTTAAGTAGTAATATAACAGAATATTGGTTTGTGCTGGCAATAGCTTTAGTGAGCATTGGCAATACATTTTAGTCAGAACATTGTCTCTAGAATCTATGACATCTTTAGTATTCAAGGTTTTAATTGACTGCTAGTGGATTCGTATTACCAATGCATCCTACGTGAAATGAGTACACCAACGTTCTGCTGTGGATGGCATGCCCAACCGCACACTGATAAACTGCGTATAAGCAACAGGCGCATATATGGTTCCCCCAACTGCGTTAACTTATCATTTCTCCCTCCTCTCTTCGTTTTCTCTTCAACTTTATCCATCGAGTCCCCAAAATTCTGTTGGGACACTCTATCCTGCCCCCCCCCCCTCTACGTCACTGTTGTTAAGCTCTCTGAATCAAAGGGTATTAATTTTACTGCTGTAAGCGGACAACACACCTTTCTATGAGAAAGCATATGAAAATGAAAATTCAACACTTTACTTGACAACAAACTAATCGATTTTCAGTGGTGTTTATTACACACGGTAACTTCTTTATACTGGGAAGGGAATCAACGATTGGGGTGTGGGTAATTGAAGGCCTATCTGCTCATGGCAGCAGTGCCATGTAAGTGACAAACCAACCATCGTACATTTTGTGGAAATGCAATTCCATTCTTAAGTGAACGAGACAAGTTTTTCATCGGCAAAGATTGGCTGTTTCAAGTCCCTCTTTCCACTTCGAATATTTTTATTTGGGTTCTCTAGTGTATAAAAAAACATTTTTTTCTACAACTGGTCACCTTGTCATATGGAAATCAAGGTGCCGTCATATATCTTCGAAAAACAAGTACATCTTGACTATTCTTAGAGAAATCTAATCTTTGCCCAGTTTATGCTCAGTGGCAAGGCCAGTGGGGGAAAACCCTCACTGTGAAAAAAGTTTGGGGAAATGTTGAAAAAAATCGAGACTATGTGGCGAAATAATATTTCCTTTCCTATTCCTCAAAAATCTTCCCTAGACTGGAGATTGTGAGGCATTCCAATCATAATTCATATTTTAACAACACATCGGCTGACATTTTCTGTGACCTAAACCAAAAGGGGAAGTGACCTCCAAATAACTATATGCACGTCACAAGATGTCTTCGATTACAATTAGGGAGCTTTCGATTGATACGTCCACTAGTCGACTGCTACGATTGTTACGTCAATTTTGAGCCTATGCGCATGCGTCACGTCGTCTCCTTCGTCCACTCTCCAAATCGAGGGCGACAAAACCACGGTTTACGCGTTCTTGATTTGTGTAGTGGACGAGGGAGACGACGTGACGCATGCGCATAGGCTCAAAAATGACGTAACAATCGTAGCAGTCGACTAGTGGACGTATCAATCGAAAGCTCCCTACTGTCAACAGGTGTACTTGTTCCACATCACTCAGTTTAGTAATCTACAGGCGTAAAGACTGCTACCCTTTATGTCTCTGAGTTTCGTGGTGTTGGACCGATTATCAGTGTGCATCCAGTGTGCCTCTACAGTGTGCTTAGCAAGCTGGACTTTATATAGGCTAGGGTGATTAGACCAGTACCCTTTCAACATTGTGCGGTGACGGAGGGGACAGAATTGGAGAAATGGTCTACCAATATTTTCAGAACTGCACTGTTTGATCACATTGTCATTCTGAATTAGGCATACTCAGAAAAGGTCTAAATATGAATATTTCACCTGCAGTGAAAAGGAAAAAAAAAATCAAACAAAAAAAACTAAAGAAAAAAATGAAATCATTACTTCAAAATTGAGGTCATATTCAGTTCAAACCAAGCATCAGATATAGCACCATTTTGCATGAATTCCACCGTACAAAATCAAAACTTTTTCAAAGGGCAGCCTTCCATGATGGCAATCAGTGATTACATCCATCATATGACAACGTTACAGTTATATACAGGCTCAAACAGTAGCGAAGGCGGGGTTTGGCATACCCCCTTTACATTTCCCCAACCATATCATAGATTGGGGCACATTGGCGTGCTCCCAAGAGCCCCTCAGATGGAGGCACACCAGTGCCGCGACCCCGCCCCCCCCCCCTTTCCCTTGGCATATTTACTACTATTAGTATTTTACATTACCATTTGTGGTACTTTTCATCGGGTTATTTTCTGATCACTTTGCATTATTATTATTTCTTGGAGGTTAACATTTTATTGCAAATGAATGGCCAAAATAACGACTGCTTAGATTCTACTTGCGAGCCTGAGAAATACCATTTACAAAAATTTTCTATACGCTTTGCGCCAAGATGGTGGCACTCTGTTAAGATCTTAGATAGTTTTTCCTGATAATCTCACTCCATGTACTCACTCAAACTAAGCAACACTATGATTACCCACCTCCCCCACCTCCTTCCATCTAGAAAATCTGGAATACGCTGTGCTCAGACTAAGTTATGCCCCATCCATGCCACAGGCATTTTCAAGATCAGGTCAGACCTTTGTGACCTGGAAAAAATTAGGCAAATTTGTATACATTTGCCCCCCCCCCCCATGGGAAAAAATTCCTACGCCACTGTATGTTGTTTCAATCCATTTTCACATAGATACCCTGCAGCCAACTTCAGTGTTCAGTTTTCAAAATACTCGACAACATTAAAGGGACTTCACCTCAGAGTGTAAACAGTGTTTGGTCCATAATCTTGATTTACCAGTGACAAACCTGTGTGGATCTATTGATGGACTGAATTTTTTCTCTCTCTGCCTCCACCTCTCTGACCACCTCTCCACTTCACACACATTTCTCTTCCTCACCTCATTTTTTACCATATGGCTTTCCATAATCATTGTTGACTTCGCAAATAAAGTTAGAATCCGAAGTCCGACCCGGGAATCCCCTTCAGTGTCACATCAAATACTGTAGGAATCCCCCTTGCGTGACTAATTCCTAAGAATATTTTGAACTTTGGATAAGAAAGATAGCAGTGCCGATGGCAACTAAAGTTTCAAATGACAGAATGCAGGAGGGCCATAGCCCTACCCCTTTTGCGGCTCATAGTAACGGTGAGGTCGTTTTTCCTTTTAAATATTGATTCCAATTTTGCTTGTAAAGTAGTTAATAATGGTAGGCCTAACATACAACTAAACAAGCAAGGCCTAACGTTAGTCTTGCCTACCCTAACAGTAACAAGGCTTCCTCGATGTAGCCTACTCACCGAGATGTTCCGAGCTGCATGCATGTATTTGATAAGGCTGCTTAGAGGGTTACTTCTTTAAGTCACCAGGGGATCCGGCCGTTGGCGTTAGTTTCCGCCCGATAGTTGTCACCTCTGACTGATTCCCACTCCTAAAAATAATGTTGCAAAAATAACGTTCATAGGCCTAGTTAAGGTTAAACATACATGTATTCTTATCATCTCACTTCTCAGTGACCTCTCCGTCATTGTTTCAGGAATAAATGTAGGAAATTTGTGTCAGTATGCTAGACCTATCCCACACAGGAATTTTGCAAAGTTGAGTCAAAAGGAAGGGGTTTGAAAGTCAACATTAGTTCCAAAACAGCAAAGTTCTTTATTGCTTTTGTACATGTACTTCCACCACATGATTATTCACCTACGCTACAGTTGGTGAGGCAACCATCAAAGGGCAAAAGTATGCATGAATCTAAGACTAGATTAAGAATATCAGTAACTACATGGTTGTGTTCATGAAGTCATCAATTTGAACAGTAAACATTTACTTTCTGCCCCTGGAAACGGTGTTTTCTGCTCTCACTCTCAGCTATCCCGAACATAATCAATTTCGTCTCAAATTTAGAATCCGTGACCACACGCACACAATAGACAATGGTATGCTTGAATGAGTACTGATAGTACTGCTAGCAATAGCATATATATTATTGGGTTAGTGTGTATATTATAGGGTTAGGGGATCGGGGATGTATTGCATAAATTTATCCGTAGACAACCAACAACCAATTCGCTCTTGCACTTTGTAGTGTAGTGGATTAGGCTTAGAACTTGTGATGTGGCTGTTAAGCTTTGGTCAAATCCTCTTCCAACCTCTTTCCTTCGTAGGTTGGGGTCTTCATTGATTTAAAGGAAGCATTTGATACAATTGACCACCATTCATTATTAAAAAAGTTAGAGTATTAATGCTATGGAGGAATTGTTCATAAGTGGCTAAAGAGTTACCTTTCAAATAGGAAGCAATACGTGCATGTTGGTAGTATTACTTCAAATACTAGGGACATGGTGTGTGATGTACTACAGTGGTCAATCTTAGGACCAAAACTATTCATTTTATATATTCATGATACTTGCTCTGTTTCAAAGATTATGAAATTTGTTCTTTTTGCTGATGACACCAACATATATCTTGTTCTTATTCTGACATAAGTACTCTATGTTAGTATTTACCAAACTTCAGAGGTTAAGTATCTGGTTCCATGTAGACAAGCTTTCACTTAATGTCAAAACTCATAAATGCAGATGTATCGACAGGGTGGCACATACGAAATCTATAGGTGTCCCCATAGATGATAAATTAAACTGGAAGCCCCATATTAGTCATTTGGAAAAAAATTATCAAAATGTAATGCTGTTCTATACAGAGCTAGTAAGATGTTAGATAAGCAGGCACTCTTAACATTATATTATGGGTTTTTCCACCCATCATTAAGTGATGGTATTGACACATACAAATCCAACCTTAATACATTATTCATAATGCAAAAGAGGGCAATTCAGATTTTGGCTTCACCTCACTACACCTCTCTTTTATATTTTGGGTAGACTAACATTAGAAAAATTAGTTCAGTCCAACTCTGGGATTTTCATGTATAGAGCATACCATTAGTTTCTGCAACCAAGCTTGCAACTTTATTTTACCACCTCACATTGCATTAATACCAAACATATAAATTACTTTTCATCAAAGATTGCCAGAACTAAGAAAAAGCAATTTTCTGTGTCGTTCACACAGGTAAAGCTATGGAATTCCTCTCTCCCCATCTCACAGGCTGCAAAAACATTAACAAATTTAAAAAGATACTAAAAGAACAACTGTTTACATCCTATTCATAATATAGTTGTCTATAATGTAGTTATTCACTATATGGTAGTATAGTAAGAGACTCACCTACTACAGTGTAGTCATGAATTGTTCCCTATTGTTTCGTTGTTATTGTGTAATTGTTTTTTTTTGTAATTGTTTTGTTGTTTGTCCACATACTATTTCCGGTAGGTAGGGGAAAAATGATCACTAAGCATTTATACTTCTTTTTTTCTCCTTTTCTGTGCAGTGATGTTATTCAACATTTTATTTCTATTCTATTGAGTATGTCATTGTTTGCTTTGTATTGTTCATTGCTGGAATAAGTAAATTGAATTGAACTGAATTGAACTTCCCTTGTTTCTTCCATGGGTTTTCACATTTGCTTTCTACAGAATGTCTCTAACTTTGCGAGATTAATGAATAAAAAAGAACTAGGGGAAAAAATATCAAAAGATAAAAAAGTTGACACAAACCGTGTAATAACTGTTTTAGTTTCATGATACCCTTCTTGATGTCACTCCTGGTCACAGATTCTAAATTCTTACCCCAATGTCTCTTAGGGGAGGAAACTACCAAAGGGTGGAAACTAACGCAATCCAAGCCAGTGTTAAGTTGGAACAAGGAACTGCAATTAGTTTGGCTCAACTTTCAGGACTTTATTTAGAAAGGAATGATCTCTTCCCCATCCTTTTTTTTTGCTGAGCAATGTATTTCTGGTACAACTAGTCTATAGTCTGGCTAGAATGCAGGGCCATCGTTCAAATATTCTTTGCATCCAGATATGCAGATTCAGTGTCAGTGGGACTTGCCTCCTCTTGTTCTCAAAAAGCATTTACACTAATAAGAGTCAAGACAGCAACCCTTATTTATATCAAGCTGTAAAAGTTTTGACTCCACATCTGAGCATCTACCCAGGAAATGCTTGAAATGAACCATAATTCTTTAGAAAAGGTTCTGCATAACCTATATCAGCACATTATTATCTCTTCTTCCCTCAGTAAAACATTCAGTAAAACATTTTGACTCTGCATCCAAGCATCCATCATGGGGATGCTTTTAGATAGCTTAGTTGGCATTATTTTGTGATGAGTATAGCACTTGCCCCAATGCCATAGGTGTGAATCTATAGTCTTGACAAAACTCGTTAGGACACCCGCTCCCCTTTTCAATGTTGCCTACAGGAGTACTGTTCACAATGTACATTCATTACTTTAGTACAACATTGGACAAGTGGGCATTATTCATGTCATCCATTGAACTAAGATTTAGGATTATAATTGCAAAGTACAGCAAAGTGTCCCAACAGCTTTATCCAAGACTGTAGCTCTCCGAGTCCAAACACATTGTTGTGTAAATTTTCAAACTGTAGATGCAGCATTTGTATCTGGTTTGCATAAATGGCTCAACTGAGCACAGCAGCTATCGCTACAACACTACTGGACTGTTCACCAGATACCAAGCTGGTCAAGCTTGCCTACATTGAACTTTGTGTTTCGGATGTAGAACAGCAGAAAGATTTTCATTTTGTAGTCTAATTTTACCGCATATCTGGATATAAGTATTAAGCCTTGCGAGATTATTAGCACTACCATTCATTCAATTTAGCCACCAGACTCTGGGAGGACAGTAGTCATACAGCCTCCTAGATTGGTGCATTCTACTGAGGCCCTGCAAGCATTTACTTTTTGTAAATTTATGATTCAAAATACTACATGATGTACAACTGTAGATTATAAGTAATTTGATAATTAGAGAGAGGAGACTAAGAACTCCTTCCCAACCCAGAGCAGAACAGAGGGGAGACAAATGGATAGTAACTCCTGTGAGTGCAGAGTGTGGGTCAGTCATAATTACTTAGTTTTATACCCATGGGCCCTATCAGCACATCATTTTATGACTTGCAATTTATCCCAATTTTTTACTTTGCATCTGTGTATCCATCCAAGGTATGCTTGGAATAGACTTAAATGGAAAATTCAGTCACACCAATTTGTGTAAGTAGGCTATAGTCCCCTATCCTAATTCATGGATTGCTCTTTTGCATCAAGCGACAATATTGTTGTCACTGGATTGCTAAATTTATGCAAATTATTTGTTTATTTTGAATACACAGTAGTTTGAAATACCCTGAAAGATATTTGTATGTTATAAAAGAGGGGATTTGTAAGCTGTCTGAGACAGTTGAAGTTGAAGTGTCTGCTTATTCCCTCTAAAATTTTTTCTTGAAATGTTTCATTTTGACTTGGCATGCAAGAGTCTGTCCATTGACCTATGTAATACTTGCAGCATATTTAGCAATTGCAGATAGTGCCGTCTATGTTCCCATCATGGATCTCCATTTTCCGATGATGTGTGGTTCTCAAATTTAAACATACTACCAACAAGACAGTAAAAATTGGGACTGATCATCCACACACAAACCCTTCAGTGGCCTTGTTTGTACAGTATTTGATATGATAATCTTGCCTTTTTAAATGTATTTATTATTTCCCAATGTCAGGAAAATGCTTCTTAGACAATTTAAAAACCCTTTGTCCTGTATCTTCCTTCCCATTGGCAATACATAGTTTGATAACAAAAATGAGTGTGTAATTAGTGTGTAAAATTAGTGAGTAGTGATATATAAACTAGCAGTTTGTTGGATGGTCCACCCAGTTGTTGCTTTTAAAAAACAATGCGTCTGATTGTCAGTAATTATTGTACACCCTTTTCACAGAGTGCCCTCCTTGTATTCACAGGATCTACACAGACAGGAGAATCAGTGTACGAGCCTTCTCTCAGTTCTCTGAATTGAGTATTGTAATGTGAGTGATGACTTGGCCACGCAAGCTAGCATGATTTCAAAATTTCTGGAACTGAAACTGGTAGAAGTTTATAAACATGCGTTGTTTGGAATTTTTCCCACCGAACATGGTAATTTCTAGTACGTGCACATATCAGGTGCGTAGGCTGGGAGTAGGGAAGTGGAGAGAGGGAGTAGAGCTCTCCTCAAAATATCCTCATTCCTTTACCCCAGAGGATCTAGGACTGAGAGGATCATCATTGAGACCTCAGTCATATGGCAGCCTGCCAGGTGCCCCTTGTAAACAAAATTCTAGCTATACATCTATGCACACATGAACCCTTGTAAACACCTCTGGTTCTGAAATTTTGAAGTAACAACTGCCTGCTTAGAATAAGAATTAAAGAAAATACTGACAATAGCATTTCCTGGAGTTTATATGAAGGGCCTGAATAGGCAATTTCCAGTAATCTTTTTGGTTTTAATGATAACTGTAACCTTCGTAATCATGCGTACTGTACATGTGTGTGTATGTGCCCTTGTTTTCGGGTGGGATAGAGGACCGAAACAATAGATTTTAGGTCCTCTGTAGAAAATTCAGTAGATTTCTTCGGTCCTTTCAAGATTAACAATAGACAGTCTATTGTTAAGGTTAGGGTTGAGGAAGAAAAAACAAAAGAAAGCACAATGATGTCCTCGGAATGAATGGAAAACAAAGCTGGGTGTGCTTGCCTTTGTGTGTATGTATGTCCATGACACCCTACATTGTAAACATGATATCTCAAGAAGGGAAGCTTTGACAGATCTGGGAATGTACATGTACCACATTGAGTAGGAGAACCCCATTTGGTGGAGGTCAAAGGTCATATGGGGTGAACAGAGGTCAAATTGTAGAAACCTCGAAAACAAGATATCTCAAGGAGGAAAGCTTTGACAGATCTCATATGTAATGTGTAGGTGCATCATATTGAGTAGAAGAACCCTATTGTTTTTGATGGAGGTCAAAGGTCAATTGGGGTTAGTAGGAATCAAATTGTGACAACCTGGACAACATGATATCTCAAGGAAGGAAGTTTGGACGATTTCATATGTAATGTGTGGGTGTTCCATCACCGTAATTGTAATGTGCAGTTGTGCATGTTGAAACATGATATATATGCAGTCATCATATATTAGGTTCATAAAAATCCTAATAATGAAATTATTAAAATCACAATGCATTTGTGCATTCTGGTTGTCCAAAAATTACCTTGGGTCCTCCCTAAACGATGGTAGATTTCAATAAAGAGATTGTCTTTCTGCAATTTCCTACATTTCCACTTTTACTATGTCTACCCCCCCTTTTGTTTTTTTTTAAATGCCTGGATTCACATCTGAAAATTTTTTCATTGTAAGTAGATTGAACTTGGATGACACGTTTCCAAGGCAAGCAAATTGGGGGTCATCAGTGTTTACGTGTAAAGATCAGGTAAACATTGATAACTTTTAGACAAAACATCATTCCATGTGTACAAGTTAGGGGTACAAGCTAGAGGGTAGGAATAAAACAGATACTCATGAAACTTTGTCTATGGGACGGAAACATAAGAAACATTAAAAACTTAGTGGTTCTTTCTCTTATTAAGCCCACACTATGTGACACTATGTGACATGTGATATCTTATAATGGTGACCAACTGAAAACTAACTACTTTTAAGAGCAAGGTGTCCACACTATGCAACTAGTTACAGAGTGAAGGGTCAAACCTTTGCTAAAGTACATCTGTTGCCCTTCTGTGATTACTACAGTAATTCAAGGAATTGAGCAGTGGTGGCGCCAGAATGTCAGACTTGGAGGGGGGGCAAACTGAGGGCCGAGGAAAATGTTGGGGGGGCAAAGATTTTCTGAGAAGAAATTATTGGAAAGAAACCAAGCACGAAGTGCGAGGCCGTGCGGGTGGGGTCCAGGGGCCTGCCTTAGGGCCCCTGGTGAGGTACAGGGGCGAAGCCCTGGTGGGGGTCCAGGGGGCGAAGCCCCCGGAAGCTCTGAGGTTTTAGCATATCTCTGGGTGGAAAATTAAGTCCCAAGAGAGGTATATTATTTGTTTTTATATCTTTTATTTTTTCTGTTGACTGTACTCCAAGGTTCCCAACTTTTTTCTTTGGGAGTACCATTTCACATTTACGCGGTGCCACCTAGTACACACACACATGTAGGCTACATACACTTCCATTCCAGTCACTTTATTCTTTAAAAATGTGCAGTACTTACCAATATTTTTTGACAGTTCAATTCAGCAACGAAATTCCTATATTTAGGAAAACAACCACCTACCCACCCTTCCCTTATGCTGGACGGTAAACATTCCAGAGAAAATTGGTCTGACCAGGCTGGCCTACTGTTGAAGTGGCTACGGGCATGATATGAAAACTGGCAGCCAGTGTGTAACATAAATTAGGCATTTATCATTCATGGTTCCCCGGAAGCTGTTTTTGTTCCGTCCAATGCCAATACATACTGTAGTTTTGTGATTAAGTTAATTTTGGATGAGTACAAGATCCGAATTGGGAAGGGTGAGAGCAACTGGGGGGGGCAAGGAAACATCTGGGAGGGCCAAATGCCCCTCATGCCCCCCCCCACAGCGCCGCCACTGGAAATGAGCTATATATTGTCAAGGCAAGACATCTGTCTGTCCGTCTGATTGTCCGTCAACATCAGTCAATGGCCTCCGTGCGCATGTCCTTTGACTGTTCCTTGTGAAAGTTGGTGAGATGATAACACATATCAATTGGCTTTGTGTAGATGGTTACAGGAAGTACGTCAAAGGTCATTTGGGTCGTGATCAGGGGTCAAAGAGCACAATCTCAAAAAGCTTTTAACTGTTTGTTGCTACATCAGAATCTTTCAAATTTGGCAAGAACACTCAGTAGCTGGCAGGTCATCAAAGTTGTACTTTTCACTGACAGTTAATGTCAGGTGGGGTCAGGTGGGATTAACATACATATGGTATGGAGTTGTTAGGGGACTCTGTGGTAATCCTGCTACTTGCTAGTGGGTGAGCACATCCAAGACTCCAGCAATGTAGGGACGATAAACTCTGACATTGTTTCAAGTCAGGCTAAATCTCTTTCAGGATAGCCTACTGTAGACCTAGGCTGGATTGCAGGGATTCAGGCAGCCTTCCAGCTTTCTGTCCCTCACAAATGCCCCCCAACAAAGAGCAACATGCCTTTTTCGGTATGCGGCTTACAAAATGCGAATCTGCAGCTGTTACCCCTCACAATTCCATTTCCCAATGAATACTTCACAAAATATATGGGATAACATTAGGCCTGTCTTACAGAAGAGTTAGGCCTAACTGTTAGGCCGACCCAGTACAGTGATAGGCTTTTTGTGTGTGCTTCTTTTCTTTCTGTTGAAGTAAATTGCGATTGGTCGTTATGAACAGGATAACTTCTTTTAAGGTCAAGGATAACTTATTTTGTGTCAAAAGTTTGTACATTTAACTTAAAAAATGAGAAAGGCCTTTATCTTATGTAGGCCTAACTGAGTAGAAGAAATCATGTCAAACTCATTACTATCTAAACCAATGGAAATGAGATCAATCTCAATCATGATATTGTCGTCCATAGCCAAAGGGGAATGGGTAAAATAATTCACAGGGCCTCCTCAAAAGTTCTAGGCCTATTTTAAATTTCCTGCTCGCTTGTTTCCTCCCTTATCAAGCCCCCTCCTTTGTCCACTGCTGAAGCTGTCCACTGGGAATGATAATGGTTCTTTCAGAAATCTTGGCTAGATTACCATAACAGACCTGCCAACCTGTGTCGACAAAGAAATAGGGAAATTTTCGTTTTTTCAGAGCCAAAAAATTGGGAGATTAGTAAATAGGGAGAATGGAAATTTTCAACAGAACATTAATTGCCACCAAGAGAAGCATCACACATTTGCACAACTTTAGTTGCCCTTGTAGGCCTATTGCCACATACATTGCAGCTAGATGTGCACACCCCTTTGTATGCATGCACAGCCTATCACAAACTAACAACTTTCAAGCAACCTGCTATTGGTATAATTAGTACTATTCTAGGCCTACTATATGACAGTTGAAAATTTTGTAAACAACATTCTGATGTACAATGCACTATACATTTATTCATGGCCAATTACTTAAAGGCTGTATTGCATCACCCTAAGCTGTATTTTTACCTCCCTGAAAGCAAAATTCTCAACTGGTTCTAAGTTACAGTACTCTTAGATTGACAGCAAATTCGAAAGATGCAGAGCAGCTCGTATTACACAGCTACACAGGGATCCATTGTTTTGATTACACATGTGGAGGAATTTAAGACAGGCTGGGGGAGGGACTAGAGGTAAGTGGTTGGGAGAATTGAAACTGTCTGGGGTGATGAGTTTTTGTCTTTAAATAAGCCTTGTGCTAACTGTTTTGACTATTTTCAGAAATGCCTCAAAGGAAGTTAAAAAAACAGGGGATTAGAATAGGAAACTGGGAGGGCAGGAGATCTGGACAAAAACCCAGAGTCTCCCTGTAAAATCATGAGAGTTGACAGATCTGCCACTACTTAATTGCATATATTGTTTTCAGTGCAGGACTACCATTTTCTCAGGCTGAGGACCAGTTTTCATAAAATGGTTGTCCTTAATTTGGATATTGTAAATTTCTTAAACAATTAAACACTGAACTATATCACAAAGCTTCAATGAAACTGATATCTTGTGATATAAGTAGACCACATTCATTACAAAAACCCCATCGTTTTTGGTGGAAGTTGAAGGCCAATCATTCCCACCAACAATATCGATCAAAGAGTAAAAAGCCTTTTAAACTTTTAAACACATACAATATCTCAAAAAGTAAAGTTTGGACAGATCTAATATTTGGCTCTTTCAGTTGCTGTACCAGATGTTGAATACAAGATCACCAGACATCAAATGGTCAAAACGTTGTAAACATCATATCCTAAGAAGATTCATCATGAATGATCTCACAATTGACTTCCATTGTTTATGTTGGAGGTCAAAGGTTGTTTAGATCACAAAGCTCAAAACCACATAATCTCAAGAAGTAGGCCTATAAGCTGTGATGTCATACTTACACGTGTGCATTGTTATATTGAGCAGATGAGCGGTATCATTTTTCTGGAGGTCAAACGTTGTTTGGTATTGCAAAATGTCAAAACCCTGCAGACATTAATATTTGAACTACTGTAAGGATGACTATGAAGGATCACATACTTGGCCTAAGGGTAAACTTAGACCTTGAGGGACATAAATTTCAGTGCTAAGCAACCCCCCCCCCCCCCCCCCGACAAACTTTATTGAGAAAGTCTGTGGCTTTTATCACAGCTTCATGTCCGGTGACCAGCAATTCAACAATTTTACATCAAATTTGGTATTGTTTTTTCACTAGATCAGTTCAGAAGGGAAAAGGTTAGATCTTACTGTACTAGCTCTGACCCATCCAGAAATCAAATGCCATACTGTACATCCATGTTTGCTAAGCATCAGTATTTTGAATACCGCCACCACCTTTATCTACTCTTCCACAGCACTAATTCATATTGGCATATACTGTAGGATAGTGGGTGATCCCTATTGAGAGGAGGTAAAAGGTTACTTTGTGTCAAAGCTTTGAAACTTAAAAATATTAACATGACAACTTTATATTAGCATTTGTATACACTTGCCATGATGGTGATACATAAGACTTGCAATTTATCTGTAGTGGCAAGAAATCACAGTTATATAGGCTTTTGACTTTGTAGTTTGCTGATCTTACTTGCCTGCATTTGAAGTTTAATGATATACACAGTATGAATCGAGTTCTATCAAATCAACCCACAGAAAATGTATGTATTAGGTTTCTTTGTCCATACATCTTATCTTTGCTGTACATACCACACATTTTATAGTTGAGCTACTGCATCAGTGATGCTTTTGTTTAGTATTCTTTGCATTGTGCAGTACATCTGTTCTTTGTTTTTCATGTAGCCTAGTTAGTACAGACAAGCACACAATGATTTGTCATGCAGTTTGTTATAGGCTATAAGTTGTGATTTCCTGCATCTGTGCATTGTATACGTACTAGGTGCATGTACAATGTTTACTTGCCGAACAGTTTTTCAACAAATACACTTCTCAAATGATGATGACAGTGTATTCCCCGATGATAATGTTCGGGCAACATATTCCTTATATGTTATGTTGCAGAGACAAGATCCACTTTTCCACAAATATTTTGATAAAGTGATCAATAAACTGATAATTTGATATTCACAGGGTTCATTCCAAAAGTCTGCCATGATTGTCATTCACATGTTTCAGTCTCAGGCAATCAAACTGACATGTTCGGTTGCATGTGCTGAATTGCTTGTGACATGTTTGAATAGTTCGTAGCGAGGAGTTGCATTGCATCTGGTTGCAAGGTGTGGAGGGGGCTGCTTTAGAATGAGTAAGGATCTTTGGAGGGATACTGCTAGGCTGTGCATTGCAGTTCGAAGCCTATATTTGTTTTTTGCAAACTGCGGGTGCCAACTGCATTAGGTTAGGTTGTGCATAATTTTAACATGTTGGGCATTCTCTCTTTCTGGTTTTGATGAAATATTAACCTTTGTAATGATGTGGGTGTATGTAATACTTTCCAAGGATGTGAACAACAGAATTTCAGCTCCTCAGAGAGGATTCCTATAGATTTCTCAAGTCCTCAGAAAGACAACAATACTGAGTGTATTATTAAGGTTAGGGTTCAGAATGCAACAACAACTGTACACTGTTCAGTATATGTGTGGGTGGGTGTATGTATGCCCCTGTTTTCAGATGGGATCAAGGACCGCAACAAAAGATTTTAGGTCCTCTGTAGAAAATTCAATAGATTTCTCCGGTCTTTTCAAGATTAACAATAGACAGTCTATTGTTAAGGTTAGGGTTGAGGAAGAAAAAACAAAAGAAAGCACAATGAGGTTCTCGGAATGAATGGAAAACAAAGCTGTATGTGTGCGTGTGTTTATGTGTGTGTATGTTTGTTTGGGATACCTACCTTGAAAACATGATATCGTCCAAAGGGCCGCTTGGACCAATCTCTTGCATATTCGGTGTGTAGGTGTACTACATTGAGTATACAGTTTAAATTTTTTTTTTTAGTATCTTTCTAAAGTTTTGCTGACTGAAGTGGCTACAAAATTTAGCATGCTGTGCTCACAGATGTCACTTGACATGCCTGGTTCTGAAAACTTGTTTTTCTTCAAATTTCATTCCAAACCTGTAACTATGGATACAGAGCTTTTCCAAATTGTAAAGATGTTCAAGATAGCAGCTAGACCATTACCCTTCCTCAATCTTTGCTCTGTGCCCAATAGACATTGAGTATTTCCCACCAATAATTATCATGAGATAGCTGGCAGCCACATTTTAAACTTCCATATGTCCACAACAAACACATTGAGCTGGAAGGTGATCCAGCCCCCTTTGGATGGATATCAGAGCAAAATCTCTTCATTTCATCTTCTACTTTTTTTTAAACGGTCAAATTGTGCCACGCATTCATTCAACCTGAAGTTTATACTATGGCATAAAGACAACAATGATGACAGAGTGACCCAAAAACATGCCAATAACAAAAAACGTTCCAAGTTGCTCTTCAGGATGGTGAGTACTAGAGGCCAATTGTACCTGTACTGCAGATCTTCAACTTCAAAAACTCATACCAAGTATGTTGAAAATTTTCTTAAAGTTAGAAATTTGAAGGCAAGAGATTGGAATTATATGCCTCAAAGTATGCTTAATTTGAGTCAGTGCATAATGACATTTTAACAAACCGTGGAACCAGAGATAACATACAGCATAACAATGCAATGAAACAAATGACTTGGAACACCTGCATTGCATAATTTGATATGCTGTAGCTTGCATCAAAGACTGCCTGATAAATGGTGGGGGGGGGGGGGGATATACAAAAACATCTGTTTGGTCTTAACTTGAAAAGTACACTCTATTCACTGCTTTGTAGATGCCAGATGAGCTAAGTACCAGATAAGCTCACTTTGAAGTGTGTAGTGTCAACTGCTTTTCAATTAAAACTAACTGATGTTAGTATGATAAACATGGTAGCAAAGAAGAGTATTAGTATCACAAGTACTATCTGGACTATAGACCCTGACCATTGTGCAAGAAGATCATTTTTTGATAAGTCTGTTGCGGCTTCACAGATGGTTACGCATTGTCCGACTCTTTTGAGTTTTTCTTGGATTGACTTGTAAAGTAGACATGATCTTTTTTTTTCTTCATATGTTTGTAGGTCTACTGTGCCAAACACCTCCATTCAATTGAAACAGCCTTGTCAAAGCCCTGTAGAAAGCAAATATTAAGCACAATATGCTGATAGCTGCAGCGCAATGGAATGTCAGAGATTCATTTACCAAATTATTCAGTTTGTTCAATAGGTGTGCATAGATCCTTTGTTTGCATATGGTATCATAGGTTAAGGTAATAAACTACTTGATCAACTACGTAGATCGTACCTTTACGTACACGCTACAGTGACTCCACTGCACCGTGTATGCACCTTTTCAATGTTATTTCTGTGGAGTTGAGAGAGGTTTCAACAGCATGTAAGTTTTCCTTCTTTGTTTTTGTCTGTTTCCCATAAATTTAGTCATTTCACTAGTCAAAGTCTGTCTGCCAAATATTTAACAGTACTCTACTAAACTTTAAGGTGTGGCATTGTTATCATTAGAATTGGTCAGTAGAATAAAAGAGAGTTATTGTTCCTGTTTCAATGTCGCTGATACACTATTGACATATTCACTGTAACTTCCTGTTAGTGGTAGCTCAGCTTAATAGTTTCTTAACTTTGTATCTGTCAAGCATTACACTTGCAATGGTTGAGGCAGAATAAGTAGTTCTCTTTATGAAATACAATAAACTGACAGTATTTAGCTCTTAGAATGAACCGAGTGGTACAAAACAATGGTTGTAGAAAAAAAATTGACCATTGTACCATACCAAGCTTTGTGAATAATCAAAATGTCACTATGAATATATCAGATTTTTGGCAATAAACTGGCTTTGCAGGCTATGCAGTAACCTACTATTCTTTCAGCATTAAGTTAAAATTTTTGCCACCAATGATTGAAACTAGGGAATTACTGATTTATTATGAGTAGCATGGAAAATAACAAAGCCTCAGTTGAATTACTTTTTTCCTTGAGATATCCTACTGTAAGTAAATGTACTTTATAAGTGAACATTATAGAGGGTACAGATAGTGTTACCATACTTCTTAAAACTGAAAGTAGTTGGACATAATTCTGTTGAAGATTGATCTGGAGAGGAAGTATTCGTTCCTCCGTGCTAAAACTTAGATTTTGCTATCCGCCTAGAAGCCAAATGATGCAATGATGTTTGAAAGTCATTTCACTTGTTTTATTCGCATAATGCGTCGACAATACCCGAAATGTAACCAACGCTAAATTGATTTTCACCACTTTTACTCCATGTACCGCAGTCTGCAATATGGCCATAAAATTAATATGCAACAATATCTTGCAACAATGTGTCCAAGGAGAGCTTGGATAAGTCTCACTGCTTGATTCCCACCACAGTGTTTTTGCTAGATGTTTAGAAGAGCAAATTAACAGCCATTTTTAAAAAGGGAGACCTCCCAAAGAAGAAAATGCAAGATATTAATGGCCAGTTAGAGTGTTGGCCAATCTAGGTGGCACTCTTCCCAGATAGTGTGTCTCCTATCATAGATGATGGCGATATGTGTCTCCCATTCATTAGACCCTTGTAGTAATCCTGATAATGTTGAAAGGCAACTTGAACAGTCTTCCTGGTGATAAGCTATTTGAAATATTGAAGGAATTTCAACTGTCTTACAACTGATTTGAGTATTAGATGAATGGACTGAAGTGATTTGATAATTTTGATTCTTCTTGATAAAGGCAGTTGTTTTGACGTAAGTTTATTGTGATTTCAAGAAACTTTGCGTGATGCAATACTGTCCAATACAGAAGGCTTATTCATAAACTCAAATTTTACGATATTGACGAACATTTCTCTGAGTGTTTCTAAGTGATCAGTAACTATAGTTAAGGGCAACAGTCAATGGGGGAGAATCCAGGAAGTTGTCTCAATTATATCTCAAGTGTCCATTCTCAGACCAGTTCTAATCAGGGGTGAAGCAGGTTTTTTGTGTAAGGGGGCAAAATCGACTCATGTTTGTCCGTTGTCCATTTGTGAGGGATATAAAGGGAGGGATATTTCCCTACCAAGGCTTACGCCAGGATTTCAAATCAGCCAGTCCACAGATAGGCCTATGTGGCATGAGGAGAAGTGTAAGGGGATGGGAACATACCTTTAGACCCTACTTTTTCATTGATTGATGATGACCTGTTTCTGAGCTTGAAAATAAACTTGAAAATTGGCGTAGGCAATTGAACATAATCTAATGCAACAAAGCAATGCAAAACCCAATTGGAAAATTTTTGGGAAACACCCGGGCAAAATGAGCATGTTGCATGCAGCCATTTTGAAACATTTGCAATTTGTTTTAAAAAATGAAAATGACGTACTTTTAAGTAGTAGAATTACTTTATGTAGTTGAATTGATGTACTTTTAAATAGTGATAATATTAGTTCATATTGGCAGTAGCTTTAGTTTGCATTGACCACCAATACTTTTTGGAGATTTGTTTTTTTTTTTACGTCAGCATTAGGATTGGAAAAAATAGTGGAACTGTGTGTCTAGAATCTATGTCATCCTTAGTATAAAAGGATTTACTTGACAGTTCGGGGATCGTATTGCCAATGTGTCCTGTGTGAAAGAAATATGCGGACCATTCTGCTGTGGATTCCATCCCCTAGCCACATACTTTCTATACTGTCTACAAGCAACAGGTGCATGTATGGCCAATTGAAACCTCAAATCAACAATTTCACACCTTTATGAACACCTTTTTTGAATTGCATCATTAATCTGTTTCATGTTAGTTTTCAATTTCATAAAAAGATCACACTTGCTAAGGCTGTTATCCAGTTCCCCCTCCCCCATTCCTTAGTTTAGACCCACCAGTTCTACTCAACTCTGTCAAATTAACACCCCTCCCTCCTCTCTTTGTTTTTTTTTCTTGCTCTCCTTTATTTTTCAACATTATCCATTACATCACCAAAATTTCTGTGGTTCTAATTTGTACTTTTTGTTAATGATACATACTCGTAATTCATAATAAGAGCAGTATAATGACACCCAAGTTTCTCATGAAATTTGTTAAAAGGAGGATTGCATTTGATTTCAAGACGAACTCTTTTCTTTGCATAAGTGTAAAACAATGAGAAATTAGACATATGCTGTGGAAGAGTGGAAGACATGTTTGATATTAAATAATGTATCCAAAAAAGTAAAATCGTGGAATACACAAGCAGTGAGAAGGACATCAGCGTTTATATTGATAAGATAGTTTCACTTGATCAGCACACGACAGAAATCAATTATCGATCAATTTTGCCCAACATTTCAAAACATGACTATTCACTGGACTAGTGCATTTAATGTGAAATATGCAAATCAAGTCTGGAACCCTTATGAAAACCATACTGATGATCGCGGTGGTAATGTTCAAAGATATACTACTGTAAATACACTTCTGGCTTAGAGGACTTCTATGAAGGGAGACTGAATGTCCTAAGTTTGCCTACACTTCATTACTGATATCTGTATGAAGATAATGATTTAGGTTATCGATTCTGTAATTATGGTATGACATTCTCTTCGGCCCTCCCATAGATTCACAGAGAGGCCTTCCAATAGAGGCCATGCTCAGAGTATATTCAAAAGAAGGTTGTAAGGTTAAATGTTCCAAAGAAAAAAAAATCATGCACAGTATTTGATGTCTTGAGCAATCAGTCTGTCACATGACTTTGTAAACTCTCAATTCCATAGGCAAGAAAAATTGAGAGGCAGCCATACAACTATTGTAAGCAGTAGAGCTGCTGATGTTAAAAACACATGTTGTCTCCTACCTTAGACTTTATCTATGTATCAATGTGTGATATACATTGGTTTTGATTGGACAACTTACTATAACTCTGCAGGAACAATTGACCAACACCATCTTCAATATTAGTTGTTTATTGGGCAACTAACTGAAATGCCCATATATTGATTCAGTGTACCTTCATAATTATGGACATTTTGTACATATGTAGTGTTCCTCCAGCTTCAAAGTATTGTTTCCTTCATAATGAGTGGATTCTGCTAAATTACCAGATCATACTGGTAATTGTTGGATTACTTGCAACCCGAGCAACATAGTTGGGGGCACACTTCATACAAGTAGCCAATATTTATCTCACGTTGACCTGCACAGAATTCTATGCATTCAGACTCAAGTATGGCCAAGCTGTTGTTGGCTATTTTGGAGTTACTTCTTGCAAATGAGTGTTTGCAAGAATTCGAATCCAGGGAACCGCAGTCCATAGTCGGTTGGGTACCCCAAAATATAATTTTTGTTAAGTCTCAAGATTATTATGAAGTCAATACATTTTACTTTGCTTTTCAAGTTGATTTATATGTCATCTTGTGTAGTTCACATGCCAGCATGAAAATGAAGAGTTCTAAGTTACTAAAAGGCAGCAATTCTTTTTTTTGTCACATGTAAAATGTACGTTATTGAGATTCAGACGACATTTTCAGAACCGGGTCATGACATCTTTGGTCAAATTACCCTGGTACCCAATGGAACACTATTGTGAATACAACCGTGCACCTATACTGTTCTAAATGCTAGCTGTGTATGCTCATGATCAGATCTGCAGCTGATCACTCTTTCAGTACTGTTCTATGTGATCACTGTGACGATTGTAGATTGAAAGAGTGACTCAAGGATATCTTGTTTAGATAACAAGTTTGCCATCTTGTTGTAAAATACAATTACAACACTTTGATGGAAAATGCTACACTGTCAGTATGGATATTTTCTGTGGGTCTGTTGTGGAAGGTGTGCCCTTTTGATCCCACTTGCCATGTGGTAGTACAGTCTCTGTTTGTTCCTGATCATAGTGCACCTGTCTGTTAATTAGCATATCTAGGGTCAGTGTGACCATTGTTTGATTCCTTCATGGTACAGCTGCCTTTAGCAAGTACACTGTGGACTGTTTGAGGGATGATTGAGAGAGCAGACAATTGCTAAAATGTTTTTTTGTTCAGATTGAATTGTAAACGATTTTTCAAAGGACACATTTACAAAATTTACACTATAATACATTATAGATGGAGTCATTTTCCCAATGTTTCATTTTCTTACACTGTGGTCAATTTCATTTACAAGTTGAATATACTGTGAAGAAAAAGATGCTAATCTGCCTGGGCAATTGTTTTTGGGTAAAACTTACGAAGTATAAAATCAAATAAGAAATTCATATTATTAGGTTACCTACCATATTATACCGCAAAACTTGCACCAAACTTTTAGGAATATTTTAGATAAGTTAGCTAAGTTGTAACATCAGTTAACATAGATGAATCGCATTGGAAAAATTCTTGGCAAATATTGTAAGCTAATTTCTTATTACTTTGTATCTGAGATATCATTTTAATTACAGGTTAGAGACATACATTCTTGTGATATGTTTTTCAATCTTTTTAGTAGCATGCTTTCTTTTCAATATCCTCAGAGCCCAATGAGCCTCAGACACATAGGGAGGCACATAACCATTTTCCAAGTGAAAGTTTAATCCCTGCCAATGTAAAAATGCAGTTGACATCATTCATGTGGCATCTGGTGCTATTAGCAATGGTAAGTGGATTATCGCAGACATTGTAAACATGTGCTTAATGATAGTTTGGGAACTTAGGTTTCAGACTGTTGCTATGGTAGTAGCTTTAGTGTTGAATATAAAAAACAGGAAGAGTCTATAGTGAACCACTTGCTCTCCGTCTCCCGAACATATTTGGAGCGTATTTCTGTTTTCAAAATAATTGTTTTATCTCTTGTAAATTTTAGACTAAATTGGTATCAATGTGATATGAGTGCGTGACTGATGTACCATCTGTTGAAAGTTAATGTAACAGCTCAATAAGACAAGCCTTCAAGTCCTTTTGACATTTTTTCCCATATCCTTTCCTCTTACTGCTCGCTATCTGTCTAGATCTGCTTTGAAAACTCTTTGCAGGGGATTTTTTATTCAGTTGGCTAGAACTTTCAAAAACTTGACAAGCCTTTCTAGTAATAAAGCAGGACAAAATAGGCAAGAACTTCAACAAGGAAATTTGGTCTGTGTTTAAAAATTGATAACAGAGAATTCAAATTTCTTCATCATTCTTTCTCTGCTATCTCTCAATATCTAAATTTTGTATAATTAACATCAGCAGGCCAAGGAGGATGAAGTTTGCATATTCCCCCCCCCTCCCATGATGGAGCACTGACATCTATCAGTACAGATCAATTTATCAGGGGGTGTACACAATGAGCCAGTTCTGTTAATGTATGTATTTAAAGCAAAAAAGTGCCAGCAATTATTGGCTTCGATGTAAGAGAAACCCATGCAGTCATGATTGCATGAGTGTGTGCTTGTGACGCTTAGCTTGTTATTGCCATACCTCAAGAAGTGAAATCTGACAGTTCTCAAACTTAGTATACAGATGCCCCATATTGAGAGGAAGGAACACATTGTTTTTTATGGGGTCAATGGTCATCTGAGGTCACCAGAGGTCAAACACTTAACATCTTGTTAACACAATAGTTCTCAAACGGAATGATGAATATTTGTCATACTAAGTACGTAAGTCGGTCGTATTGAGAGAAATAACCCTGTATTTTTTGTGAAGGTCAAAGGTCACTGAGATCACCAGAGGCCAAAGACTGAAAATCTTTTTAACTCAATATCTCAAGATAGGAATGATGGAGACTCTCACACTTAGTATGTGGTTGGTCATATTAAAAGGAAGAATCCTATTGTTTTTATGGAGGTCAAGGTCATCTGAGGTCACCAGGGGTCAAAGACTTGGTATCTCGGTAATCTTGGTGACACAATATCTCAAGGTACTGTAGGGATCATGGAAACTTTTGATATTTAGTATGTGAATGTATCATATGAAGTAGAAGAAATCTGTTGTTTTTAGTGGAGATCAATGGTCATCTAGGGTCACCAGAAGTCTAACACTGAAAACATTGTAAATAACAATGGGAGTATTTTAAGAAGGGAAGCATGGACAGATCGGATATGGGATATATACCTGTGCCTTATTGGGCAAATGTTGCTTTCTGCAGTGGCCAATTGTCACTTGGGTTCAACTGGGCTTAAGTTGCAAAAACCTTGCAAAACGTTAAGAGAAGCTTTGACAGATCTCATATTTGATTTTGGGATGCACGTTATTGGGTGCAAGAACCCTATTGATTCTGTTAGAGGTAAAAAATCATTTTGGGTCAACATATCCTCACCCATGCAATATTCCAACTTCAAAATACAATTGAATCATCAATCAAAACCACAATGCCTTTGGACATTCTGGCTTTAGAGCTCTTCACTTATTTCATTTTGGGACAAAATTTCCTCATGATCCTTTGCATGATTTATCAGTAAGAAAGAACCCAACTCTCAAAAGAAAATGGAGAGTTGAAAGGCATGTCATTGTTCTATGATCAGAGTTAGTAAGTTTTTAAACCATTGGTAAGTGATGTGATTTTGTAGAAGGTTTCTTGTGAGTAGATGAATGTAAGGGATGGCTCTAGTATCATTCTGGCATCAGTATCTTTTACTTATGCACATTTTCTGCATGATGGGGCATTTTTAAGGTCCTGCAATGGAGATACATCTTTGTCCAGTCATTCTTTTTCCGAGGAAAGTGTCACTTTACAGTTATTTTGTTTCTGTTTCCCCTTACACAGATTGTCTTGCCATGTGTCGGTTATAGTCAGCTTCGCTTAAATGCAATTGATGGGCAGTGTCCAAGAGAGTGAGTGTTTCTTCATTTGTTTTAACAGCTTCAGGTAGTGTGCGTTGACAAAAATTAAAAAATTATTGGATGTTTTTCACCAACTCAATTGTCTTTAGGATATACCAACATGCCCATGCTTGACTCATTTTGTCATTAACCCTATATCTAATTTCCTGTTTGGTTCCTTATGCAAACCCTGATAAGTCCCGGTCACATTTTTACACTTAAAGCCCCAAGTGACTTTTTTCTATGCTGGATTTTAATGCATTATCGGAATGTCAGAGTTGATATTTTTACCCACAATATAACATGTTTTAATTACTGTTTCCCAGTCAGGTCATTTGCTTCTCCACACTCCTATCTTGCTCTTTGCTGCAATTTTGCTAGATAGCCAGATTTCAGTTGTGGTAGCCTAACATTGGTCTCTGAGGTCAAGGTTCATTGAGATTAGCAGAACTTGTCAACTTTGACTGACTTTTAAATTGCTCGTGCTGTGTGTCAGATTTAATGCAGATGTTGATGGCAGTATATTTTGCATATACTGGTTACTTGTTCTTGGTTTCACCAGATATTATTTCCAAAGTAGCTCTTGTGTTTCATGCAGTCCCTGTTCTGAAAGGGACTGGCCACCGAACTATCGCAGTGAATGCAAGAGCTACCCAAACCTGTGCATCAACAGTGGAGACCAAAAGCTCACATGGCAGCTGATGAACTGTAAGTGTTAATAAAGATGAAAATTTGAAAAACTTATGAGATCTCATTGTATGGCAGCAAGCATTCCTGATATAAAAGCAAGTTGTGTGATAGTCTTTCACTGAGTGATTCCCTCACTCCATCAATACCTCCTCATTTGATAAATAATGTAAAATTGATGTTGTTGACAAGTAATTTACTGTGACATTCTTTAGTCAGGAAGATGCATAGGTGTTCAGCTGCTGTTTATAATAGCATGACTTTGGACAAGACCTTGTAGTATTGGTGCCATGATTATTATGTACATCAGTGTTTTGAAAAACTGGAAATGATTGTCACTCACTTGTTCAGTCATAATGAAACTATCCAGTGGATCATTTTTCTCCCTCATATTTTTTTTCTGGCTCTCCTTGCAGTCCCTTCAATACTAGGACCATATTCTACAGACCAGAATCTATCCTATCTAGTGTTTTTCTTTCAAGAGGTAAGATTTGTCTTTATTTGTTCCATACATCTGCAATCTCCTTGTAGCTGGTTTTACTTGCAATGATATTCTGCTTTACCAACATTTTGTTCACATTTTGTACAAAGTCTTCCCCAGATTTAGGTCATCGTGTTGCATGTCAATTTTTTCCATGTGAACTACAATATTTAAGGTTAGTTCTGGAGCCTGGCAGATGTTCAGTCAACCCAATGTGATGTTAGATCATGACATCCTTAGCTGACAAAGAGAAATTCAAACAAATTTCTGGTGCTGCTTCGTCTAGAAATGATTTGAGCATTCATATTAACACATTTTGACAGATTAAAGTGTGGTTGTTCAGCTGAGTCTTCCTGAAATTGTTTGGCAAGGAGTTGATCACAAAACAGCTGGCTCAATATGAGTTTCTGCTTCACAAAATGGGAGATTTTCCACTTTTCCAAATTCCATCTTTTCTTTCTGTTCTCAACTTTTCCTTTTTCCCTTGATTTCCTTCACAGACATTATAATGCAAATTGCAAGTGTCTGTGATCTTCTGTAGTTTTTTATTCTCCCTTGCATGCCACCCTGTGTGTGTACAAAAGTGCACAGCACTGTAAAAATATGTGTCATAAAACAATGTATACCATAAAAATGAAGACCATCAGCATTACAAAAGTTTGATCAGAAAAAAATCATTTGATATTACTTCAAAACTTGACTGCTTCATCAAAGTTTGCACAGTTCATGTGAACCAAAATACGTTATGTGCATTGTCTTATATTAAAATATAAAAAGGGGTTTGTGAAAAAAAAACAGTCAAAGGACTGAGTGATTCCTTGCCAATAAATGAAGAGCAAAGGACAACATGTACATACTAATTTTGAAATACAAACACCTTATCCTTCTAAAGAGAGAATGCCTACACTAAGCTCTTTTGACCAATAGGTGTACTAAGCAGTTTCATATGTTTTCACAATTTGGCCTCTGGTGACCTCAAATGACCTTTGACCTCCACCAAAAACAATAGGGATCATCAACTCAATATGACCAACCCACACACTATGTATGAGATATGTCAAAGTAACTCTTCTTGAGATATCACGTTTGCAAGCATGACGTCACATACTCTTACACAACATCCCCATCGCATAGATTCCTTTTGCCTTCGGCAAGAAATCAAAGATACAAAAAACCATGTGAGGCTTTCTGTAAATTTACATTAGAAGTTTTTACATTAGATATATAGCAAATTGCCTAGCCACTATGGAGACTGTTTGCATATTTGCCGATGAAAGTGAACAGCCAATTATTTTTTTTTTCAGGTGGACTATTGTTATCTAGGCATACTGTAGTCAGTGCTAGTGCTCATGGGGTCTGCTGGCGCTGACCTGCATAGTAGGCTTCAAATCATGTTGCAATAGTTTATTGGATATTGATTGTTAAGATTATTCAGGATACTTTAAGACGGTTGTTAAGCATGTGAATTTTGTTAAAGGAGGATAGGGAGTTGTAAAATACATCTTACACAACTTTTCATCTACACAACTTTTCGCACTTACTTTCTCCAAATCGAATAGCGGTATACTTTTTTAATAGAATTGAATAGAATAGAAAAGTTAACATTTTTTTCTATCTACAGGGGCACTTTCTAACAAATTTTGTCATTGGCAGGTCATTTTTTACCACATTTCTGTAAAACAGGTATGTTTCTGTTCGATTTGGAGAAAGAAAGTGTAAAAAGTTATATAGGATGTATTTTAAAACTCCCTATCCTCTTTTAATATGATATTTTCTATAAAACATAAGTTGTTTCGACAACTTTCTCCAAATTTAGTACATTCTGTGAATTTCCTCAGAAATTTCAATTCCTTTTTCTCCACAATTTTCCGGGATTATGAAAAAACTGTGGCCCTAAGCAGAGAGTGACAGATTGACTGCTCACTATGACAAATGCATTACAGTAGGGCTTGGACAAATGCTTGATTTTGCACAGCCATTTTGGGAAAAAATTAAAATAGTGTGATTTGATTGGAAAAAGCACACTTAGTTGTTGTCTTGGATATCATTACTTGGACTCAAGTCACTATTTTTGCGACTTGTGACTTGATTTGCAATTTTTATATTGACTTGTTTCTTGATTTGGACTTGCATTAATTTACTGGGGGCTTGATTTGGACTTGCAAAAATGACTTGTTGCCAATCCAAGTCAGAAGCCTAATTTACTGAGATGGCCAATTATGATTTTAAATCACTCCAAATGACATAAGCAACATTTATGTACATAATCGACTATAAACAGTACTCATCATACCATAACACAAACAAGCTAGTTATGCATTATTGCAACCAGTGGTAGTATTTCCTTCTGCATGAAATAGTAACAATTTGTACATGGAGAGCTGAGCTCGACTTTTGACTGCTCGTCTCTGGACGAACAGTGCTTTTAATAAAACATAAATAAAGGCGTTGCAGCTTACACTGAATATACAGAGAAGAGACAAAGACTGTATTCACTAATCAGATGTAACAACTGTCCAATCAAAATCTATTTGGAAGACTTAATCATTTTACCCTGGCCAACTCAAATGGATTACCAGCTCCCTTTTCATCTTCCATACCATATTTTAGCTGTGGTTTCATCTTTTAGCTAGTACAGTTTCCTTTTGGCTGCAACATGTCGACTATATTGTGCTATTTTTGAAGTATTACTAAAAATGCTGAAATGGTGGTCAGTGTCGGCACTTTACACTGAGCAGTGCTAAAAGTGATGGCGTGAATTTGAAGAAACTAAAATGGTAGCCATTTTGCTCCTTTTGCGTTTTCTGTATTCCTCAATATGACACTAGTGCTGCACATAGTTGCTTTAAACTATGCAGTGATCAAAACAATGCTGAAAGTTTCTGAAAATTATCATAGTGGCATAAATCATGGCAAACTTGACTCCTGATTTTTAAATAATGGTCCTTATTATGAATATTAGTCCATGCTTTTAATTTTAGCCGTGTTCCCATTTGAGTGAGCGCGGTGGATCATGGTTTTATTGCATCGAGTGGTGTCGAATAACTTGATCCAGAACCGCGTTCCCATTTGACTGAGCGCGGTAGATCAACATGTTATATGAACACATTGCGTAAGCACGAAAAGGTCACCAACGTTTACAAGTCGGATATCGCACACTAGCACTGTATCACAAAAATGTACATGTGCGCGTGTTGCTAACTGCATGCACACTACAACAGCAGCATAGTATTGGTCATATCATAATTTTGCAGCTTAGCACTAACTTTGGGCCCACGTCCACAACGTACTGAGGAGCGTGAGGTATTAACACATGTCAAGAACGTCATTTGTTTTTTAATATGGAGGTAAACATTGCTGGTCTGGCAAGTTTGCTCGTGCTTCTATCTCAGTTAAGAGTTTATTGCATCGAAGGCAGTTGACCACTTGACGAATGTTGCTCTTGTTGCACTAAAATGCCATTCGGCAGTTTATATACACTTTATATCAGGGGTTCAATTTATCGGTAACAGAGCAGATGTAAGAAGAAATTGTTTTAAAAAGCAACATACGGAAAATAAGTCAACGAACAGACCAAATTTCTTATAAATTATCAGGGCGCAACTTTAAAATCCGTACCATATGAACGTGCTCGCTAGTTCTTTTAATTATACCTGATACCTTGTCCGATTGCTACCGATTCTAAATTAGTACCATTACCAGAATTGCAGTAACGTAGCCCCTTCTCGGTCAATCAGTAGCGAAATACAGGCAGAAAATGTGCGCAGTACATGTACACTACACTACTGCACTATGGTGTATACACTTGCCCCACTAGTGACGTGCCCAGCGAGGCTTAAGTTAGAACTAATTACCCGTGTTTGCCACCGGAAAGCAAATGCATGCCGGGAAGGAATAAACCGGAGATCCAGGGTCACTTGATCTACCGATGTGTTCACATTACGAACTTTGATCCAGAGCGGTCGATCTGATCTACCCCGATGGGTGCATCAAAATCGGTGGATCTTGATCTTGAGTGAGCGTTGTTGATCCGCGTTCCCATTAGAGTTTGATCTAGCGCGGTAGATCTTGATCCACTGCGCTCACTCAAATGGGAACACGGCTATGGTCCCACACACTGGCACTTGTTTATCTTGTGTGCTCTGTGCTGAGAAAATTCCACTGTGATTTAAACATTCTCTCTGCTGCTGTACAAGGAGTACTCAAGCCTTGGAGTCTCATTATCAGGTCTCTTGCTGGGAACTTGTTGCTTCCAAAGTTTAAGAAATATAATGAAAAGTTGTAATGCTCAAACTATCAAGCGTCATTCCCTGCACTTATATGCTATGGCACAACTCGATGATAAGTACTAAGTGTAGGTATAATAGCACACAATATATTGTACAATTCATGTGTGCTACTGTCCTTTACTTGTGTGCGATGTGGTGTACAAGTGCAATCAACTGCTGTGTACTGAATAGCATTAGGTCCTAATGCAACATTTTCATTGGCCTAATCAAGCAAGGTTCATTGTGAGACTACATAAGTTTTGTCTCCAGCACATTTTAGATGTCTTCATGTTTGGTTACTATTTCTGCAAAAATTTAAAGATTTTGGATGGGGTTGACAGTTTGAATCCCAGTAGTTTTCCCTAATCACTTACTTGGTCCTATAAAACAGATGACAAAAACATTGGACATGAATTTTCTGTGTTGGTAGTTTCTTCAAACTCTATTTAATACATGTTTTCAAGAATAAAGGAAAGACAATGCAGGCTAAATTCAGCCCATCTGATATGTATTACCATTGTCATAGATTTACCTTTTTCTCGTTAATTGAGGAAAAAGTAGACATGACATCCTTATTTCACAACTGGGTATGCAGCTGTGAACATCTTTGAATGGAAGTGCTGTTTCAGTGCCACCTATGGAGGTTGTAAATTTAACATTTTCTTGCATACACCAACTGATGTTGGCACTCTGCTGAGATAAGTACTGCTGGCACTCAACCCCCCTCCCATGTTTTAGCATTGAAAATACTAGGTGTCTATATACAGTTCCCCTATAAGCTATTTTTGACCCCTCTGAGAGATACTGATAACTCTCCTACTGGGTATGCCTTCCATGGGTATTGATTTAGGGGGGTAGGGGACATGTCCTTCCACTTTTTCCAGTTATGCTATCTGGGTAGGCTATTTATCTTCACCACTAGTTTCTCAGGTTCTGTCCCATCAGTTGTGTTTATCTAGGGTTCTTCATGTTTGTCTTTGCCTGTAGCTGCACTACTTAATTGTAGGAATAGCCCATACTTTGTAAAACATATGACTCATAGGTTTGACATAGAAAATAGTCTACAGATGTATTTTCTGTAGCAAAGTCATTTTAAGACCTGCTGGGAGAATGTGTCATTTGATTTTGGGCATAAAAATATCAAAGATTTTTGTGAGGCCTGGTTTCTCAAAGCACAACAAATCTTTTGGCAATAAAAACTGTTGGTTTAACTTAAAACAATTTATGGGTGAGTTCAATTAGTTTGCACATAGGTCACGAAGAAATTTCATCAATTTAACACAGGCTTTTTTTTTATTCCTTTTTTCTACCTTTGACTTTATGACATTGGTTGAACAGACACTACTGTACATTTCGTACTCAGGCACCACCCAACCAAGTTTGAATTTGATCTGACTGAATGTCTGGGAGGAGACTGACACACACACACACTCAAACATACAAACTCATTTCAACATAAGCCGCTAATCCCAATCATTATTCTTGATCTGTGTCATTTGTATCCCCTTATACCCCTGTTGAGGCCCACTGACCCACCTAGTTTCAGTTGAATACACAAGGGGTGTAAGGTGGCTACCATTTAAGTGTCATTTTTGGCAACTTGGAAAGCATGATGGAGTGCAGTTTCCCCTCCCTGTACACTACATATAGGGATGGGATGAACTAGGTCCATGACATGGATATGAGATTCTTTCACTAAAATTTTAGGCATTTCTCTTTCTTTGAATTCTTTTTGAGCATTTAAGTTTCTCATGCCATTACATGAGAACACAGTCTCAATCATTAATGGTGATCTCTATCCCTGCAATATGTCTGGTTCCTTTAAGGGTGACAAAGCAACCATTGGCAAGCTTTGCTTGGAAGAAGCAGAACACCACCAGAGTGAATGGAACAGTTACCAAAAGACACGATTGCTCTGTAATGGCTCAGATGGAGAGCAGTTTAACACATTAGGTAAGTACCATGAAAGGACACTAACTATCATAAGGAAACCAGTCCTTTAAAAAAAAATGATAAAAAGAAACATATTGCAAAATTATAATAGAATCAAACATCATGAAACCAATAGGAAGCCTTATGACATCAGTTTGGGTGAAATAAGGCATGAAATGGCATCTAGTTCTGTGTTCCCATTAGAACAGTTTTATCCACACAGACAAAAGGAGCACAACCACAAGTAAGACCAGCTAGAGACCTGGAACTGAGTGTGAATAAGTTAACTCTGGACATAGCAGAAATTCTGGCGGAAGCCTCACATGTGTGGTCTCTCTCCACATGTTACAATGTCACATGTCAGTTTAGTTGTTGCACAGTGAACTGTCAACCAATGAGGTTGTGTTCAGAAATACTGGTGGGTGTGGTTTTCAAAGCAGAGCTGTGATTTTACTGATTACAGAGTGGATTGGCTGATTTTTGTGTGGACCTACTGTATAGATCATAAAGATGTGATACTCATCTTGTGCTTTAGGTTCTTTGCTCGGCAATACAGGTAAATGATTGTGGAAAAATCCTAAAGATGTACAAGTTTCATTTCCTTTCTCTGTGTACTTTGATGTTAAAGGTAGTTGGAATAGCAGTGCTTTCTTTGGAATAGCAGTGCTTTCTTAACTTCAAACGCTTACTACTACACATGCACTGTAATACTAGTTATATGATAACACTTAGAATTTTGTATATACTGTAGCATGGTAGCTGTAGGTCTTAGTAATCTCTGCTGTACATGGATTGGCTATAAGTCCAAGGGATGCAGGACAAAAATTCAATAAATAGCTACTGATTCTAATTTCAACCCACTACTTCCCTCATTTCTACATTGCCTATTTCTCTAAAGAATGACCTGAAAATATTTCGCTGAATAATATCTTGAAACATTAAAATAATAACACTATGAGCAAATGTTTTGTTTAGTTGCAGTCCAACATATCTATGATTCCAACTATGTGCACTATACCGGATAGAGGCGCAACGAGAAAAAGGTAGAACGACAAACAGAAGTTGAGCGAGGAAACTATATTCTGAATGATTACCGCACTCAGTGAAACTATTCAAATTCAAAGAAATACAAAATATATTAGGATACAAATATATGACCCTTTCTCTTTGTAAGTTCATTTCTTACATTAATTAGAGAAACAAATATAGATTGCACAAAGATTCACAAACGAATTGACACAAATTGCACTATAACAAGATATACCTGTATGCAATGCACATACCTCTTTGACCTTATAAGTAACTCAGACACCCAAACAATTAGACTACGCACTGTATACTGCTACTGTACTTCTCCATTGCCAGTGAAACAGCTAGGGAGCCATGTGGGAAAAAGGGAGTTGCCCGCCACATGCTCATGTGTTTATAAGACCACAAATTCTTGCATAGGCATGCAACAATTACATTACATAGGCATGCAACAATTACGTAACTCACAGGTGACATTTTTAATTCAAGCCATGTAAAATACAACTACAATAGCACTTTCACTACATGCACTGTAAATGATAGCCATAAATTTGCTAATGCAAGTAACCTTATTGTGCTTCGGTCTCTAACACATTTAATATATATACATCTTATATGTCCTGAAGTACTGTGCATATGGCGGACAACATAGGTTGAACAGACTGTGCTTGCATTGAACTGAATTCCTCGTGAAACATTACACGGCTTTGCAAAGGCATTTTCCTTATTCCTGCAAATATTATCACAGCCTGGTCCATTGCAGTGTGCATGTACTAGTTTGTATGTGTCACTTCAAGGTAAACTCAATAGCCAAATTTGACAAAAATCAACCGTAGTTTCAATCCCAGAATTGAGAGGATTTACATCCCATCAACTTAGCCCAAGTAAAATTATACTGAGCCCACCTCAGAAGAGTGGCTTAATCAAGCCTCGGCTTGTTGTGTTTCCATGTCAGAGTAGGTGGATCAAGTGGATAGGTCAAGCAAATAGTGGAGAAAGACCATGTTTATGGGAATATCCTTCAAGCTTTTTGAAGGGACAACAGATTGCCCATGTTCTGTCTGAACACGCTTTTGTCCAATTGTTCATTTTCTGTTGTATCAGATTGCTGCCTGTATTTTTGTCAAGATTTGAAATATTCCCCATTAAATATTTATGTAGTAGTCTGTTGTTGGAAACCCAAGCTAAGTCAGAAACATTTTGAGATTTTTTACAATGTTAATTTGGTTTCGAAATTACTTGTAATATTTAGCAGCAACAGTTACTTAGTTTGTAGATTGTATTTTATGGATGGGAATATGTAAAGATAAAATACTATGTCAAAATTGTGGCAAAATCATGTTTTTTATATTTTCTCATACACAGAGGCTGTTCGTGTTCATGCATTTACCAACAATATCAAACCAATGTATTTTGTGCTGATGTCAAGTGACAGGTAAGCGCACTTAACTTGTATGGCTGCACAGAAATATGTGTTAGCATGGAAATAATAGAATGTTTTGCCAAATATGTAGTGCTATGATGCAGGTATTTGCTGATGCTGCTATGGATGTGGTGAGGTACAGTATATTATGTCACTTTTGGTGAAGTTGTGACTGCAAAATTGGCTGCAGTTTCATAGTGGAGAGTTACTTTACTTCCAGAGTTATTGCTGAAAGCTGGCAAGGAATCTTTGTAAATTTTGATGCCTAGTGTATGTTCACAATACTTGTGTCTGTAGGTAAAATTAGCTGTTATCATATTGTTAACCATGTGATTGAGTGGAGGTTTTTTTTTTTAATTTAAGGTATTTTGCTGAAAGCTGGCAAGAAATCTTTGCCATTATGATGCCCAGTGTATGTGTATAATGCTTGTGGGCATATGTTTGTGTTTGTGATGCTTAGCTTGTGCACATGATATCCCATGTCAGGAATAGTGGAAACTTCAATACTTGATAATTCAGTTGGCCATATTGAATTAAAAATCTTATCATTTATTGTGGAGGATGACAGTGATAATCCTCATATCGAGTAGATGAATCCCCCTCATGTTGGTTGAGGTCAAAGTTCGTATGAGGTTACCAGAGGTCAAACTCTGAAAATGTTATAATCATGAAATCTCAAGATAGAATAGTTGGATACTTTTCATATTGAGGTACGTTCATGATGTGCCACATTAAGTGGGTGAACTCTTAGGACACTGTCAGCAGGGATACTACTTTTGTTCATACCTCTGAGTTTGCCCTGTCTTGCCCATCAAGCTTAATTGAACATAGGACATCATAATACTCAATTTACACAGAGTGCATAACACTGTCTGAAATTCTACTTGTTTGGTCAACTGTGTCTTGGTTTGCCTCATATGTGGCCAACTTCAGTTAGGACACAGCAAACTTGAAAGATGAGACCAAAGTAGATGCTCTCTGGCTGATCTCCTGAAAATCCACCATGTTGGCAGAAGTTTTAGTTGTTCTCAGTTTTGGTGAAGTATGTAGCATGAAGTCTTTTTGGTGGTAATTAGCAAGTGTCATCTCAGGTGTACCAGAATTTTCACAACTACAACTCATCTGAACACTGTATCTCACTCAAGAAAGGAAACATGAATATTTTTTCATACATAAAATGTTAAATTTTCCCTGTTCAGTAGATAAAGTCCATTAATTTGGTTGGAGGCTAGCTGGGCCTGGGATACCAGTGGTTAAGCTCTGAGGACTCCATTGCCATAGTAGAATGACCTCTCTTTGCCATACAGTAGTGGTGCAGAGCATTTAGCCTACAAGAACCATTTCTGGAAAACATTCATTTCATTCTCAATGTTGTGTAATGAATTCATTAAATATCAGTGCATTGTTGCATTCTGATTTCTGCAGGAACAAGGAAAAGAAAAGTGTTCTGTGTGCAGTAGAATTGAATGATCTAAAGAAGACATTCAGGAGTAGAGAGTTCTTAGACCCTATCACTGGAACAATCAAAACTGACCTACCTGAGCCACCATATTATGCATCAGGATTTGTAAGCATTTCAACTTCATTTGTTCAAGAGAGCATCAGATTTGAAGTTTGTTTTACCCATGATATACTTGAAGTAAAAAAAGCTCCCTGGCTGCCTTGTATGATTTCCTGGCAGAATCGTATTGCATGGTATTTGTAAAGCCTTAAGAAACTTTTGATTTACAACATGTAGATGAGAACATGCCAATGTCAGTTATTCAACATATTGCTGTTCCTTTAGTACTCAAGATACTGATTTCTAATGTGTGACATAGGCCAAATATCATAGAGCTTTTTTTAAAGTTAGGAGTTTTTATATTTTCAATGATGACAGACATGTGTGTTTGCAGTTAGTTTTCCAGTGGACAGAATGTTTCTTAGATGATTTTATGATATATGATGTAGATTGTCATAAGATGATTCAAGTTGCAACTTCTTTTCTGTGCCTCTGTTTGTGTCTTCTAGTGCAATTTTGAGAATTTTTCAATATGGTTACGAGATTATCCGCTCATGTGGACACCTGTAGACTGTACAGAAAAGTCATTTGAAAGCACAGGAAGATTCATCACCTTGGAAACTTTGGAAAAACGTGGTCTGGACTTAAATTACCACAAGATTGTATTTGTAGGAACAGGTAGGCAGTTAAAACAAGACAATGTTTGAAATGGGCTTTGGAAAGCTTCTGTCTGTCTGTCTATCTATCTGTATATCTATCTATCTATCTATCTATCTATCTATCTATCTATCTATCTATCTATCTATCTATCTATCTATCTATCTATCTGTCTGTCTGTCTGTCTGTCTGTCTGTCTGTCTGTCTGTCTGTCTGTCTGTCTATCTATCTATCTATCTATCTATCTCTCCGTCCATCCATACATCTGTCCATCCATCCCATCCATCCATCCATCTTTTCACAATTGTTCAAACTACCTCACCTAAATGCTTTCATGGATTTGTTTGAAACTTAGACACAATGTTCATTGGATGGTTGCCATGTATTGGTGTTTAGGAATTGAGTTCCCAGGTCCCTTTGGTATATTTTGTGAAATTCTGCAAAATGCTTCTTTTTCCTACAGATTTTTGTGTGCAGTGTTGATGGTTTGTCATAATGATACTCCATTAGTGGTACCTTCATGGTTATCAGGAAATTTGGATCCAGGGTCCCACAGGGACCCTTTGGCCCATCATGAAATTCTGCAAAATGCTTCTCCTCCTATAAATTTTCTTGTACAATGTTGTTTGTTTGTAAGAATGATACTTCATTAGTGGTAACTTCTGGGTGTTCAGGAAGTTTGGGTGCAAGATCCCAGGTGTGCCCTGTGGCCCATTTTGTGAAATTCTACAAAACCTCCTGCTGCAGATTCTCTTGCACAATGTTGATGGTTTGTCATAATGATACTCCATTAGTGGTACCTTCAAGGTGTTCAGGAATTTTGGATGCAAGGTCCCAACATCCCATGTTGGACCCTTTACCCATTTCATGAAATTCCACAAAATACTTATCCTGTAGATTCTCTTGTACAATGTTGATGGTAAGTCATAACGATACAACGATACTCCATTAGTGGTACCTGCAGTGTTGTCAGGAATTTTGGGTCCAAGGCCCAAGAAGGATGCTAGGGTTCCTTTGTTGGAAAGATACAAAATAATTAACCTCTCTTCCAGGTAGAGTAAACCAGAGTGGTAAGCCTGTCATAATAATGCTTTTCTTGATGATCTGTTTGTGCAAGTGAGTCCAATGTCACATGCAGGCCCTGTGGTCCATGATATGAAATTTTGCAAAATACTTCTACAAATTCTCTGGATCTGTCAAAATGACACTCTGTTAGCCTGATATGTTCAGAGTGTCCAGGAATTTTTAATCTGTGATCCCATGTGGGTCCTGTGGCCTATTCTATGAAATTTTGCAAACTGTTTTTCTTCCTTCAGATTCTCTGGTACAATGCTGATGATTTGTCATAATGATACTGTTTAAGTGGTACCTCAGGGTGTTCAGAAGTTTTGTATCCAAGACCCAAAATGGACCTCAGGGTACATCTTGTGAAATATTGCCAAAACTTAACACTTTCCTCCAATTGATGTTAAACAGAGTTAAGAGCCTGCCTTAATAATGCTTCGGTTGTTATCTGGTTTTGTTTTTTGGAAGTTTTTCCATGTTTTAGTTCCATGTGGGTGCTGTTTCTCTTTTTATGAAATTCTGTAATGTGCTTTTCCTCGTACAAATTTTCTTGTAAAATGTCGATGGTTTTTCATGATGTTAATCTGTCAGTAGGTTACAGGGTTTTTAGTTATTTGGGTGTTCTAGGATTTCACATAACCTACAGACACTTGGTTGAAGCCTTGGGCTTTTGCATCATTGGTGCTCTAGTTTCTTTAATATTACAAAAGCTCATTTTTTTTTAAATCTAACACCTTCTCATGTTTTTTTTCTTCGTAAGTTTACATAAAAATGTTGCAAGAGGGTCATGTTAATGATGGAGGATGGATGGAACACATCCAGGTGTGGCAGTCATGTTTTTGTGAAGATATGATGTCTTAGGACAGACAAAGTTGTGATTGTAACAGGCCAGCAATGTTTGTTCCTCATTCTCTGCTGCTATTTAAGCATGTTTGAAGTGTTCCCCCACCACTATTGCTTTGGAATATGCTCAGTGACATTTGTAAGTAGTGCTCGAGAAGTGGATAAGAGGAAAGGAATTCTATTTTGGGGAACTATCTGGATTTTGCAGAACCGTAACAAATTTCTTCCAATGAGCCCATCTTACAACAATGTACAGGTACAAAGTAGTGGTTTGGAAAAGTCCAGCTTTTGTTCCCTCTCCCAGCTAGTCCCACTCAGGCTCACTCAACTACTAGTATAAAAAAGCCCATCAAAATATACCTCCTCAAAGAAGTTAAGTACTTGAATGACAGTAACAATCAAGTTTCAAATGTTAATAAAATCAACCCTTTGTGTTGAATTGTTGTGCAATGTAATGTCTCTAGATGTATCTTTGATGGTGCTGTTGCTATGACAGTCAGTGTAGAGTTTCCAGTCTTCCACAGCATACTGCCCTGGACATTGCCAAACTTGACTACTACAGAGAGGTGCTTTGGTCATTCTTGCCATAACTCCACCAGTTTTTTGAGTCAGTCTTTAAATCTACACTGACAGCTGGCCACTCCATTAATGCCATTCAATTCATTAAGTTGTGTTTTGACTAAACTTTTCACATGCCAACCATACTACCTGAAACTCCTATCTGCTACATTGTGCAGCTCTCAACAACTCCTTGCATTGTGTATCATCAGTATAATTAAAATTTGATTCCTTAGTACGCTGTATATATCGAGGTGATTGTCAGAGAGGCTGTCTCTTCTCTCCCTCTCTTTCTCATGCTACAGATGCTTATATGGTCCATTAATGTTATCACTGAATTTGCTTTGGTGTAAGAACAATGGAGGTTCTGTAGATTAGTATGAAATTAAAAGGTAATTAAACATTTGTGACTTATACTACCTGTCCTGTGTTATTTTTTTTTATTCTTCCTTCTTTTTTGTTGGGGGGTTGCTTTTTTTAACTCTAGGCTAGCAAGACCATTAGCAGTATTGCACTAGGCAGAAAGTACCTGGTATGATGTTATCTAATGTGTGCCAGGGACTTCTGAGATAGGTTAGATTATTGTGTTAAGTCAAGAGAAGAAGGTCAATAGTGGTATGCTAGTGTTTCTATCTGTCACAAAGCACTAAAGGCTGCACAACTTGAAATTCTTTGTTTTGTCATCATAGTCAAAAGTCCTTTGAAAATAAGAAGATGATCGTAGATTATCCTCCACCTCAGGAAGTGAAATGACAGCAGCTTACAAATGTCTCCTTTTTTCTTCACAGATGATGGCCGTCTCTTAAAGTTCAGCTGGGATGGTAATTCTTTCAATTACCTCATGGAGATGTATGTCACAAACAGCTCTTCCATTGGGATAAGCAGTTTGGATGTAATATGGAGAAATGATGTCCGGATACTCAGTTTGAACACATCAGATGGTGTGACACACATTGAAGAACTTCAGAGGTGCAAAGATATTAGTAGTAAATGGTGAGATACATGTAAAAACTTAACTAGGAAACTTCTTCAAAGTGAACATCGTACTGCAACTGTTGACTTGTATCATCCTTAAACATTACGGTTCGATCTCTTTGAAAAGTTATCACTGGGTTCCTTTTGACCCAGGGGGGAACATAGAAGTGCCTATGGAAAGATACTGAAAATTCAGGGAAAAAACATGTTTCTGGTTAAATACGTGGATTAATCAACTGATATGTGCAGCAGCAAAATTTTCCAAAAAGTTTCATTTGTTGTCTATAAACCAGGATTAATTTTCATTTAATATCCATATATTTATCAGCAAAAATATTTGACAGCTCCCTCATACTGTAATATTTGCTTCGTCATCCAAGTTGACATTCACAACTCTTTCAATCATGTAATGTGACGTAATGTTGGATGAAGGATTTTCAGGCCAAATGGCCAAATGTTGAGATTCATATTGTGTGCTGGACACTTGCTTTATCAATTCCTAGGTCATTTAGCTGAACTGTTTGTACTTTCTGACAGAGCCGAAATTTTGGGAGAAGTACATCAATGTAAATGTGGAATCATAGTCAACCTATCAGCAATGATATCAGTACATCAGCGTGAAAGTGTGAGTGTAGGCTACTGTTTAGCAGTAATTTCAAATCTAATTTCTCTTTGCTTGATTTATTTTCTCTTTCTCTTCAGTGTCTGTGAGCAAGATCCTTTCTGTCACTGGAGCACCATCAGAGTGGAATGTCTGGAATTTACCTACAGTGGCAGGTAATCACATGTGTATGAATAAGTCAGGGATCATTAGTCAGTAGGGAACCCTGACCTATAAACTAAATGTAAGATTGAATATAAAGAGTTAGAGAAGAAGTTTGTCAATGTCATTAATTGGTAATGTGCATTTGATATCAATTCGAAGAAAACTTTTCAGACGCATTAATAAAAACAAACATGCCAGAGCCCCTGAAGTCAGTAGCAATTCTCGAGTTATTATCCATAACATATTGTTCATTTTCTTTATTAATCCACAGAGAAGAGGAAGACTCACAGCCAATAATAAAGAAACAATGTGGAGGTGAGTTGATGAACATTAAGTGATCTTTAAATTTTATTTGCATGCCTGACCTAAGTGATGATGTAATACCTTTTTATGTCACTCGTGTGACCAAGCTATGTTTGCGTTGAATTATAAAGATGTCTGAATCATACAATTTCATCGGAACAGGTGTTGGTGAAAATGAGCCCCTCCTCATTGTTGATGAATTTGGTAGAAGCCACCCTGAAGTACCTGTAATGACTGTCACTGCAAGTCATCATGTTACTGAAGAGATAACCAACCAACCTGAGTCTACAGAATCACACTTAAGTCCTGAAAAAGTTGGAACTAATGTTGGTAAAAATTAAAACTGTTTTAATTAGAGTTGGGTGCAAACTTTGTTGAATCACTTTGTAAGCATGAAGTGATCAGGAATGGATATTCACTGGATGTATGGCTGGTATGATTGTATTGTTTTGATTAATTAACTGAACTGATTTCATTCATTATCATATTGCGTTACTTCTTACAGTTGCCTCAGACAATGGACTCAGTGGAAGGATTTATTATACCAATCGATCAATTGATAAGCCTGATTGAATAAATTTCCTTGATTGTGTGGAAGTTGAAGTAATTTTGCTAAGAGAGATCAGCTGGATTGAATGTAGTTGTTAACTTGATGGATTGCTAGGGTGTTCTGGATTGATTGAATTGATTGACTGAATAATTGAATGATTGTGGCACTAAACATCCACTTAAAGGTAAGTAGAAGGTTCATGCATTACCCAAACCATACAGAGCTAGCTAGCATCAATTATTCTGAAATGGGATGTTGTTGAAAAAGGTGCCACCTTAAACACAACGTTCTCCTCAACAGTTCCAAAACGTCACAATGAACTTGATGGCAATGAAAAGTTAAAAAATACTTAAGTAGTAAATGTGTCATTAAAGGTAAATTCAACTGTTGTTACTATGTGTTTCTCTTTCAGGCATGCTTCCCTGGTATATACTTCCCCTAATTGGAGGTTTGTTTGTGGCTTTTCTGCTCATTGCTGTATGTATCACCATACAAAAACAGTGCTATCGTGACCCCCAAGACACTGCTGGTGAGAAATAAGAATAAATCTGTACTTGAACTTGATGTTTTTTATGGTAAACTAATAGTAAAATGGGAAATCTGAATTCATAATAAGTTGAAAGAAGGTGATAACGGAAACATGTTTTCCCTTCTTGTATGCAAATTCTTGCAAGATCATGGCAATGAGAATATGTGACATGATCAAAGAAAATAAAGATCTGAAATACAGAGCTTCCACAACTGAAGCATTGAGTGTAATTGAAGGAGATATGAACACTTGCATAAGATCATTCTGCAATACGTAACAACTGACTAACACTTTGATACACTAAATTGCTCAGCAGGACATTGTGTTCAATTACTAAGTCACACTCTACAACATGTATTGTGTCAAAGTAGGATTCTGTTCATACATAGTTGTCATTTCATTCAAGTTGGAGGCCTGGGTACCTTTGCTTACCTGATAACACACCACATTTTGGTCCTAATACACTATCATCGTTTCATGATGAATTCGCACTCTGCAATGAACATGTACTGGTCAAACAAGTTTTCAGAACAGGCACTTTCAGAATGTTTTATACATATTTCATTTGTTTTTTGTAACATGCTTACAGAATTCACAGTAATTATGCAAGATGTGACAGTAATTATTACAAATTATGTTAAGAAAGGAAGTAATTTGAAAAAAAAAAAACCTTTGTAAGCTTGTTAGGCTGATTACTCCTAAGAAGAATAGCAAGGAAAAATACATACATAACAAGAAGAGAAGCAAACATTATAGGGAAATAAATATAGTACTTACACATTTATCAAAGTCCATTTTCTGTAAAGTAAGTACTGGTAAATTCATGCAATGCTTAATAAGCATTTTCTTAAAATGTGAGATAGTATTACAGTTTTGAATTTCTTTGGGAATGGCATTCCAAGTAGATGCTTAGGCATGTTGCTGTGTTGTAATCTTGGATGTCATAGTTGAATGAGAAGAAATATTTGAAGTTTTCAAGAGATATATATAACCAATAATGCATTAAGTTACAATGTCAAGAGATTCATGTGACAACTGAAGTCTCTCATTCCAATTAGTCTTGAGAGTATAGTGTGGTTGCAATTTGACATTTTTATAATTAATATCACTAGTACTTTTTATTTAGTTGCCAGACAATGTTGCTATATCATTGTGGTGATTTGGAACTAGAGCACAATCACTGAATGAATGTATCTAAAACTGTGGATTCAGTACAGTAAGTCCATTGCACAGCCTTGGTCTAACCTTGTGACATTATAATTATGTCACATTACCCAAGTTTGTTAGGTTATCAATGTTAAATGCAAGTGTAAGTTTTGATTTCTTGTTTTCATGTATGTATCTGATTGTGTCATCCAACTCTGTTCCAAGAAACATTCCTTTTCTCCATAAGTGTATAAATGATATCACTTGGGTCATTTCATAACGATTTTCCAAGCAAACTCTCATATCTATATTGCTGCATGTATTGAGAGTTCAAAAAACAGTGAAAGGTGTTGACAAAATGCTAAAGAAGAGGAAATTGGCGGATGGTAGAAATTTCTCCTGCTTTGAATATTTTGCAGAATCTGCATATTATAGGGTATCTTTTTGTCGTTCTTTCACTTTTTTATACATTGGATGATTTTTAGCCATCCCTTTGGGGACCTGAAATCCTTTTGTCCATTTTCTTTACTTTTTGGGGGCAGGGAGTGAGTGCTTTGAGGGGTGTGACAGTTGGAAATGCTCTGTAAAGTTGCTGTTTGTATTATTGCAACATATTTCATCATCAATATTTTTTTTATCACATCAGATTTCCGCTGTGAGATTGGCTACACCAAAATAACGGTTACGTACAGATCTGGAGATAGAAACATCACTCTCCTTGATGATTTCGACCGAGAGTTATATCCCACTGTTATCAAAGAGAAAGGGAAGGTGTGTTACTGTGTTCGCAGGAGGGGCATCGTCACCTTCGAAAATCTCTGTCCATTAACTTCCTATAGAATATGTTTTTCTGACAGACAGAAAATTGTGGAAACAAAAGGTAAACAGTAACTGATTGATTTATGTATAATTTTTTTAGCTCACACACATTACTGTGTGAGGTTGTAGAATAAGGTTGATGCCTGTAAGTTTTTAAAAGCCTTTTCTTCTTTCATTCCTCCATATTTTTGTCTGAAAATTTGTCAGTGTCTTTTTGTCAAAGTGGTTTACTTTTCTACCTGTCTACATTTTGACAGGAGAAATTAGTTAAACTTTACCTAGCACTTTTTGCATGGCAAATACACAAAATAGGTGGTTGCCATAGTTTTTGCTTGTAGCACCCTGATCTGACTACTTAACTGGTAGTAAGCTGTCTCACAATTATTTTTGGTTCTGAAGTGACTGTTTTGGTGAAGAATTGAATATTCTTTGCCAGTGATGACATGTTGGTGGATGGCTATACTCCCAGTAGTTCTCTTCTTGCCTTTAAACAGGCACCTTGAATTGTTTTGTAAATTCACTAATTTTTCCTGAACCTGTTAGGTTTCCTTCATATTGTTATGATAAGTGATCAAACTAAGAGCATTCTCATGTGTCACATACAAATGAAAATCAATGAGTGAGTAATAAACATTTCAATTTGGTTATTGAAAATTTGAGACCGGACACTTTTGTACATTATAGTAGTATCAATTTCTATGCACATAACCAAATAAAAATCCAAGGTAAAGAATGCATGCCATGAGGTTGCATTTTGTACATCATGTTACATGGGATTCCATAATCTAGGTGCAACTCTGAAGAGACGAAGATTGGCAGTATTCCAAGAGACTGCCACTTAGGGAGCAGAACTTATTATTATTGAGACTGGAGGGCCCCACATAGGTTGTTTTTAGGATGTGCCATGGATTCCGTTTATTCATCAAACTTTGAGATACATCCAAGAAATCTTGTAAGTACATTTGGGTAGAGGTGGAGGGGGGTGACATTACAATTCCTTCAGCCCTAAATTGCTCTTCTAAAAGCAAGAAAAATAGCCTCTGAAAGTCAGTTAATCGATTATTCACGCTAAATAAACAATTCATGAAAAGTCTGTGGAGAGCTCCGGAGAGCTGTGTGAGGATTATTCCATTCCATTCAAAGGGGTTGTAAAGGTAATTTAGGATTCATTCGACACATTATTTCAAAACTGGGTACTGTTATTTGCCCCAAATAAATGACTGGGTACAAATAAATGCCCCAAATACTGGAAGGGGCCATGTTAATTGTACTTATGAGTGGACAAAACATTTCTTGTGCCAAGCCGTAGAAAGTGCATGGAACGTACAGCAGGGACAGAACCAAATTAAAGAGGAACAATTCCAACCTCCGATTACTACGTTGAACCTGAAGTACTCCATTTCATAATGGAGCAAATGCACCCCAAACTACTTTTCCATATGTTTTCATTCAATCACTACCTTTAAGACTTGACCAACCTTTGAGGCATCAATATGTGTGTATTTTTTATTATAGTTGTGGGTTCTCTGTCATAAAAGTTATTAAAGAATCTTTCCAATTAAAAGTTTCTCAATAAGTTAGTGTAATTTCCTGGAAATCGTTCCTATGTTAGGAATGAAAAATGTTCCAAACGATTGTAAATATAAAAACTATAAAAATGATAGAACTTCTTAAAGTTAGGAATATTCCTAACTTTCATGAACTAGAACTCTGGTGATGAATGCATTGTAAACGTAGGCCTAGGTTATAAAAGAAATCCACATGTGAATAATCTTATGGATAACATCATCTCGAAAACAATGCTGAGAAGTTAGCCACATTGGGAGATGAGGAATCGGTAGGTACTACATACATGCACTGTGAACTATGCCTAAACACACAAACCACCCTTTCATGAACATGGACTAACCCAATTCAACGCAACAAGGCACTGATTACATGCCAGTCCTCTACGGATTAATTGAGAATAACAATGATATTTCCTCTGTCTGAAACTAATCATTTTCCACAAAACGAATTGAAAATGGACTCTTACCTGTTCCACTTCAAACTATCGAAGTTTTAAATGAAAATTTTGGATGAAAACTGTAAAAATTCGGGCTTAAATGAAGGCTTTGCTCGGGCATCTTACATTTTGGCTTGCACACATGCTGTAGGCCTATTGAGAAGTTTTGATTAAGCCTCCCGCCAGATTTGCCTCAGATGTTAAACAGTCTACCATTGGATATCAAAAAATGACGGTCCAAAACCTTAACAAATCCCAATAAATCTGACATCAGAATAAAGAAGACACTGTAATCTTGCTAAATCTGAGGGGAGGAAATGACTTAGTCTTAATGAAAGAGCAGTTACCACAAGGCGTCTATCAAGGAGGATTTAGTGAGTAATTGCAACGCATTATTTTTATCCAGCATTTTTACTACCTTACTTCTTTCAAGGTAAAATGAAGGTCCTGAGCAGTGTTATTTACTGTCCAAACAAATATAATTAGTGAGAGAAAGAACTTATTGTCAAAATACAGATGGGAGGAAATTGATTGGAGTAATAACGATAAGGAACGAGCAAAGGAAAGAATGGCATACACAGTTAAAGGATAGGGTTCTTACCTGCAACGCCTTTAAGTGGAAGGGGTGCTGCACAGAAAGGAGCGCGAAGGAATTGTAATGAAGGAGGAGGTGTGTCAAACAGTGTTTGAGATTTTATCAATTCTATCCTGGAAGAGAGTCTACACATGACTTTCTTTATCTTGGGCAGGACTTTTCTTTCAGAATTCGATGGTTGATAAAAACACCTACAGAGTGAACATTACCACAAGCGAGACTCTGCCAGAGGCGTTTATTGTTCTTGAGAGCAGTGACAAACGTTACAAGAAGGAGACTGCCATTCGTGGACATTCCTTTAGATTGTCATCACTACCATCAAATATGAAATTTACTGTCAATGTGGAGTATGTGAGCAATTCTTGGAGAAATGCCAAGAAAAGAATCTCACAGAAAATTGATGAAATCGAAACCTCAGGTCAGTCTCTGGACACTTAAATAGGCAAACCACTAGCTTGTCCTCTCATATCCATTCTTTCCTGTGTTTTTAATGTCTTTTCTCAAACTGCACAAGGAAGCAAACATTCTCGCCTATCATGTAATCATGCTGTCATATCTGTATTCTAGTGTTAACCTTTGTGAAGGTAGAGAAATTGAAAAGAGGGCCCAAACATTTGATTCCAGTCCCTGTCATCTCTTTTTGATGCAGTGAATCAACTGAATGCCTCCCATTTACATCTACCAAAGCTAGAAATCTTCTATTGCAGTGTTTATACTGATGAATAAATGTATTTCAGTCAGCACAAAATTTGCAATAAACTCCATACTGTGGTATCTGCACTAAAGCTTGACGCCATGGCTGGAGTCAGTGGAAATACGTTTCATGTTTTTGTAGTAAACAGACAGTCAAAAGAAATTACAGTAACAGGCCTGAATTATGTTTGAATTTTTTCTTGGTTTCTTGTTGACCTACCAGATATTTTTTAGATGAGTTATTGATTCAGGTTCAAGTTCAACATGTGACTATGGCTGGTTTTTCTTAATAAATTCTGTATATTTAGCATTTTCAGTGGCATTCTCCTTCAGGTGGTCTGCAGCTTCAACACAGATTTGAGCCATTTAGCATATCAAACTTATGTAGCAAAGAATTAACATTTGTACCACAAACAGATGATCGATCTTGATTAATTTTCAGGGGTCTTTCCTTTTAACATGTTACTGTAGCATTGTCCAAACGAAGCTAGTTACATGCGGAATGTAGGTTAGTATAGCACAATCTACCATTCAAAGTTCATGCACAACATGAGGAAAGTTGAACTCCAAATGACATATGCATTCTCTGCATATGATAATATATTTGAAAATGGATTTCGCTCTTTGTGGTACATCACTGAAGCTGTTGGCTTCGTTAGTAGTCTGACTATCTGAGCATGTCTCTAGGTTCTCAGTGTGTTAATATGTGTGGACATATATCAGAGTGGAGTTGAGAGCTGACAACGGCATGGTTTACAGGAAACCTCATTGCAATTGATTCTGTTGTTTGATTGATGACATAGTTGTGGATTTGCCATCTATATCCAGTTCAACCATTAAGCTGTGTACTAATTGTTTCTGTGGTGATTCACAAGTGTTAGCTTGGTGGTTAGAGTGTCCGTCTTGCAATCACTAGGTCCCCAGATCAAATCCCAGTGGAACCACCTGGAGATTTTCTGGGAACTCAAATTTACTTGTTCAGTTACGCTGTTTAAAGTGGTACTGAGGGTATGTGGTAATTTCAATTTGGGTTCCCAGCTGTTGTCCGATTCAAGTCTCCGCTTGAAGTTGCTTTGTACAGCTAATGGGCTGCTGAGCTGAGCAGGTCCTTCATCCCTCCCAGCCTTTGAGAAAGTGGCTAATGATTGGTGGATACACTCTTGCCAGTCAGGTGGGGATGTTAAATAGAGGTCCCCAGAGCAGGTTTGGGTATGTATAGCATTGTTGGTTCACCCCTGCCTTGTTACGGTGTTCATCCATCATCAACATGGAATAGGATCCATAGATGAGTATTCGTACTCTCTGATCCTCAATATCTAAAGTAAACTAAAATGCCAGCACTTTAGAGATGAAGGGGTGTGCTGTTGCAGGTTGTGAGATCTGTTGCAAGTTTGACTGTGGTATGGTTTGCTTGATCTTTGATTGATTGATTGATTGATTTAGACTGTATGCTGTACTTTTTGGAGGTAGCTGTCATCATTTCATTGTCAGAAACATTTCTACTTATTGTGTCACCCTTGTACCTGTAATTGAATGCAATCTGCATTTCCGTTACCTGAAAATTTTTCTTCTTTTATTAAGTAAAAAATATTTCTTTCACCCATCAGTTTCTAGTTTACCAATGGATTGCTGCTTTTGTTTTCAGCTGAAAACTTTACAGTGACACAAAAGAATGAAGAACCATGTTTGGAGTGGCACGACCTTCCACAATGGGAGTCCCATTTACGCCTAAGTTCCTGCGAATGTTGTGACTTCGAAAATTGGGCTGAAGACGAGCCATCAGTCAATGGCTCTAAGGAGATTCCATCTCTACCGGCGGGAATTGATTGCCACCTGGTAATCAAAAGTACCTTTAATGATGGTCATTTCTCGTTTGAACATATCATAGCAGAAGTGGATTACAGTACTCCAGATTTCGGTATGTTTATTGCTCTGTTAATGATGTTTCAATCACTTGTTGCCAGAAAAGATTTGTGATCACATGTATAAGCACCATCCAGACACGAAGCTCTTATTTGACGAAGTGTCAACAAAGAGTAATCCTTGCACCTGGCTGTCCTTTGCAGTTTACTCCCTTTGTTTTCCCTTTTGGTATTTTCATTCAACGTTACATTCTGTTGGGTACCAGGCAGTTCCCTCTGTCCACATGAGTCCTTCACTTCAGTGTTAGGATTAATACTCATGACCAAGGTTTGCATGCAACAGCTAACTTTTTTCTCTTTAAGGGCAAAGTTCACTTCGTGCAAAATTTTATCTAGAGTACAATGTGAAAGCCGCTTGTGTATTTGGTAACTATTTTAATAGGATATATAGCAGTCGATGTTCTACAGTGACACTAAAAATTAATGTGTCACATGACATTACAGGCAAGAATTTTGATAGTAATTCACTATGTATCGTCCTGTTTCCTTGTGTCTTTCCTTATTAAAAATTTTCACATTTTCCAAACATAGGAAGGAATCAAGTAAGTTTTTATCAGCTTTTTAGCTCACGCCAGCTAGCTGGTGTGAGCTACCTTAATAGTGCGATGTAACTGTATCTGTCTATCTATCTGTCTGTCCATCTGTCCATCCATCTGTCTGTCCGTCTGTCCATCCGTCTATCTATCCATCTATCTATCCGTCTATCTATCTGTCTGTCTATCTGTCTGCCAGTCTGTCTGTCTATCTGTCTACCTATCCGTCTATCTATCCGTCTATCTATCCGTTATCTCTCTGTCTGTCTATCTGTCTGTCTATCTGTCTGTCCATCTGTCTGTCCGCCTGTTTGTCCATCTGTCCGTCCGTCTATCTATCTGTCTATCTATCCGTTGGTCTATCTGTCTGCCTATCTGTCTGTCTATCTGTCTGTCTATCTGTCTGTCTATCTGTCTACCTATCCGTCTACCTATCCGTCTATCTATCCGTCTATCTATTCGTCTATCTATCCGTCTATCTATCCGTCTATCTATCCGTCTATCTATCCGTCTATCCATCCGGCTGTCCATCCATCTATCCATCCGTCTATCCATCTGTCTATCTATCCGTCTATCTATCAGTCTATCTATCCGTCTATCTATCCGTCTTACTTTGTAATACCCGGAAAACTTTTGTATTTACTGGGTCAAACCCTCACAAGAGATAACCATTCTTAACACGTAATGGATGAAATGTACAGCTCACTGTACTTTGGGAGAAAATTACGTAAAACAACAGGGATGAGATTTGCAACTCCGTCAATTGCCTCCTTGTCTTAAAACTTGGAAAAACTGATCCTTGAATGAAAGCCATGAGGGAGTGTACGAAACATAGGCATCAGAGATCACATGTGATCCATTGGGGCATAAAGGGCCCATTTATTACAAGTATGCCATATGCTTCATCTCCTACAGATTGTACAGTATCGACGTGAAGTCATGTTGCATTACTATTATGGTGGTAGTTCCCTCAGGGTGTTGAAGATTTTGGGGTCGAAGGTCTAAATGGGCCATGCTGTGAAATCATGCAAAGTGCCTTTTCTCCTACAGATTGTATGGTACTAAGTTGAAGTCTTGTCACAAATTACTTCTATGGAAGTAGTGCATCCTACTTGTTCAGGGTTTCTGGATGCAAGGTCCCGTTATGGACCATGTGTGTCATTTTTATGAAATCATGCAAAGAACTTCTTCTGGTACAGATTGTGTGATAGTAAGTTAACTTTGTGTCACATTTCTACTATGGTAGTGGTTCTGGGGTGTTCAGTATATTTGGGTCCAACGTTCGAAATGTGCCATTTTATGAAATCATGCAAACAGTTTCTTCAAGCACATGGTGTTTTACACTGTTTAAGGGAAACTTCAAATCTATTAGGAGATTATGTCTACTATTGCTATTAGAATGTATGTATTCTTTGACAAACTTATGCTCCCATGTCAGATGAAAGTGAAGAGAAGTTTATAGAGAAGAGATGCATTAAAAACATCAAGCAGAAGTCTGGATTACAATGTAAAATTTACATAAAACTAATGTTAAAAATATTTCTGTTTATATCGATGAAAAAGGTTTTCAACTTGATTTTATTGATTTATCTTGAGCAGTTGTTAAGGTGCAAACACAGATAAATCATACAGGTGCCAGGACCTAAAAGAACAGCTATAAAGTAACCATACCTTTACCATGTACAAAAACTCCTATAATTTATCTTTATCAGTAGTCTAGTGAGAAACTATAGACTGGAAAGCATAACTTTAATTTCTTACCATCACAGAAATATGCTTAATGCCTAGCAGTAGTTTTGATAAACAACTCTTTGCTTCATCTACCACAACCAGTAATTTGTAACAGTGTATGATACTCTAATCACAAACCACAGACAAGCATTGATGCAAGTTAAATTTGTCTTGAGTAGCAATTTCTTTCAGATATGACAACTAGTGTGAAAACATATTTGAATTGACAGGCATGTATTAAAGAGTTCATGACATGTAGATTACAATGCCATGGAAATTTTCTTCACTAAGTATTTGGTCACAATGATATCCATAACTGGGCCCACATTGGACCTTGGACCGAAACTTTCTAACACCCTTAAGGTACCACTAATGCTACCCAATAAACATTGCATGTGAGATTGGAACAAATTGGTGAAAGCATGTGCAAGAAGGAGTTTATCTGAGTTCAATCTGAATAAATCTTATTGTCACTATTTGCCAGTAAGTCTTGTTAAGCTTGACCCCTGTTTTGCCAATGCCTTTTTCTTTCCATCCTTCAAAACTAATTTTCTTTTTTCTTTTTCTTCATCAGATGTTCCAGGTAGTGACAAATGTCTAGATGCCATCATAAATTTACCTCCAGACAGAAGACTAGATGTTGCAAATCAGATGTTTCTGTACAAGACATCGGTCAAGGTCTTACTTGAACTGTTCAAATCCGATGAAAGTTGTGTGACCTACTATACAAGTGACACTATTTTGCAGTGTCCTGCAGATGTTGAAAAGATCCTTGTTGATTTGAATGAACAACTAACACATTTGCAACTGTCAAAATTTCTCCTGAATTTGCAGCAGTTGCTGATAAGTGAAACATCCAATGGATGGAATCAAGGAAATCGAAGTAATTCTGAAAGGTTGTTTAATGTTGTTAGAACTGTTGTTGAAGGAGTTCATGAGGATGGAGAATGTTCAAGTTGCAATCAAGTCCTCCTAAAATGCAGGCACCATGTACACTCTATACAACAGTGAAAGAACTGGTGACTTGGTAACTCAATGTAATAAATCCATCAATGGTATATGGTTTGCTCAGGAATGGCAGACTGGCTTATATTGGGGACTCAAAGATTTGGAACTAGTCTCATCTGGGATTACATAAAATCTGGAACAGCCTTGAAGACTTACGCTGTAAGTTTTCAACCATTGGAGGAAAATTTGCGTGCAATGGAAATTGGAGCCCCATTTTACTTGTTTTTTAACACACAAATATGAAGCAGGGTATTTTTGTGTAATGCTTTTGCTATTTGATATATCGATCTGCATGCAACTGGTCAATCACAGACTGCATTGTAGGCATACTGAAAGAGTGATGTATTCCTTTAGTGTAAAAGACTGATGTTATCAATTTGCCAATGGTGGCATGTGCATGCTTGTATGGGTACCCCTTTTACTTTTAAGGATATTTTTTAAAGTATATAGTTGATTGAAGTTCAAACTTGACATATAGATCAGTATTGTAATTTCTTGGAATGTAGATCAAATGTCATTTCAGCAGTTGGAATTGTTCGTAAACCCAAAATTCAAAACACATTAAATGCCGCTTGAATTTTAAACCATGACATGAAGTTAGACACCTTTTACACAACAAATAAGATTGCCACTATTTTTGTTGAGGTCAAAGGTCATTGAGCTCAACAAACAACTCAGAATGCTTGTCTCTTGACTTTTTTATCGGTTCCTTGTGTTAAAAAGGAACCTATGCAGTCAAGTCAGTGTGTGTGTGTATGTGGCACCATTTGAATGCGAAGTATGTGACTTGATAACTCAATAATTAAGTGCTCAATTTTTCTCAAACTTGGTGTGTTCGTGTATCATATTAAGTAGATGTGCCCTATCATTTTTGGTGCTCATCCTTGCATATGAATGAGTGAGTGGGGTTGATGTCACGATTGGATCGTGAGGCATGTGACTTGATTACTCCATAATTGATCGCTCAATTTTTCTCAAACTTGGTGTGTATGTATTATTTTGAATGGATATGATCTATTCTTTTGGTGCCCATATCTTGCATATTAATAAGTGGGTGGGACTTAATGTAAAATTCCTGATATGGCAATATAGATGCAGTGCCTTGTCTTATTTGCTTCAAATGTGGTATGAAGGTATTGTCAGATATTATGTACATGACCATGCATTTTTAGTTCAATATCATTAACATTTTTGGCACAGGGAGGGCTTTTTTGCTTCAGTGTGTGGAAGAGTACAGAAAATTTAGAATTTTTGTGCATGCTGTGGTGATTGACTTTTGGTTACTGAAATTCCTGTGCTCCAGTTTCATGCTATGGATGCTCATATGGTCCATTAGTCCCCCTCCAGAAAATCTTGGAAGTACTGCTTGAGGTGGAAATTTCATAATCAAATGAAGAGGCAGCAGTGCTATGGGAAGTACTGTAGGTGGTCATACCAGACAAATCCAGCTGGATCAGTTTTCGTCCTCGTGCTTTAGTGGTGATGTGTGCATTGATGTAAATAGCTGTGAATTTGAGATTGGCAGCGTACAATAAAAATGGGCATGCTCTCAGTGTTGGGTGGTGGTCTTTCAAGGCGCATAGATGCAATAAGCCTTATTGCAATTTGCAGAATCGCTTCTTTAGGGCTTTGAGTGTAGATTCACAGCTTTTTGTGCTTTGTCAAATGAGTGGGATAAAATTGTGTTGTAAAGTCAATGTGGCACTGATGTTCAAATTGATTGTGGGAATATTATGCAGCGTCAATCATGCAATTTATTGCCACAAAGTTCCAATTTTATGACAAATTCAAGCAAATAGCTGCCAGATGACCTTTCCTCTCTCGATCTTTGTCTTTTTGTTGTTTATTTCATGCGTAATTTTCATTAGCTATCAAAAGAATCATTACTTCTGTGCATTTCTTAAAGCATAGCTGAGAAACATTATTTTATGTCAAGATGTTGTAAAATGTAAACAATTCTGTTGCACTGCTCAGATGTATGATGCTTGATATTTGGGAACTGTATTCTCAAACAGTTTCTCTTAACATATTATGTGTGTTTCATTTACATGCTTTCTAATATGGTGTAATTTTCTTTTTCTCTGGTTTTAAGTCACTGCTAATTTCTCGTCAACATTATCAAATCCTCAGGAGGTACATAGGACTATCATTTGTACAGTGTTTAGACAGGAATTCTTTTAGATAGGAAGTAATATGGGCCTCTTGGTCTTAGTTTCCAAATGATTGTGTATATGTAAGACATGCTGTAATGGAAATGGATTGATAAATGGAGAACTGAGGGTTGGAATATTTGATAATGATTTCATTTCTAACCTGGTTCAGCATATACGGGTATTACTACACCTCTGGAAGTTAAACTATCCATCACTACATTAAAGAAGTACTTTAGGTTGAAAGTCCAATTGAAGGCCGTGAAATGTTTCACAGGTTTCAAGAACTGTATTTCAGTCAAGGATTTCAATACAGGGTGTAGGGTCATTAAAAGACTACAGAGAACCCACAAAGAGCTAGGCAAAGCTTATAAACATGGATACCCCCAAGTATAGAAATATGTATCATAGGACTTTATAACTTAACACAAAATAGATAGGAAGAACGAAGAAAAGGCAAAGAACATTTCAACACAGCAGAACGTACACATATGTAGAAAGAGAAAGAATTATACCAGAAATGTTGAATCCAGTTTTATGAACATTACTTCCTTAAGTCAGGAAATAGAGCAGACTATCTTTTGATCTTTCATGTGACATTCCAAAAGTCTGTGAAAACCTTGTGTCGACTATACCTTCATGCATGTTATGTTGAAATATGCCTTATAAGTTAACTAGTGATGTGCCTATATGCAATTGTGTGAACTTAAACACTGTTATTGAATTACGTTACACTTAACCAAAATTTTCTGTCAAATTGTCTTTCGTTCCCTCAACACAATTTACTTTCATATTGGAGTATATCTGTGTTAGTCAAACTATGAAGAGAGAATGGTACAGACTAATTCAATTTGCCTTGGTTTTTGTCATTGACCTCAGTTTGTCAAATATTGTCATTATGATTCCTAGAGTCTTGCTTTAGTGTTAATGGGTAGTTACTTCTAGTGACACACCATGCATTGTTCAATGTGTGCTCAAATAATGTGAAACTACAGATTTTACTGTTATTAACTCAAAAGTCAAATATAGTTAATGCTAGGTGTATAGAAAGTATTTTTTTTTTAAATTGTACATGTAAAATTAAAGCATGACATTCCACCAGCATTGAAATGGTAGATGTCAACTTTTACTTTTGTCTTAAAATTGAATCTTTCATCTATGAGGGCTACAATATAAAGATGAGTGCATTGTTAGCTTGGTTGACACTTAACATTGCAGTATGAGTACAGCAGACATTGCTATTTCAGGGTACCTACTGCTACTGTGCTGGTAGTTCCTCACCATATCTGTGGGGATATGGCTCCTAACCAGAAGTACCATGAATTTCCTGTAACTGTGTTTTTGCATTCGGATAATCATTCTAAACTACTTGGATATTACAGCAGTCAGTTTTTTTTTTTTTAAGACAAACTCTTCCTGTTGGTGACGGCACACTTGCACTGAATCTTAACAGGATAACATAGCAGTTTTAACAGTCAAAATGCAGTGATGTAATTTGTGTTAACATAGTGAAGGTTGAATTAAATTGCCACAAAAGTGTAGCACAGTAGGCCTGTGCTGTTGTAAAGATGACAGTAGATCATATAGCTCAGTCAAAAGTAGGTGAATGAGAAACAGCTCCAAACACAATTGGCAGGCAATTTGGACCATGTTGCTTTTCAACCGTTGCATCACCAGTCAATTTGTGTCATGTGACAGATTTCTTGGTGAATCATTGTTTGATGTATTATTCTGCTGCAAATATCAGGAAATAGGTTTGTTATACATGTTTCTCTATCATGTGTGGAATGAAACTATGAGGATTCCTTTATCTTCATATTTATTTTTTGTTCCAACTTCTTTGATATTATGAAGTGAAGAATGTCATTTTTCAGTTTTTCTTTTCTTGTGTCTATTAGATCATATCATGAAGAAGTTTACTGTCAAGTTTTTTACTTATGTTTTACTGTCAAACATCACTGAGATATTCTAGACATCACACTCTGTACACTGTGGGCGTCAATTTGATTTTGAAAGTGAGGGGATGGACATCTGATATAAACTCCAGTCTCCTGTGAGAGACATAGCCAGACTCTTATCAAGGGAGGATGTGATGGGGATCACATCCAAAGCATTGAAGATGGCAGGCCAGCGGTAATGACTCTATCTCAACAAAGCACAATTGGTCTCATGCAACATGCAGAGAAAATGTTTTAATCAAAATGTCTTTTAAGTATGCAGGAAATGTCACTCTCCAGTCTTTCTGACATTGTCCATTAAAGCTAAGTTTATTTAAAAAAGAACATTTTTTGGCAATTTTCACTTCCACTGAGAATAATTTAGTTTTTTTTTATCCAGTTTCAGCTCACAAAAAGTGGGGGGGGGGGGGGGAGAGCAAGTGTATTAGTGTCCCCTTTACTAAAAAATGTGGGGAACATGTCTTTCCCCCTTGCCCAAATCAACACCCAGTTCTAGACCAGATTAAGTGGTCCTGATTAGTGATATGTCAAGTTTGTGAATATGTAAAATCTTTAAGTGGAGCAAACAGTTCAAACTCTACTCATAACTGGTTTCAACATGCAAGAGTTTAATACGTATGTGGTTTGCATAACCGACATGGTGCCATAAGGTAAAAAATATAGTCAGGAAATAGAAACAAACTGCCATGTAACTGTTCATTTATAATTGAACCAAACTGAAGAGAGATTCATTTAGTTTGCACTCATCTCTTGTGTTTGTGCAGATATAATCTTAATACTTATCCCTGTGATACCTGGCCCAGGATAATGTTAGCACTGTTTAAACTTATATGTAACCAACAGGATGTCATCATGATGTAAAACCATTTACATGGTTGTGACATAGAAGAAAACAAGCTCTAACTTAAAGCCCTTTTTGACTCCTTGCCGAAGGCGGGCAAGGAATCTTTGCGATGGTGATTCGGTGTATGTGCGTGCGTGCGTACGTGTGCGTGTATGTGTGTATGTATATGTGTGAGCAAAATCTTGTGAACACTCTAGCTTTTGAAGGGAAAGTGCAAGGTGGGTCAAAGTTGGTGTGTTGATAGAACATAAGAAGATCTCGGCTGGGATTGTTTTCGGTGAAGGTCAAAGGTCATCTGAGGTCACCATCAGGCAGAATGTGTACAAACTATGTTTGCAGTATCTCAGAAACGACAATTGCATCATTTTCAAACTTGGGTGGTATGTACTGCCCTGTAAGTAAGTGAGATTGTGAGGGTATTCTTGTAGGTCAAAGGTCATCTGGGGTCATCAGAAGTCATAATGTGAAAAGCTTGTGAACACTCTATCTTTTGAAGGGAATGTGCAAGAGAGTCCAAATTCAGTGTGAGGGGAGGACATTTAAAGATCTTGACTGGGATTGATTTTGGTGGATGCCAAAGGTCACCAGAAGTCATCTGCAGACAGACTATAGACAAAACATGTTTGCAGTACCTCATGAACTGCACATTGCACAAACTTTGACCTTCGAGGGTATGTAGGACTTTCTAAGTAAATAAGGTGAGGGTGTGTCTTGTGATCAGGGGTCATGTGGGGGTCATCAGAGGTTGTAACATGAAAAAAACTTGTAAACACACTATTTACAAAGGAGGCGATAATTTCAATATTTGCAAAGGGGAGACAATTTCACACTTTAAAGTTGTTCTTTTTAGATGGAGTATATAAATATAATTACTGGTTTAAGTTTTGATGTGGGTCAAAGGTCATCTGAGGTCCTTGAGTACAAAGTGTTAAGACCTTTGTTGATGTGTCTCTCCTTCTGTCTTTTCCTATGGGTGGAAGGTATTTGAGCTCCCTTCCAAGCAAAGACTAGCAATGCTTGCACATTTAGGAAGTTCCAATTTGAAAACTTTTACCTGTCAGTTAGTTAATAAAGTGTAGTTGCTGTACTAATTTCACAAGTCTTTGACATATAATGATGAAACTACATCTATGGATCTTCAGCTGGCATCATGCTGGTTTCTGATAAAATACTGTATGTCTGAAAGCATCTATAAAGTATCTAAAAGCCCAATTTGGTTAATTAAGTTCAGCAGGTACAATACACCTTTGAGTTTCTATTTAGTCCCCAATTCAGCTGTACAGTATTTGGTATCATGCTTCTTTTATTTATTACTCTTGTTTTGACAGTTTAAAGTGCTCACTTAGTTTTCAAAGCCATAATTTAATTCCATCTGAGACATTCGTTTGGTCTGAAAATGGTGATTGACCAATGACCTCTGTGGAAAATTGGAGAAAGGTTGACCCTTATCTTTCCCAGAGGAATCATTATCTGAGATACAGTGCTCCTTCTGTCATCAAACAATGTAGTATAGATTTGTTTTCTGAAGTGGAGACAGTTGCACATGAAAGATTTCTGTTAGGGAAAAGTCTTATTGTGCAGTAGAGATAAATAAGTTATTACTTGGTCATATGATGGGGTAGGTGGAGAAATTTATGTAGTTTGTATAATTGGCAGTCATTTCAACTGTCATATGAGTATATCTCTTGTTCCTGGGAAATTTGTACCGTACCTAGGCTACCACTGTGCAGGCTGGAGAATTCTTGGCCACCAGTGTTATCTTACATTACAGCAGGTATTGGAAAATGGTGTGCAGTATTAATGGCGCCATCTGGTATATCCTGTGGTTACTACAGTAAACTGCAACTTGAAAAAAAATTAATGGAAGTGCATGTATTAGTGGCAAGCAATCACTAAGCCTCTTGACTTTCTTGTTGGTTCCTTGCGTCAGGAACCTATGCAGTCGGCTTGGTGTGTGGGTGCCGTGTGTGTGTGCTTATGCGTGCCCAAGTTGTTTTCGGGTATGATTGAGGACTGAAACAATAGATTTTATGTCCTCTGCGGAAAATTCAATAGATTTCTCCGGTCGTCTCAAGATTAACAATAGACAGTCTGTTGTTAAGGTTAGGGTTGAGGAAGAAAAACCAAAAGAAAGCACAATGAGGCCCTCGGAATGAATGGAAAACAAAGTTGTGTGGGTGTGTGTATGTGCATCTGTGACACATTTGGGTACACTCCAACTCAGTAGGGGAAAGTCAGATGAAAGTCAAACTTGGCATGTAGGTTTGCCATATTGAGAAGGTGTGCCCTATTGTTTTTGGTGGAGGTCAAAGGTCATCTGGGAGAACTGGGGGCAAAAGTCTGTTTTGCTTGGGTATACTCTAACTCAATAGGGGAAAGTTCGATGAAAGTCAAACTTGGTATGAAGGTTTGCCATATTGAGAGGGTGTGTTCTGTTGTTTTTGGTGGAGGTCAAAGGTTGTCTGGGGGAACTAGGGGCAAAAGTCTGAAAAACATGCTATGCTATGGATGCTCATGTGTTCCATCAGTCCCCCTCCAGTGCATCATGGAAGTACTGCTTGAGTTAGCAGTTTCTTGATCAAATGAAGAAGCAGCAATACTGTTTGCACTAGGTCACACCAGACAAGTTTTGGCTGGATCAGTTTATGTCCTCGTTCTTGAGTGCTGATGTGTGCATTCATGTAATGTCTTTTAATTAGTGAGGTGGGCAGGACACAATGAAAGAAAATAAGTCAGTTGGTGTTCTTACCAGTGGAAACTAGATCCCAGGAGTTCCCTTCAGGGCATATGCTTTCAGAGATGGGTGGACTTTAAAGGGGCATAGATGTGATAAGCCTTATTGCAATTTGCAGAACTCCTTCTTTAGGGCTTTAAATGAAAGACTCACAGCTGTTAGTGCTTTGTAAAATGAATGGGATATTGCTGTATATTGCAGGAATCAACATCTTCAATTTATTGCATTAATTCAAATGGCTTTTTTGATATTTATGGACTCAGGCATATCATTTTAAAGTTTGTATATTTCAAGTACAAGGAACCATAGTGCCCTTGGGCTGTTGTGAAATCATGCAAAATACTTCTTCTCTTACAGATTGTACGTAACACTGTTGATGGTTGGTCACATTAGTGCTTTGGAAGTGGTTCCATGGGGGTGCATGTTTGTCATGTTTAGGGTCCAATGTCTGAAATGGGCTATTTTATAAGAGCATGAAATGTGTTTTTTTCTCTACAGATTTTGTGTTACAGCAGTGAGAGTTCATAGTCAGAAATGGGTCATATGGGCTATCATACAAAATAATGCAATATGCTCCCCCTAATTTACATTATATACTCTCCATCTGTGCAAGGAACTATAGTGCCCTTGGGAGCTCTTGTTACGTTCATACACTGAACTGATCTACAAAGCTGTGGTCGAGTGTGCTATCATGTTATTCCTCTCCCAAATCTGCTACCAGGATAGTTTGCCCCTAATATCCATACACTAAGAGTGTTACTGCCACCTCCCCCCCCCCCTCCTTCTCAGCAGTTTCAATCACATTTCACATGGTAATTATCATGGGCGTCAGCAGGTTTCAGAAAGTGAGGGGGACACTATACTATCTAAGCGGAGCGCCACCATTGGTTGGCGCGTAGTATACCAGAAAATTTTGGGTACATGAGACCGCCTAGATCGCAGGAGACGGCCTTCCTGAGTCGTTTTTAGTTACATCAGAACAAGATCTGTGAGAAGAAATTTTGTCTCACAAAACTAAATTACAACAGAAAGTACTGATAGAAAGATGCCGTTCTGACACCAAGGGAGACGAATTACACAGCGTCCATCTCAAACAAAATATTGAGAAAGTGGCGCCGTCACCTCCGGGATGAGTGGAGTGGTATATATAATAAATGCATGTAGGTGTGAGACATCAGTTGTTATGTACCCAGGTACTTTAATAATAATAATCAGAAAAAGGCACGCAGAGCGTGTATAGCGCCTAGCCAGCACTCAACAGTAAAGATCTACCATATCCGGGGAATACATGTAGCCTTAATTACTTAACCCTATACACCCCTGTTCGTCCGTCCAGTTCCAGGGACTGGAGGTAGTGATATGAACATAGTAACTCATCACCATCTACCTGTATGGCTTACCTTATCCCTTGGAATCCATACAAACAACATGTGTGCATTATTCAATACACTTTCAAATGGTGTCTCCCCCCCCCACCCCGAACGAATTAAATGGGCAGATTTAAAGATATTACGAGAATGGGAGATAAATGACAGTGCAAGTGATAGATAGCAGGGGCCCAGGGAGTCCGGATTTCTTGACCTTAAATATTCCCAGAATATGTCACTAGGTCACTCGGTGCTTGTCCAAACACCCAACTTAGGAGGATTCACCACAGTGTCGGAAGTTCCCAAAAATCTCTGTACGACTGTCTGATGATCCGATGAATTCTTCTGCGATTCTCTGTGGATTCAACACTCAAGTTAGATTCTACTTGAACCAGCTCTGCAATTGTGATAAAAAATCATGCGTATGCATGTGATTTTTTAGTAACTGCTCTGAAAAGTGGGTGGGACAAATGATATGATATCCCCTTCACTTTTAAAAGTGGGGGGACATGTCCCCCCGTCCCCCACCTGTTGACGCCCATGGTAATTATATCTAAGTCTCGATTGTTCCCTTAAGATCATCACCTCAGCATAGACAAGCTGCGTTGAGTCAAAAGCAACTATCAGGGTAGGCATAACAACCACAAGACAATAGACAAAGTAACACAAAATTTCAGGGGTAGGCATAACAACCACAAGACAATAGACAAAGTAACTCAAAATTTCAGGGGTTGTGTGGGAAATGAATTTAACCCAATCAGTCCTTCATTCAGGAAGTTATTATAGGTGTATTTGTATATATTTGTCTTTTCAATTGAATTCATACAAAATTGTCCAGTTACTTACTTTTATGATGAAACACTGAAAGTGAAGTTATATGTGACACAATTATATTGACAAAACAGACCCTGCCTTTGCACAAGTTTTTGTTTTCTATCAATGTCACGTTTCGTCAAGGAGATCATGAATGTATATGATGGCATGTGAGAAGTTGGCTTCCAGGAGATCAGTTTACAGTCATTAAACTGAGGCCAAAATGAACAATTGATGGAACCAGGATGATGCATACATTTTGGAAGGCCGATGTAAGCTGGTGATTATCTTGATAGATGTATGGTGGCCACCAATTGTAACGACTGCTGTTCTTTGATGTTGGTGGCATCCAAATTTAAAGAAGATATGAATATGCATACAGTAAACATGTCACTAGCTGGTGCACCCCTTGCCTTAGCTGATATGTAGAAATAAGCAAGAAGAATGCATCCTATTAAACTCACTCTGATAACCAAATGCTTTTTGGCTAATTTCTAAATCCACAGAATGTTTTCATCAGTTCCTTTTATGTTGTGATTGCTTGCAAAATCAGTGAAAATAAATCCTGCCTTTGAGAGCCCCAGGTCTCCTGGCTGGGATATACAAGGATGTACTGTACAGTTCTATCAGTATGTAGACTGAAAGTCATATAGCTATGATTTCAGAAAGAAGCTGAATACAATTGGGTGTGCCAGCTAGTGTGGGGTACAAGAAGTTTCATTCCCTCTCACAGTGTTTGGCGAAAACAATGTGTTGGGTTTGAGAGCCCCAGGTTTCCTTGTGATTATATACAATGATGGATATATGTAGCTCCATCAGTTTTTCCATCAGATGTACTTTACAGCTATGACTCATAGAAGAGTCTGGGGACAATTGGGGTTGCCAGCTACAAGTGTGGCCCAAGACTTTTCTTCCTTTGCAGTGTTCAAAAATTATTTTCTTTTTGTTGAAATAAGTCAGTCATGTGCAAATATCCACAAGGTGCCAGAGATTTTACTTTCTTTGGGAGTGAATGCAGATGAAATTGACAATGATTTATGAAGCCCATCATTTGGTCTGTATGACAACAAACCTTGTGACTCCGATGGAGTAAGGGGCTGTTAGGTTTATTGTGTTAAAACATCAGGCTGTGCATGAGATGACTTAACAATATTTGTCTAAATACTCGTCATAGACATAATGGAAGGGCAATTGACCTTAATAGATTGAAAGTAAAATAATAATTAAGGTTGAAAAAATTCAGCTTAATGAAGCATGAGCAACAGCAAAGACATCAACATATTCTTTACCTTGTTTGGACTATATGCCTTATTTCACCGTGACCATTTAAAAACTCAGCCTACTAAGCCCTTCTGCATTTTTGTCATTATGTTTTTCTGTTTTAGACCACGTAGACATTACGTTTTAGAGGGGATTGCGAAGTCAGTTGGGATATTAGAAGTTTGACATTTATGAAAGAAAGTGCCTTCAGTTGTATTGCTTAATTGCAAATGAATATAATATCCAAAATAATACAGTAACCAATATAAAAACCATAAGAATATTGCAAACTTGAAGTGCACGCTTATTTTGCATCCTGGAAGTTATCATGACTTATAGGACTGATCTGGCAATGTAAAGCCCTCTCAGTCCATGCCCCAATATTGCCCCAGAGACCCAATATTTGAGAAAATGTTTTTGCTTCTTTGAGGATTGAATTAGCTTTTTAAAATTTGTATGATTTATGGTAAAAAAAGACATGGATTCGGGTAATGGATGTAACTTTGTAGATATTCTGGTCTTCATTTTGGGAAGGTCCATAGAAGTTCAGAACCTAGAGTGATGGCTCTGAAATTGGAAGTGATCAGGTACATTCCAAAGTGGTATCATATGGAAGTCAAAAACTTTCGCGGAGGTCACGTAACTTTCCTTTGGTGTCCTAAGAGATACACAGCAAAATAAAAAATAAAAGCCGAACTTTTAAATTTGACATTTTGACTTTTTTGAGGTGGAAATATAGGACTGCAAAAACAACAAAAAAGTGGAAATTTCTCCTTTAAACAACTTAAAATAGTCAAAGTTCTGAGTTCAAATTTTAACTTTAGACTTATTTAGAATCGACATTTCGACATTATTAAGTCCAAATTTCGACTTTTCCGGAATGCCTCTATTAAACAACCATACTTTCCCAATTTGACGTTAAGATGTTCAATATCAAATGAAAGCGGACCCTTTAGCTAAAGTATAGGATTTTGTTGTCTAATACCATGCGTGTATCTATCGGAAGAGTACTGACGCCATGCGGAAGAAACAATTACAGAGCAAGAGGGGGAAATATTATCGAAATATAAAACATAGCTCTTCTAAAAGTTTTGATTAATAAAATTTTGAGCAATTTAATACAAACAGTTGCTTTTATTTTCAGCACTGAATTCAAAGTTTTTTCTTCTTTGAAACATTTTTATAAAAAAAAGTGAAACCCAAATGTTTGAAAGTGTTGATAACAAAACTATGAGATTGAAACTAATTTAAATTTAAAGCCTGATTTAAACCAAATTCTCGATTCTCTGGTCGTACTCACCGCCCACCCCAATTTTCTGGTCGTACTCACTGCCCACCCCAATTTATCTGGTTGTACTCAAAGCACCGATTTTCTGGACACACTTTACAAAAATTCTTCCAAGTTCTCACGCGATTTTACCTATTTCATCCATCGTGATTATATATTATTATAATGCCGACTAAAATGCCGAATACAACCGATTAAAACCTTTTTTTAATAAACAATCCTATATAAAACGATAACGATATTACAACATCATAAGACCCGTTCGCATATACGTAAAAATGAATAATGACAAAAAAATATGTTAAAACCTGTTGCCGGATTCAAGCAACCATTGTGCCATTCAACATCATATATTCCCAGGGAATAAAACAGCGGGGCTGAAACTATATGTCCAAAAAACAAACAAAAAATCGGGGCGGGCGACACAGAAAATAAATCGGAGGGGAGGGGGTGAGTGTGTCCAGAATATCGGGTCAGTGAGTACGACCACAAAATCGGGGCGCCATTGATTGTATACTATTGCAAGATTGATAATGAGAAAGGGGGTGTTACACTGATCAGCGGATAGCTGGATTGGCTAAATGACAACAATAAATAACAAAACAAAGACCATGAGGTTACTAAAATTTATTCAAACGACCTCATATTCAGCAAAAAATAAGACGGATATATGGGAATATGAGGGATACAAATATGCGTGCAACCATTTGATTGACATTGCTTCATTGAGTTCAATCATAGTCTCCAAGCTTGGCGTCGTACAGTGGCTTGTCATCCTCCTCCATCCTTTCGTCACCGTCATCACACTCTTCTTTAGGCTTTAGTCCTTTACGTAACATCTTGGACACTGCATTATTGAATTTGGTTAGACGCATCCAAGTCTCTACCGGGCCATACACTTTTTCGTCATCATCATGTCGTCATCATCTTCATCATCAAGATCACTATCACTGACGCTAGTGGAATCACCACTGTCACTCAACTTATCGCCGTCTCCACCGCTCTCTGAGGGCGAATCATTTTCATGACGTAACACTCTCACTCTCACTCTCCATACCTTCTTCTCTGTCAGTGACAAGGCTTTCCGAGCTATGTATCGTGGATTCGTGTCGGTGACGGTTGAAATTAGTGGAAAAAGTCTTTTTACAAATTCTGCAACGAAATGCCATGATAGAAATATGGTCGGTTCTCTCTCAGACGAAGGGCAGAATGAGATTCGTAAAATAAACCATTTTGTTGTTATGTACACATGGATGACGCGTTAGGAAAATGATGACACGAGAAACTGGGGAAGGGGAATCAAGATGCGAGAACACTGAGAATGTGTAGAGGAGGATGAGAAGAGAACGTGTATAGTGGAGAATGAGAGAAATGTTGCAAATATGAACCGAAAATGAGAACCGAATGAAAGCAAATGAGAAAAATAAGCAACATGAGAAAAAAATGATAGTAAATGAAGGGAAAATGTAAAAAAAAGGATAAAATGAGAACAAAATGCGAGCAAATGAGAGGGAAAGTTAAACAAAAATTATAAAGTCAGAACAAAATGAGGGTAAATGAGCAGGAAAAGATAGTAAATGAGAACAAAAATACGCATACACTCATTGCTGAGTTTGTTATCGGACGTTTCACAATGCACCATATATAGGCCTAGTCTGCCCACCCTTGTTTTGGTCACACGAAGTTTGTTGACACTCATGTGTACTAAGTAGGAAGAGAGCGAGAGAGAGTTATGTTCAAGGGTTAGGTTGTACAAGAGCGGACATGGGCAGAGTAGGTACTAATTTACAAGGGGAGGAGGCGCAGTGAAGCAACAAGCGGAGGAAACTCCTAGTCTTACATTCAGTACTGACTTAATCGGACCTCTCAAGTAACTCCATAACTCGAATTAATTATTTAAAAAAAAATTGTTGTGATATATTGTGTAGTGGTCATTTTTCTTAGCAAACTCAAGGTCGCTCTTCTACTCGGAAGAAAAAAAGAAATGCTGATTTGAAAAAAAGTACCGATTTGGCAGACATCCGTAATCATCTGGCAGTGTATCATAAACTTGGTAACCCCATAGACTTGAGCACTGTTGTCGGTATCCTATAGGATGTCATAGTGTCCAAGTGGCTGCTGTCATTGCCTGCACATAGTGGCTGCTACCTTCAGGTAGGCAGAGCTCATGAGGTATCCGCCCCAAACGGTTCTCACTCAATCGTTGGGGTTTCGTTGACACCGTGCGATTCTGTGACGTACTTCTCGATGACGTCATTTCGCGTAAGTCGTCATTTCGAGTCCAGTATGGCGGTATTGCTATACTTGGGGACAATTCTACAGTACCAATATAGCACTGAAGGGTTCGCAGAGAAGTTCTGCGGATAACTGGAGCTGACACCAGAAAGTTTCGTATGCTTTCGACATTGGGGTACTATTTCATTCGATGGTTAACTCTAAGTCTAAACTTTTCTTAGTAATAATGAGAGTGACGCAGGTTAGGCATACGTACAGGCACTTAATTGATTGCACACTTTTTAATTTGTCGTGTAGTGTAGCCTAACGACCGTAGACCGGTAACTTAGATTAGAACTACTATCCAGTAGTAGTACTTTTCAGTGTAACTTACGTAACGGAGGATAGGTGGACTTCGAAGCCCCAACTACAAGTACAAAGGCACTAAAGCAACTCTACCTAGAAACTGAGGCTAGAAATGGCACGTCCCGGGGCTAGAATGACATGTATCCTAGCTATAACTGAAACACAACAATACCGCTTGAGACGAGGAAAGCTATTTTATTGAAAGCAGAGTGTTATAATTTCTGAATTAGGCGTAAGTCCATTGCAGAATGTATTGTGTGCCTGTCATATTTCTAGTTTTTCCACCCTTGCCCATCTATAGTTTGATTTTGAAATGTCAGTTCAACAGAACGACCCAAAATACACCCCAACATAACACTGTAACTCAATGATCCACCTGCTGTACATAAGTTATTACGAAACATACTGTTCGGTACCAAATGGCCAATGTTATTCTGTCGTTTGACTTATTATTTTTGGTTACGACTATAGGTAGCTTGATTCCACTCTGATAAATTTTTGGATCAGTGCTATACTTGTCTTTATTTTGTAATGTATAGGCCTATAGAACAGTGAATCCTAAGACAAATAAATTGGGGTCTCATATTAATTGACAATACATTTTCCCACTTTATTTTACATAAAGGCAGTCACTCATCACCCAAGCTACATTTTTGCCTAGGGGTAAGCAAAATCCTCCTTTGCATCTAGTCTTTAATTGATAGCAAATTTGAAAGATGTAGAGTACTGTACCCCTCATACAGTATTACACATCATATACTGGCACAGGACCCAGTGACTTGATTAAACATGTGGCATTTTAGACAGGTTGTGGGAGGGGCTAGAAGCAGATATGCATGACTCCATGAGTGACATGCAACAGACATGCATGCCTTTAATGTTGTACACATGGCATAAATTTCTCAGATAATACCTTGGTCTGATGTGTGTACACCTCAAGATCCTTCCTTAGGGTCTTGTTGACATCATTTAACTTCACTCATACCATATTTAATGTTGTAATGTTCATGTAGTCATGGCATATATAGTACATACATATTTTGTGTAAATTGTACTGCACATGAAACCCCAAGACCCTTTATTTGGGGTCTCATTGACATTTTACAGTAGTCTTCACAAGAAACTTAATTCATATGTGACCATTCTTAGCAGGAATCTTACCTTATGTAATGCTTACTTAATGTTTAAGTAGACATGATTTACATGCATGTATATACAGTACTTCATGTATAATGTACAATACTGTGTACATGAAACCCAAGCCCTTTAGGTCTTTTTGACAAAAAGAAATTGATAGGTAACTACAGAATATATAGAGTTACTGTAATGACATGAATCGTATGCATGTACATGTACCATACATCAAACCTTGATACCATCAATTGGGGTCTCGTTGACATTCGTTTAACTCTTCCATTACATACTGCATGTGCACTTCGTGTTTAAGTATAGACATGGCATGAATTCATACATATTACATATCTTGGTATGTAGGGGAGAACAGGGTTGCTCGAAACGTTTTAAAGAAAAAGTATGTATCTAGTGTGAAACTAGTGTGCATAACTACTAGTGTTTGACCGATCGTCTGTTAGATAATCGGCATTGGGCCGATTATTGGGTAATCGGTAAATAATCCTCATTGGCAAAATTTGCAGTGCTACCGTTTATATGCCAATGATTATCACTTTCAAAATCTTGTCGTTTTTATGCAATCTGCACTTAATTTTTTTTCAAAAGTCCAGTTTTTTTCTACTCACCATGTGCCATGCAAAATAAACAAAAATGTGCTCCTGTGTCTTCACTGTGTCCTTATTAACTTTCACTTTTTGGGAAGGTTTTCAAAACAGATCGTTCATGGAATAGGAACGTAGGCCATTTGATGTATCAATTTATATACTCATTGTCTATTGGCATATATACAAAAACATTAATGTATCATAACATTGGAAATTTGGTTGTAAGTTAACAAACTTATACAACTCAGTACTTCCTTAATACTTTTCAACGCATAGTCCTAGTTCCACAAAATAATCGGTAAAGAAATCAAATAATCAGTAATCAGTAAAATTTGGTAATTGGTCCAACACTATCAAAATAGTGCAGAGTTTGCTCAGAGGTGCTGAAAAATGAACATTCCTTTCTCTCTTGAGCAGTTTTGTTGTAGTGGTCCTGTAAATGATATGGTCGATGAAATTTGCTTATATACCTTCAGAGTGATGGCATTACTTTATAATGTGTTTTCTTTCTTCCCTTTGTGAATGTCCTCCACTCTAGTGGGCAAGTCAGCAAATTGCACCGCAAAGGCTTGTATATAGTGGGCTCTAATCAGAACAGGGAGCTGCAATTTTGGGCTAGTAATGATAATTTTAGTGTCTTTCACACACGTTTTCTTTGTTTACAGGTTATTCAGCATTAATGCATACAAAAACCAGAAAGCCAAAAGGCTTTGTGATTCCTTGCTACATGGTTATGTTATAACAAACATGAATTATCCACATGACAAGTATAAGATCAACTGCAGTTATTTTTCTTGATACACCACAAGCCTTAACCCAAAATGACCTTTATTTTGGTGACCTGAAATGACTGTGACATTTGACGTCCACCAAAAGCAATTGGGATCACCTACCCAGTATGGCCAACCCACACATCAAGTATGACATCAGTCAACATTACCCTTCTGGAGTTAATGTGTTAGCAATGTTTGACCTTGGGTGACCTTGGGTGACCTCAAACGACCTTTGACCTCCACCACAAACAAAAGAAGTCTTCTACTTAGTATATACAATCTACACATCAAGTAAGACATCAGTCAAGTTTAGACTCATGGAGATATTGTGTTTACACATTTTTACAGTTTGACCTCTGGTGACCTCAAATGACCCTTGACCTCAATAGAAAAAATAGACATCTTCTGCTCATTATTACCAACCCACACACCAAGTATTACATCAGTCATGGTTACTCTTCTGGAGATATTGTGTTTTCAAGTTTTTAGCTCATACCATCATGCTGGTGTGAGCTGTTGTGATCTATCTATCTGTCTGTCTGTCTATCTGTCTATCTATCTATCTGATCTATCTAATCTATTCATCTATCCATCTATCTATCTATCCACACTTGTTCAAAATGCTTCTCCTCCCACATGCTTTCATGGATTTGTTTTAAATTCGGACATAATGTTCCCTAGGTGGTGGGCTATTAGGGATGTTCAGGAATTTTTGGTCCAAGGTCCCATGTGGGCCCTGCGGCTCATTTTATGAAATTCTACAAAATGCTTGTCCTCCTACAGATACTCTTATACAGTGTTGATGGTTTGTCATAATAATACTCTGTTGGTGGTTCCTTTGGGGTGTTCAGGAATTTTTGGTCCAAGGTCCCATGAGCGCCCAATGACCCATTATGTGAAATTCTGTTTGAAATGTTGCTTCTCACACATGCATCCATAGATTTATATTTAACTTAGACACAATAATCCATGGGCAGTGCTTCATCTGGGGTGTACAAAAAAGTTTCAGTCTAAGGTCCCATGTGGACCCTATGGTCCATTTTATGAAATTCTACAAAATGCTTCTTCTCCTACAGATTATATTGTACAATGTTGATGGTTTGTCACAATGATGCTCAGTTATTGGACCTTTCAGGGTGTTCAGGAATTGGCAGTCCAAGACCCCCATGTGGGCCCAATGGCCTATTTCATAGAATTCTGCAAATTGCCTCTTTTTCTACTGTTAAAGTGTCCTTTTAAGCTGTCATACACATCTCAAATATCCCTATTGTGCATGAATGATAATTGAGTAATTGTACAGTGTCAGTTGCTATGCTAACTGAAACTCTGTTATGCCCTCAGGTATGTTGACCAGTATTTGTTCTTAAAGGGGCACTTTGAATTGTTTCATGAACTTCAGTTAGTCTAAAAGATCAAACTTGTGCAATGTTGGGGTTCTAGTTTATGAAATTCTGAAAATTGTGCAGTCCTACAGATTTTCTTGTACAGTGTTGATGATTTGGTATAATGATACTCAGTGGTACCTATAATTTGACAAAATGATACATAAATGGTACAGTACCTTCAGGATGTTGAGGTATGAGCTTCTGCACCAAGTGGTGCTCTAGTTACAGTTTGACCTCTGGTGACCTCAGATGACCTTTGCCCCTCACCAAAGATGATAGGGATCACCTAATTAGTATGACCAAGCAACACACTAGGTATGACATCAGACACAGTTACCCTCTTGGAGATTATGTGTTTACAAGGTTTTCACAAATGACCTTTGACCTTGACCAAAAAGAATAGAAATGATCTACTTACTATGACCAACCCACACACCAAGTATGACATCAGTCACAGTTACCCTTCTGGAGATAATGTGTTTACAAGGTTTTCACATTTTGACCTCTGATGACCTCAAATGACCTTTGACCTCGACCAAAAACCATAGGGATCATCTACTCAATATGACCAACCCACACACTAAGTATGACATCAGTCACAGTTACCCTTCTTGAGATGTCATGTTTACAAGGTTTTCACATTTTGACCTCTGGTGACCTCAAATGACCTTTGACCTCCACCAAAAACGATACGGATCTTCTACTTACTATGTCCAACCCACACAGCAAGTATGAGATCAGTCATGGTTACCCTTCTTGAAATACAGTGGTACAAGAAGCGTCTCACACACACACACACACACACACAACATCAGGACCGCATAGATTCCTTTTGCCTGTGGCAAGGAATCAATCACTAACAGCTATAAATATTATATTTTGATTTGTACAATTATGTGCTTTGAAGCCTGGGATTCATTAAGATTATCATATTTTGAACATATGTCATCCATGTTATATATTCTGTTCTTTTCTGTCATATCTGTAGTACAAAACACTTGTTTTGGAATGGTATATTTCAGATTACAAACTTCATTGGGCATTCACTAGAGGGAAGGCCATTATTAGGGATTTCACAGTGTATCACAAACTACAGTTTGTCCATGTAACTATTTGCAGTTATGTTTATTCCTTCCAGAAAACTTCACTGATTAAGAGGCATTCGTACTCCTGGATGTGGATACAGTCACAGAGCTATATCAGGTCGATTGGGCCAAGGATGAAGTTTCTTGCTAGTCTTAGAGAGCTGAAGGATGAGCAGGTACTGATACAATTTTGAATGTTATGTTGGACAGCTAATTTGTTCATCATTGACAGTTGCAATATAGGTAATATGTGTGCCCTTGTTGTAAACATCCAGTGTTACTGGGAGTGCCATTAAGCTCATTTCCCATTTGAAGAATATTCACCTGTCACAAAATCTGAAAGAAAAGTATGCACTCATTACCCAGATATTTGAATATGAAAATTGTATCTATATTTTTTTGGGGCCTAAAAAATTCAGACTCTGCAAGACAACATAGCAGTCAATCAGCGTTACTTGAAATCAAACAGACCAATGAAAATGGATACGAATATCCATGTGGGCAAAAATGTGGCTTGAACAATGTTTTCTAGTAGTGGATATGACATATTCCATGGAATTTTTACTTTCAGTGACAAACTTTCAACTCCTATTCCAGCTTTAAAAAATTGTATCGTCTACTTTAAGTATGTGATAGTGTCATTACTCTGAGATATTCACATATGCAGCTAATGCTAAAAATATTGTGTTTTTTGTTTTCATGACCCTTGACCTAGATGATGTCATCGGTCGAGTGGACACTGTACCACATACCCAGTCATCTACCCGCTAAGTTTGAAGTTCATCCGCTGTACTGTGTACGAGGAGATTGTGACACTTTTATTTGTACACACACACCAACACATTTTGACACCCCTTCTCACCCCCACACCCCAATCGGTAATCTTGATGCATGTCATTTGTATACCATGAGGTACCTGCTGATAATGCCCACTGACCCACCTAGTTTCAGTTGAATACCACAAGGGGTGTAAGGTGGGCTATCATTTAAAAGGATGGTCTAGCCACAAATTTAGCTTGGATGTATTGAAGAGGTTTATCCAACTATTCTGGTGAAACTTCGATTCAGTTCCCATGTGTGGTTCTCAAGATACTACCAGTTGAAGTTACGCCCTTTTCTGCCAACTGTGAACTTGAATCAAGCAGAAGTGACACCATCTCCTCACATGGCTGAATAGTCTTTTGTTTTCCTTATTGTTGAATTAATTTTTTCGACCTTGAAATCAATAGGTGGTCAGCTTAGGTACTGGTTATGTGAAGGTCGCAAAACTCTCATACCCCTCATACATTCACATTATGATAGCACAAGATATTGAAGTATCAAATTTGGTGTAAAGTTTAAAGAAAAACTTAAAATGCTTTATCAATGTGGGGAGATGACATCACTCTGCTTGCTTCAAGTCAACTTTTGGTAACAAATGTGGCAACTTCAACTGCTCATATCTCTGGAACCACACGTGGGAATTGAATGGAAGTTTCACTGTAATGGTCAGATTAACTTGCTCTTCAACATATTAAAGCTATATCCGTGGCTAGACCATCCTTTTAAGTGTCATCCTTGGTAACTTGGGTGGAGCACAATCTCTCAGTGGGTGCTGCTGGTTAAAACAAATGAGGTTTAGAAGTTGAAACATAAAAGCCAATGTAAAGGTGCAAACCAATCCTAGAAAATAAAAATATCAGCTTTCCAATGTTTTGAAAGTAATGGGCTTTCTAATGTTCTTTCTGTTATGTTGTAAATGCTCAGTTTCTGTAATGTTCAGTTTTCCAGACTGGATGTAGGCAGTCACCTAAAATTGTAAGACAGATTTAAGTTGTCAAGATACTGCACCATGGGTGCTCATGCTTGTAATTATGTACTGAATCATACTATTGGAAAATTGCAATACATATTCCTTGATCTGTAGTAAACGTGTAACTTATGTTCTTCTTACACTCTCCAGAGTCAGACATCTCATCAGATGAATACCAAAGCATGATGGAGTGGTTGAAATATAATGTGGCACCTGCTGCCCAGGTTTCTTTGTTCATGGAGAAGACGGCAGTTAAAAGAGCACACGATATAAGGAAGAGCGGACACAGTGGAATTCTGCAGGAATATCCTCGCCTGTATGACACCCCCGGCATGGTTAGTCTATTCATTTTATGTAAGGTCAATTCAGGATTTAGTCTTAACCCATATGGGCTGCTCTGCGCATGCGGTTGCACTGGTTGTAGTGACCACTATCCCAAGTATTCCGTAGCAATTTCTTTTTCTTTTTACCTTCTTTTCAGTCCATGTGAATGTGAATTTTTGTCACTAAGCACTGCTTGCATGATACTCCCATCGCTTGCATGACACTCCAGGTCCACCTTAGTCAAAGGCAGGGGCATCACCCCACACAATCCCATTTGTTTCCACAGAATTTGAACTTGATGGGCCTAGCTAATCGGTAAAGATTTTATGGACCCATTGAAAGAATTGAAAGCATCACCTTTTGTGGCCATGAAAAAGGGTGTATCAGTAGCTGCTCAGTTCATCTGAGTATCTGGGTCATAAGTAATGCTGGTTCACTGTGATAGTACAGTCATGCTCGTAATCGTAATGGTGGAGTACGTATGTAGTACATACATTTCCCTTCATTGGAAACCATGATGAAGTAGATGCAAAAGGTAAGGTTAAGTGGATTCCCATCAACCTGTAGGGCATCGTGTATCTCATGTTCTTCAGTATCAGTCTGGGTCCATGATTCTGGAAAACTTGGGGCAAAAGTGCAATCCATTTCCCCAATCTTTTTGATTAATTCGGAAAGTCTGCTTCCTGCTCGGTCCTATTCTAACCACACTTCGCCATTTATGTAATAAAAGCGACATTTACTACCTGTCCTTATCAGTCTGTGGTGAACAAGTTGTCACTTGGTACCGGTGTGCTAAGTTTATTCATTGTTTAAGTCATCGGCCACTGGGATGCGAGTCAACCTGGGTCAAAGTCAGCAGGGTCTTCCCCTTATAGTGACAGTCTATGCTTTCTACAAGGTCTGAGCCAACTGCATGATAAGGTTATACAAGGAGATTTAACCTGTACTAGTTCTCCTTTGGGGCGACAAAACCTAACTAGCTATAATCGTGCAGTATCCAGGTGCATTTCAACTGCAATAACTTATTTTCTCCTCTCTGTTCCTTCTAGATCGGTACGAATATCCCAAAATACTTAGAAGAATTGCAAAACCAACAACCCTACATGCTGGTTCCAGGAACTCTATTGGAACCACCTCAGTGTTTCTCAGTTGTGGAGAGGAGAGCGATTGCCCAGACTTCATTAATCAAAAGCAGTTGATGTCTGCTTCAAGCTATTTTACATTCTAAACCTTGACTATCCCTGGCAAAGTGCTTCAACATGGGAGTTTTTGCAAAATGTGATATACAACATTGATGATGAGGGAGTGAGGAACAGAACGTCACCAGCCGTAATTGCCATGCGTACAGCACTGCATAAGGTGTCCATGGAGTGAACCACACAGCAAAAGCAAATGGGTGCATTTTCTTCCTTTCATTTGCATTTTGACAGCACTGATGTACAGTTCCATGTTGTAATGTTGGAAACAATTTGGCTCCTTTAATTTTCATAGAGAACTTCACTAGAAATTGTGTGGAGACATTAGAGACAGAAATTAATATTCATAGAAAAGCCATATTTCACTTGCTCCTGATGGGGTATCTTGGAATTAAATACTGTTGTTAACTGTTGTAACTTCCAATGTTACATCTTCACACATTAAACTTTTGAAATGATTCACTATTTGAGGGATGAAACTGATACTATAAACATCTGTTTTCTTGGAGTTATTTTCACCGTAAATCATTCTCATGTTCTTATAAATTTGATAAATGATACAAAGAAATCATTTGCTTTGTACTAGAATGTATGTTTGTATGTATGTATGTATGTATGTATGTATGTATGTATGTATGTATGTATGTATGTATGTATGTATGTATGTATGTATGTATGTATGTATGTGTGTTGTAAATATGTGCTGCTTTATCTTATTTACAAGATATCTGAGAGGTAATTAGGTACGAAAGTTCTCATACCTGGAATGTAGATGGCCCATATCAAATAGAAGAACTTTACTGCTTTTGGTGTAGTCAAAGATACTTTGATGTCTCCAGAAGTCAAACATTCAAGGCTTTGCTAATGTGATCTCTCAAGATAGAAATCATGGAAAGTTTTGATGCTTGTGTGTGAATGTGTTACACTGTATCAATTAGAAGGAAGATATTTCTCTTTGTGGGGGTCAAATGTTGCTTTAGTTTACTGAAGGTCAAATACTGATACCATTGTTAGCATGATATCAAGATTGACGATTAAGGTGGGTATTTTTTCTTACTGACATGAAGATGCTCCATTTTAACTACAAGAACCCTATTGTTTTGGTAGAGGTTAAGGGTCATTCTAGGTCACCAGAAGTCAAAATCCGTAGGACTTTGTGAACATGACATCTTAAGATAGGAATCATAGAGATAAGATAATCATTGATACTTGCATGTAAAGGCATTACAAGTTAAAGAGGCCTATCATTTTTGGTGGAGGTCAAATGTCACTTGGGGTCAAAAGGGAACCTTGGACAGATCAGATATATGGTATGTAGAAGAAGAATCTTGTTTGTGGTGAGTGCCAAAGGTAAACTGAAGTTAACAGGGTCAAATGTTGAAAGCTTTGTATACATGTAATGTCAAGACACGATGCTTGCTCATTTTTCTTGTTAAGTATGCAGGTGTAATATGTTGAGTACATGATGGTTATCAATCATCATTTTAGGTCAGCAGATGTCACTGTGTGTACAGTGGTTGTTACATGTCAACTGGTGACATAAATTACTGATGTTGCAATGTGATACGTATCCTTGCCTGATGCAATATGTCAGATTCATAGAAGATACTCATAATTACAACATCGAAACCACAGAGCATTTGTGTGTCCTGATTATTTCATTTTGTCTGTATTCACTCAAGAGAGGAATATTGATTCAGTTAAATCCAAAGTGCATGCTGTTCTATTAGTTTGCTATAAATTTGTCGTTTGACAGGGACAGAAATAAACCTGACAGCTGGCATCTATCTATTGCAACTTTTTCATCTGTTAGGGAAGTTTCCAGGTCTTTCCATGCGAGGGAGGGAAGCCCAGCTGTGAGGGGGAAAGACATAGGCGGGATTACGGGGGGTAGCAAGGGGGGGGCACTTTCCCCCCACTTTTTTCCCGAACTTAGTTTTTTTCTACGTCTTAATCCAGTTAGTTTTGTGATTTTGTTACAGTAGTAGGCTACTAAAGGGAATAGACTGAGATGAGACTGATACTTTTAAAAGGTTGTATAATGTTTACACAGGCGATATAGGCCCACTGAATGATCGTCCAACGGTGTGTAATATAACATGTTGCACTTTTGCAGTCTACGTTGTCTTCACTAAAAACTTGGAAGTCTACATTCCTAGGCTATGACGCACGGTACGCACACACTATAGATTTAAAACATACTCAATCATCAGTGCGAGTGTTGTGACTCTGATATACGTACTACGTACAGGACTCTTACATTAGAATCAGAATGAACGTAGATGTGAATGAAAAGGTATTGTGGAAAACGTGTATAGTTGGACTGCACCGTATTAGTAACGTATGCAGGTGTAGTGAAGTAAAAAAGCACATTGCATGATAGTGAGTGGAAGTACGAACACATTTGGGGAAATATCTCTCAAACGGTTTGGAAAACCTGCAGATAATAATCTGCAGCTTTTTGAAATTTTTTATTTCTTTAGGACTGGGGGATACTTTATTCCTGTATAACACCTCTCCCATTGTCATTAGAACCACCATTGCCTGATGGTCGTACGCAGCCCCTCTTAATGAGATTTTCAAAGCAAAACCGTTTCCCCATCGATACGCGCAAATTCACTGACCTTTTAAAGATTGTTTAGATGCACGTTATAAAAGGCCCGGAAAGCGTCATTTTCGGCAGCGTTACTATGAGACAAGCGCTTAGCGAAGGGTGGGAGGGCGAGAGTAAATCTTTTTGAGGACACTTGTGATAGCCGTCTTACGGTACCGTGTTACTCGTATTGCTAAAACGTCAAAAATGCGATTTTAGTTCAGCGAGGTTCATTGGCACCCACTCTGAGTTCTATACCTCCCATCCATAAAATTACTGTTTTCAAAGTTACGGGAAACTCAAAATAACCCATTGCCCTTCCTCACACCTTCTACATTATCGATTCCGGCCGACGGTTAGTCATACGAATGGTTTAAAGTTAACACTTTATGTAGTTTGAAGTTGCAGCTAAAATGCATTATTTTGATGCCTGCAAGCGCGTAATTGCCCCGGGGCTTCAGGGGGCCCCGGGAGTTTCCTTAGCCCCCTGGACCCCTGCCGGGGCTTCCCCCTAAGGCGGGCCCCTGGACCCCCACGCCGTTGGGGAGAGCGCTTCTCGTTTGTGCGGCGCCTTCGGCGCCCTTTGATCGTCTTTCAGGTTTTGCCCCCTACTTTCAGACATCAAATCCCGTCCCCGGGGAAAGACAATTTGGTGGAATGTGGTAGAATGACCCCAGAAGGGTAGTGCCCCCCAGTGAATACCACCAAGACCCAGTCGATTTCACCACTGGTCTGATGAACAACTGACATGAATTGTGTTGATCCATGTTCTTGCGTTAGGAGATCGGATGCGTATGTTCAACCCCATCTTGGTGGTACTTCCGACAGACCACAACATGATAATGGTAAATTTTACCAGGATCCATGTTCTTAATTTCACCAGGAGTGTGGTTATTGTCAGCCCCATCTGAGTTGAAATTACTAGGAAATTGCACCATGCATCAACCAGGAAATTTGGTTAATTTAACCAGGATTATGGGTGGAATCCACCAGAAAATCTAATTATATCTCCCTAGTAATGATAACCAGGAACGTGGTGGATCAGTATTCACCAGAAAATCCTGCAGTGGTTTCCACCAGAGTTGTGTTGGTGGCATATAAACACCGCATCTGGTGAAAATTCCACCAGTTTCTGGTGAAATTTCACCAGATTATTTTTAGAGTGTGTTCTCCTTTTACATGAATATATAAAATACTGGAAATTTGTGGAAGATACTGCAGGCCTGTAACCAGGTCAAATTCCTATTAATGGCAGTTAAAAACAAACAAACAAAAAACACGGTCCGGGGGAAGGTGAGATATAACGATGATTTTTTTCACACCGAGACCTCGGAGTAGTGAAAATTTAATGTCATGTCTTCTTAAAAAAGAATTAAAAACTATTAAGTAAAATAAGAATAAAGTGCAAGATGGAACGAGACCCAATAGGTTGTCTTGGGGTTTCATGTATAAAACAAAGACATTGCCTATTCACTTATGTTTATTACTTTTCTTGCTATTTCATGTACTCTCTAAAACTAAGGCAAAATATATATATTCATGTCATTTGGTTTTCTTGTAAAATTGAAATGTCATCGAATCCCCACTTACTTGTCTATGTCATGTCTACTCAAACGTTAAGTAAACATTAAAAAGGATAAGAGTGAAATACAAGATGTCAACTTGATCTCAATTACTCACCTTTGGGGTTTCATGTAAACCAAAGGACATTGTCAACTGGTTTCCTTGTTCAATTTGAAATGTCGACTATAAACAAAGACATGATATAGTAATTGACGTCGATTTGTTTACTTGTGATGATCTAAAATGTCAATGAAACCCCAACTACTTGTCTTTAGGGTTTCATGTACACAGTAGATAATGCATACCAAGATGTGTACCGTCTATGAAATTAATGTCATGTCTACTTAAATACGGTATAATGAATTGCATGATGTCATCAAGACCTCAGTAACTGGTCTTGGGGTTTCATGTACACTATGAAGCAAAGCCATTATCAATTTATTAATGTCAATTGGTTTTCCTGGGCAGTTTAAACTGTCAACGAAACCCCAATGACTGGCCTTGGGGTTTCATGCACACAGTACATAATGCATACCAAGATGTGTATGTCATGTCTACTTAAATATTCAATACGGTATAAAGAAATGCATGATGTCATCAAGACTTCATTCCCTGGTCTTGGGGTTTCATGTACACTATATAGCAAGCCCATTATCTATTAATTAATGTCAATTGGTTTTTCTGGGCATTTTAAAATGTCAACGAAACCCCAATGACTGGCCTTGGGGTTTCATGTACACAGTACATAATGCATACCAAGATGTGTGATGTCTATGAAATTATTGTCATGTCTACTTAAACATATAAACAACATTAAATAGGGTACAGTGAAGTGCATGATGATGTCAAGGAGAACCTAATTATTGGTCTTGGTCTTTCATGACATTTATGAAACACAGACATTGTCTATGAATTAATGTCAATTAGTTTCCTGTGAATTTTAAAATGTCAACGAAACCCCAATTACTGGCCTTGAGGTTTCATGTACACAATAGAAATTGCATACCAATAAGTATAATGTCTATGAAATTAATGTCATGTCTACTTAAACATATAAACAACATTAAATAGGGTACAGTGAAGTGCATGATGATGTCAAGGAGACCCTAATTATTGGTCTTGTCTTTCATGAAATTTATGAAACAAAGACATTGTCTACGAATTAATGTCAATTAGTTTCCTGTGAAGTTTAAAATGTCAACGAAACCCCAATTACTGGCCTTGGGGTTTTATGGGGTTTCATGTACATTAATGCATACCAATATATGTACCGTCTATGAAATTAATGTCATGTCTACTTAAATACGGTATAATGAATTGCATGATGTCATCAAGACCTCAGTAACTGGTCTTGGGGTTTCATGTACACTATGAAGCAAAGCCATTATCAATTTATTAATGTCAATTGGTTTTCCTGGGCAGTTTAAACTGTCAACGAAACCCCAATGACTGGCCTTGGGGTTTCATGTAAACAGTACATAATGCATACCAAGATGTGTACCGTCTATGAAATTAATGTCATGTCTACTTAAATACGGTATAATGAATTGCATGATGTCATCAAGACCTCAATAACTGGTCTTGGGGTTTCATGTACACTATAAAACAAACCCATTATCTATTAATTAATGTCAATTGGTTTTCATGGGAAGCTTAAAATGTCAACGAAACCCCAATTACTGGCCTTGGGGTTTCATGTACGCAGTACATAATGCATACCAAGATGTGTGATGTCTATGAAATTATTGTCATGTTTACTTAAACATCTAAACAACATTAAATAGGGTATACTAGAGTGCATGATGATTTCAAGGAGACCCTAATTATTGGTCTTGGTCTTTCATGAAGTTAATGAAACACAGACATTGTCTATGAATTAATGTCAATTAGTTTCCTGTGAAGTTTAAAATGTCAACGAAACCCCAATTACTGGCCTTGGGGTTTTATGGGGTTTCATGTATACATTAATGCATACCAATATATGTACCGCCTATGAAATTAATGTCATGTCTTCTTAAATACGGTATAATGAATTGCATGATGTCATCAAGACCTCAATAACTGGTCTTGGGGTTTCATGTACACTATGAAGCAAAGCCATAATCAATTTATTAATGTCAATTGGTTTTCCTGTGCAGCTTAAAATGTCAACGAAGCCCCAATGACTGGCCTTGGGGTTTCATGTACACAGTACATAATGCATACCAAGATGTGTACCGTCTATGAAATTAATGACATGTCTACTTAAATATTTTATACGGTATAACGAAATGCATGATGTCATTAAGACTTCATTCCCTGGTCTTGGGGTTTCATGTACACTATAAAACAAACCCATTATCTATTAATTAATGTCAATTGGTTTTCCTGCGAAGTTTTAAATGTCAAAGAAACCCCGATCATACCTTGGGGTTTCATGTACACAGTAGATAATGTACACTAAGAGTGCAATGTCTGTGAAATTAATGCAATGTCTACTTAAATATTCAGTACGGTATAATGAATGCATGATGTCATCAAGACCTCAATTACTGGTCTTGGGGTTTCATCTACACTATGAAACAAAGACTTTATCTATTAATAAGTTAATTGTCATTTGGTTTTCCTGGGAAGTTTAAACTGTCAACAAAACCCCAATTAGTTTTCCTGGGAAGTTTAAACTGTCAACGAAACCCCAATTACTGGTCTTGGGGTTTCATGTACACCATGAAACAAAGACTTTATCTATTAATTAATGAATGTCATTTGGTTTTCGTATGAAGTTTAAACTGTCAACGAAACCCCAATGACTGGCCTTGGGGTTTCATGTACACAGTACATAATGCATACCAAGATGTGTAATGTCTATGAAATTAATGTCATGTCTACTTAAATATTCAATGCGGTATAAAGAAATGCATGATGTCATCAAGACCTCAATTACTGGTCTTGGTGTTTCATATACACTATGAAACAAAGACTTTATCTATCTATTAATTAATTAATGTAATTTGATTTTCCTTGGAAGTTTAAACTGTGAACGAAACCCCAATGACTGGCCTTGGGGTTTCATGTACACAGTAGCACAATGTATACGAAGAGGTGTAATGCATGTGTATGAAATTAATGGTATGTCTAGTTAAATATTCAATACGGTATAATGAAATGCATGATGTCATCAAGACCTCAATTACTGGTCTTGGTGTTTCATGTACACTATGAAACAAAGACTTTATCTATTAATTAATTAATGTAATTTGATTTTCCTTGGAAGTTTAAACTGTGAACGAAATCCCAATGACTGGCCTTGGGGTTTCATGTACACAGTACATAATGCATACATAGATGTCTACTTAAACATATAAACAACATTAAATAGGGTATAGTGAAGTGGATGATGATGTCGAGGAGACCCTATTTATTGGTCCTGGTCTTTAATGAAAATTATGCAACAAAGATATTGTCTATAAATTAATGTCAATTTGTTTTCCTGTGAAGCTTAAAATGTCAACGAAACCCCAATGACTGGCCTTGGGGTTTCATGTACACAGTACACAATGCTTACCAAGATTTGTACCCTCTATAAAATTAATGTCATGTCTACTTAAATATTCAATACGGTATAATGAAATGCATGATGTCATTAAGACCTCATCAAGACCTCAGTTACTGGTCTTGGGGTTTCATGTACACTATGAAACAAAGACTTCATCTATAAATCTATTAATTATCTATTAATGAATGTCATTTGGTTTTCGTGGGAAGTTTAAACTGTCAACGAAACCCCAATGACTGGCCTTGGGGTTTCATGTACACAGTACATAATGCATACATAGATGTGTACCGTCTATGAAATTAATCTCATGAACTCTTAAATATTCAATACGGTATAATGAAATGCATGATGTCATCAAGACCTCAATTACTGGTCTTGGGGTTTCATGTTCACTATGAAACAAAGCCATTAATTAATGTCAATTGGTTTTCCTGGGAAGTTTAAAATGTCAACAAAACCCCAATGACTGGCTTTCGGGTTTCATGTACACAGTACATACTGCATACCAAGATGTGTAATGTCTATGAAGTTATCATCATGTCTACTTAAACATCTCAGTAAACAACTGATGTCAAGGAGACCAGTGTTTATTGGTCTTGGTCTTTCATGAAAATTATGAAACAAAGACATTGTCTATGAATTAATATCAATTAGCTTTCCTGTGAAGTTTAAAATGTCAACGAAACCCCAATTACTGGCCTTGTGGTGTCATGTATACACTAGGCTACTTCATGCATACCAAATATGTTTGTTGTCTATGCCAATGAGCGAAAAGGCCTACATGATGTCAAAGAGACCCAAATGACTGCTCTCATTTGCTTTTATATACTGGGCACATCTTACATACGTAATTTTCTGTTGTCATCATGTCTTCTTGGACATAAAGTAAACATTAAATAGGGTAAGAGTAAAATCCACGACGTCAATGAGACCCCAATTTGTTGTCTTGAGGTTTCATGTACCCAAAACAGACGCGATTTCACTGCGTCAAGTATGCAAGCATCCACGTTCATATGTATTCCCAACATGTAACCGTCATAAATTTGGCCTTAGTCACACAGTGAAAAAGGAACTTCGATTCGTATGTGGCTTTTTACTTTCAAATTTCTTTTCATCTTCCATTGATTCTGCAGTCATTCCCATACCCCTCGGGTAGAATGAAGACATTCGGATGCAACCGGTACCCACTGTCATTCCTGCCTTTCGAGCTGGAGCGGTACAGTGTATGAACGTTTTCTTATGCATGAAATGCTGCATGAGTAAAGCACTCCGTTGGCCAGTATTTCACTCCAGACTGTATCGACCTTTTGTCGACATACATAATACTGACGTCATCGAGCATTACGTCACAGGATAGCATCGTGTCAACGAAACCCCAAAGATTGAGTGAGAACCATCCGCAAACAACATAGAAAGCGTTCTGGTGTCAGAGTGAAGTGCACGAATTCGTACGCCAGACAGCTCGACAAGGAAGCCCACCGTTAATTTTCTAAAAGGGAGAAAGCGAGAAATCTACACTTTCGTCGTTTCATAGGACTGGTAAGTGCAATCTTGACGTCGATTTCATTTAACTTTACAAAAATTACTTACTTACTACTAACGTTACCAATACTAACTTAGGCCTAGGCCTAACCTATACAGTAGCTAGTATGAGCGCGAGAAGACCTCCAATCTTGGACAAAATACATTGGGACACCCCGCGCCCCCGTTCAATGATGGCTATAGGATTCCTGTTCAAAGGGTACATTCACTTCTATAGCGCAACGTTGGAAAGGGCAGTGGGGTTTCATGTTATCCTCTCACCTAAAATTCAGTATTATATTTGCAACGTACGACAAAGTGTCCCAACAGCAACAATTTTGTCCAAGATTGTCTGAGAATTTCGACGGGTGAGAAGCATGCACAGGAAAAATCGTCAATTTGAAATAAGTTAAACGGCAAAATGGGGGGGGGGGTGATATTCCTTGCAACAAGAGACATCAGCAGTGCATGTTCGGCATGTTTGGGGCCTATATTGAAGTTGGTTTACTGTATTAATATTGTGTGGATGTTGTCAATGTTATTAGTTATTGCGGAGTTAAGGGAGGAATAAGTCAGTCATATATTACCTTATGTTATATATGAATGAATGAAAAATGAGAAGTTAACAGACATTTGAGTTTATAGATGGATAATTGAGCAGTGGAAACACTATGGTCATGCCGTGAATCGAACCCTGGCCTCCCCATCCAAGCTGACTTAGACCTAACAACAGCGTCCGACAGTATAGGTAAATGAAACCCACATTCTACCAAATATTTTGACAGGAAAATTTACGCAACCCGTGGGAAAATTGCGTAGATTACAAGACTGAAGATGTAAAAATTGCAGTCACAAATCTTGATTTAGCGGCCAAAAATGTGAAAAACCAGCCTTTACTAACGTCCTACCATTATTTTAATATTAAGCTGAATCTACAGTTCTGACTTTTACATATTTTGGTAGATCGTAGAGCTACTTCAGAATGTATTATAACTGGGATTCCTACCAGCATTCTACAATTGCAGTAACACTCCTGTTGCAACGCAATACAACAGCTGTCCATCAATGTTATTTCTAAAGGCAACTATTTCTGTCCGCATACAAAACCATTAAGCAGTCTATTCATTCATGATCACTCCTTTTCAACAAAACATATACAAATAAACCCCCAGAATTAAAATTAAACTTGTTATGTTCATAGTCGAAATTCAGAATACTTTCATTTGGAAATCCCCAGACCCATAGGCCCCAATAACTAATTTTTATGATGCACCTTGTCCAAAAATCTTCAATTTTCTTTCAAAATTTCACTCCAAAATTGCTCCCAAAAAACTCAGACAATCTTGGACAAAATACCTTGGGACACCCCACTCCCCTGTTCAGTGTTGGCTATAGGATTGCTGTTCAAAGGGTACATTCACTTCTATAGCCCAACATTGGAAAGGGGCGTGGGATTTCATGTTATCCTCTCACCTAAAATTCAGTATTATATTTGCAATATACGACAAAGTGTCCCAACAATTTTGTCTAAGATTGTAGCTTGAATCAGTTGGAACACATGTAACGTTGCTTCACATGTTCATATGTTTAAATACGGTAAGTTGTGCAGATGCCAATGTGCCGGAACACGTCTCATGTACTATGCCTGATATAATTACTCATGGGCGTGTCTCCTGGCTTAAAACTTGTCCTGTTGATTGAAAACTTTGGATCAGGTGCACACGGGGCTGGACTCATAAAGCACAAGTTAAATACATGCGTAATAAGTTACTGTACAAGGCCCTGATAACAAGACTTTGGTCTGCTACTTGATGGGCCTGGGGCCAGCTGGGATCCTGATTTATTTACAACTTATTGGTCGGCTCATAAAACAAAGTTACACTGCTATGGAAGTAAATCACTAGTTCGCCCTGTCCTGGAATACTGTAGTCCAGTATGGAATTCTCAGTTGAGGAAAGATGTTAATTTGATTGAAAAGGTTCAGAGGAGGTTTTCAGGTATGATTCCCGATGGATGTCATCTACTGTATCTTATGAGTGTAGGCTTGATGATCTTGGGCTTATGTCATAAGAAGGTTTAAGACAGATCTTATCGAGGTTTACCAAATTATTAGAGGCTTTGAGGATATAGAATCTGAAATTCTTTTTGAAAGGAGGCATGGATTTACCAGAGGGCACAGCCACATGATTTATAAGGGTTCCTGTAGACTGAATACTAGAAATAACATTTTTACTCAAAGAGTTATCAACGTCTGGAACCCATTTACCATCTGAAGCTGTGGAATGTAAAACCATAAACACATTCAAATCCTTCCTCACTAAAGACCATTTAAGAAGACTAATGGGGGATTACATGAGTCTTTGACTCCCTTCCCCATCAGCCACCTACAGTACTTAGTCAGATGGTACACAGGTGAATACAGTATATTCGAATTTCCCCGAGAAAAGATGCTATACAGAAATCCAATCATCAGGTTGCAGTTACTCTCAGGTTTAAAATAAGAAACACCTAGAAATGAGTGGCCTTAAGTACGCGTAGCTCATGAACTTCACTGTGTGTTCCATTACTTACAAGGGGAAAGTCCACAACTGTTTTCATGGCTGATGTCGGTCACTACGTGCAAATTCTGTGAGAGCAAGCTTTTTTTCAGTGTTTTTCTTACGTAATTGTCATGGTGTAAGCTTAGCGCTTATGCTTTGTTGTAAACAAACAAAAGTGACTGTATCTTCGGTCATTAATTACTGTTCCCGGTGGGATTTGTAACATGTGTGTGGTGTAACTCAAACTCAAAACAGGTACAGTAAAATGACAGAACTGCAGTTACTCCTTTCAATGTCAAGATTGTTACCAACAAAATAAAAAAGACATTTTACAACAAAACTTGCAAATACTATTACCTAACTGCAACACAATGCAATGTCAGGCCTATGTTTCTGTGTGTGTGTCTGTGTGTGAAGAAGCTACCTGGGTAGTAATTTTGACTACCCAGGTAGAACAAAGTGGGGCGGGTCAGCTTTGGTCAATGTTTACCGTGCATTTGTATGATGACCCTATATCATTACCAAGAGAAATTTGAGACCGCGTATCATCTTAAGGGCATCAAAAAACTAAAATATTTGGACTGACATTCCACTCTTTACTCCACCAAAATGCAGGTGTTTCTAGTAATTCAGCTACATTCACAGGGTACATTCACAGATGAGTGTAGACTCTACAGTACATTTCATTTCTCTCAGAACACTCTAAATTACAGAGTAAGACAGCAAAGTGTACACTAGACATAGTAATTATCATCATTCGATCAAACCCTACTTTCCTCTTTGAATTTCAAGACTGAAAAAGAATGTCGCATTTGCAACGCAAAACTACAGTTCAGAGAATTTTGCTTTTCGATTTTACCTTCGTACTCATGCTTGACACACAAGTAACATTAAAGCTAACACAACACGGCAGTTGTGCACAACAGGCATTCATTTGAACAAAACGGGCAATCATTCTCAAACAGGCCATCACAGGCAATCATTAGAATTTCGCATGCTAATATAGAGTGTTTAGAGTAGGATGGCTTACTATCACTGACATACATTCAGTGCTTACTATAGACTACAGCAGGTACATGGGTTCTGCATAAGTCAAGACAAAAAGATCGCCTCTGATTGATAAAATAAAATTTCATCGAAATCAGTTGAAGTATCAAACTAAGCAATACTTCTGCCTTTTGGTGCCAGCTGGTTTGTATCTTTTTTTTTCGCTCATGGTTAAGGGGTAATTTTAGGCAAACAAAAAAAGGCAGTTGAAATATGTCACGTAATGACCTATGTTAAAAAAAAAAGGCGTTTAATGTTTTTCGTTTTCAACGAACTGTTGACTACAATCATGTCAAATTTGTTCATGATTATTATTTGGAAATGACATGCCAGCAGATTGTGTTAATGAGTTTGATGATTGTTAAATTATTTTTGCAAGCATGTTAAATGCATCATTCGCAGTCTAGGCCAACAACGTTTTGTGTGTATATATATCTATACCAGTTTATCGAAATAATGATTAGTGTGGGTGCATTTTTGACCCGAACGCCAGTTGAATAAAACAGTACCAAATGCTTATTCACCAGACCTCCGGTACAGGCCCGTAGCCAGGGGGGTTGGAACGTTCGAACGACCCACCCCAATTTGAGGAAGGTCCATTTTACCAGCCCTGTGTTTGAGGGGTCAGCTATGAAATACTTTTTATCTTGACATATTGACACCGAATTTCCGTTCGCTTTTAGCAGGAGATAAAACCTTTCCACTTATGTCATAAAATGTACACAGGCCCAAACTGACCACAATATCTCATCACCACATACATATATGTGGGGTGATGAGATAATAAGCTCAAAAACTCGCATGCATGGTTATGTCATTGTGGCTATAGATAACATTGAACTAGATACAATAAAAAGCCCGGGACACACTGCCACGACAACCTGTGACACGACGGCGACCACCCACCGCGTCTGATGTGGTCGTGGCGGTGTGACCAGTTCCATGACTAGAGTTCAGTTGTGTCGTAAGCCGTGGCCCGTTCCCCCCCCCCCCCCCTTTGGCCATATTGTGCTTTTTTTTCAGGACTTTGCCAGAAATACCCAGGAGCATAGGCATAGCCAGGGAAAGGAGGGTGAATAGAGCGACCCTGCTTGATCTCATTTTCGCTTTTTTCCCACGATATCGCTAAATAGTAATTCCCTCAATTTATGCGGCAGGTCTACCAAGGCAGGGATGGGATGCATGGTTGGAAGCATGTATGTATGCATGTAAAACACCTAGGAAGGGCAGTTTTCTACTATCTGAGTGGTTTGTAGAGCCAAATGTTTCTTTGAATGCTCATCTCGGCATTTCATCATTTTTCATAGACTTATTGTTTTCTCAGTAATTGAGAAATTGTACACATGAGAGCTATATTTCAAGGCTGGGTTCATGCAGCTGAAAAGACTTGGGAAGGGCTATTTCTGGCCATCTGGGGGGCTTGTAAAACTCAAAATTCTCTTGTGCGCTCCGTGCCAACCGATGGGTGCGCTCCGCGCCAACCGATGGTGGTGCTCTGCTCAGATAGTCTTCACGAGTTCGCACCCCCTCCCCTTGGAATGTTCCTGGCTATGCCCCTGTGTCTACTATTTATGTAAATTGTCTACGACAGAAGGTCTTCTGTAGTCCTCTAAAATGCTCCAGATTGCGGTAAATCTGTACATTTAAAAATCCCCGGGAAAATGCCCTCGGACCTCTAGCAACTGCATGCTTATGGCACGCGCCAGCCGCTTCCATATTTGAAAAAAGGTCCACATCTTCGAATAAAGACCCACCCCTCCACATGGGCTGGCTACGGGCCTGGGGTATATATGCTGTAATACATAACGTAACTGGGAAGGTGTTTGGAACTCTTGGACGAGAGAGGAGAGCCAACTTTTAGCCCATTGATCTCTCTGTTAATGTAGAGATCAGTGGTGTAATCTACGTTATAGAGAGCTTCAAAATGTCTTTACTTACGGTGCCATTCAAACATAGAAGTTGCAAAAGGAGCAATCAAGCAAAAGAGTGGGGCAATTGCCTCACATCTCCATCAGTGGAGCAGGACAAGAAAATTAGAAGTGCCGGAATACTGTAGTTACTGTACTCTAGTACTGTACTAGAGTACTGTACAGTAGTTACTGTACTCTGTACTCTTTCTCTCAGAGTTGTGCTCTTCAATTGAAAGATCTGACTTTTACCCGCTCAGTATGAATAATGTATGGTGCATGTGTCAGATGTGATCAACTGGAGGGTGTATGTTTATTAATTGTATTGGAGCTTGGAGGGCAGTCTCTCCAGTAAATCAAACTACACATGACAAATATGTTGGTGGTGACAATGACACATGCTTTAACTGCAAAGAAGACTTTTCTTGGATAATGGATCCTTTGGGGATTTGTTGGAACTTGCTGTACAGTAGGAAGATTTTTTCTTTTGTTCTTTCTGCATCAAAAACATTGTTTTATTGTTTTTGATTCCTTGCCGAAGGCAGAAGGAATCTATGCGATGGTGATGTCGTGTGTGTGCATGTGTGTGTGTGCATGCGCGCGTGTGTGTGTGACGCCCTGCTTGTAAACACAATATCTCAAAAAGGGTAACCATGACGGATCTCATACTTGGGTTGGTCATAGTGAGTAGATGATCCCTATTGTTTTTGGTGGAGGTCAAAGGTCATTCGAGGTCACCAGAGGTCAAAATGTGAAAACCTTGTAAACACAATATCTCCAGAAGGGTAACTGTGACAGATGTCATATTTAGTGTGTGGGTTGGTCATATTGAATAGATGATCGCTATTGAGTGGATGATCCCTATTGTTTTTTGGTCGAGGTCAAAGGTCATTTGAGGTCACCAGAGGTCAAACTGTAAAAGCCTTGTAAACAATATCTCCAGAAGGATAAATATGACCGATGTCATACATAGTGTATGGGTTGGTCATATTGAGTGGATGATTCTCCTTGTTTTTGGAATAGGGCAAAGGTCATGTGAGGTCACCAGAGGTCAAACTGTAAAAGTCTTGTAGACACAATATCTCCAGAAGGGTAACTGTGACTGATGTCATACTTAATGTGTGGGTTGGTTATATTGAGTAGATGATCCCTTTGTTTGTGGTGGAGGTCAAAGGTCATTTGAGGTCACCATAGGTCAAACTGTAAAAATCTTGTAAACACAATATCTCCAGAAGGGTAACTGTGACTGATGTCATACTCAATACATGTATGGATTGTATATACTAAGTAGAAGACTGCTATCATTTTTGGTGGAGGTCAAAGGTCATTTGATGTTACCCGAGGTCAAACCTTGCTAACACATTATCTCCAGAAGGGTAATGTTGACCGATGTCTTACTTGATGTGTGGGTTCCCCATACTGGGTAGGTTATCCCTATTGCTTTTAGTGGACATCAAATGTCATTTGAGGTCATTTGAGGTTAAAGGCAAATGTGTTGTTTCCAGAATGGTAACTGCAGTAACTCTCATACCTGTCATGTGGATAATATAACCATGTCGCAAGGAATCACAAAGCCTTTTTGGCTTTCTGGTTTATGCAGAAAGCACTGAATAAAAGCACTGATCTAATGCTTTTAGATGACCAGTCAGTTTTCATGATTCCTGTCTTCAGACACTATGTTCACCAAAGTTTAACCTCCAGTGACATCAAATGACCTTTGACCCCCAAAATAAGGTGCCTAACACTCACATGCTCACAGTCAACTTTTTCCGCTTCTATCTATTAAGATGTATTGTATCAACAGACTTTTTCCATCCACAATTATTAGTGTAACTTGCCCTCTGTGTAGTAAAGCCACAAAAGTAACCTATGCAATCATCACAGCGTAGTGTTCTCTTCACGACGACAACAACAAATTCATGGCAAACCCTTTCACAGTTTCACTCACTGTTGTAACCACATACACACACACAAAACAGGTTGAGCAACTGTAGCTTTGCTACTCTGGCTTGTTTTGAGTATATATGTTCTCCTATCACTTTAAAGAACTTTTTAGTACAAAGCCATTCCACACCCCACCCACATGAGATACGCAATTTGCCCTCTTGTCTCTCCTTTTTGTTTGAGAAGTGATTTTATTGAGCCCCAAAAGGACTAGACCATTGATAAAGACTGGTGAAGTAATTATGGTGCATTACATGTCCTGATTTCACAATTGCAGAACTTTAATGTAGTACCAATTCTTACGTGAAGAGTAATCAAGTGGTGTAAAACATGGTAAATTGATAGTATCTATTTTTTTCATAAACCTTGTTTAATTAGGTGAGCTGGAACTTGTTTTCCTGTGAGACCCTCATGAAAAACGCAAAATAATGATCAGGCAAACAGTACAGTAAAAGAAGCCACAGGTGAAAGGTTATTTATGACATGGAAGGAAGGATGAACTGTTAATCACATGAGCAATCAGTTATAATATATCCCAGTAATGTATCATTAAGTATCTTACTGGAATCTGCCAAATTCAATTCAAAACGACCTTTATAGCAATTTTATGGTTCACAGTGAAAAAAGACAGAACAAACTATAAATGAAGGGATCAGCTAGTATCATATTGAAGTACAATGATATCATGTGTACATACTACACCTTTGTGTTCAGTAGTTATGACATCAGAATTGACAAAATATACGGTGCATCATTTGGTTCACCATAGTTTTGTCATGGCAATTTAAGAAGAACAACTTTGTGAATAGTATTTGAATTAATGTACCTCTTATGCATGTCCTTTATTCACCTTGCAATAAATCTTACTTCCTGTAAACAGTTTTACCTACAGTAATGATGACTCCTTATCCCCCTCCTCACCTCACCCCCATCCCCAAAAAACTAAACATTCTTTTGAGTCTCGAACACAGAATACTGTATCCTTCAACTACTCATCTGTGAATTTCCTATCACGGCTCTCAAACTTGTTCCAAAAATTTTAAATGCCTCTGTGCTCTACCAGATATATACTGTATATCCCTATGCATACATGTGTACAGCAGTTCAGACATCTCAAGAAAAATAAATGGGAGACCTTCCCCCACTCTCCCATTCAGTGTTTTCTTTTCTTGCATTGGAAATGGGAAGTAAACAAAAACAAGAAAATACATGTGAGTAATGGTGAATTACCTTGCAACTGCAGAGCATGATCTATGAAATAGTATGTTACACTTCACACCATTCACGGTGTGACAGATTGGCAGCCTAGCCATAGGTTAGGAGGGAAAATTTTATACCTGGCCCAAGTCCAGTTTCTCTATTTGAGTGACTGCCCCATAGATTCAAAGTCATGGTTGAATGATTCTCTTTTAAATTAAAGAATGGCACATTGTGTGCATGATGAAAGGAACATTTTTAGCATTTTCAATGATTCCTAAAAATTAGAATGGGAAACTTTGTCTTCATACTCGTCCATACCAGGGTACTCGACCAAACGTTGGCTGTATCATTTACATTGGCCTAAAATTTCCTCAGCTCACTGTACATCACGTTTTGGTGGAGCACAGTTGTAACTGCAGCGGGTGGCCCCAGTAATGCTTGGCCAGGCATTCGCAATCAGTCTCCCTTACAGCCTTACCACCTTTTTCATGTTGTAGTACATGCATGATAGTCATTGTTGATAGGATGTCAAATATAGTATCAGAAGAGTTGTACATTTATAAAACCCAAATAAAAGAGCAAATCAACACAAAAATGTCATCTAAATCCATTGTTTTCACGAACATTTTTGAAGAATCACTTTTTCCTCATCAGTTGCTGCACCTGATGAGCAAGAAGTGATTCTTCGAAAACGTTAGTGACAGCAATGGATTTTGAGGACATTTTTGTGTTGATTTGCTCTTTTATTTGGTTTCATGGGATGTCAAATGTTGGACTCTCAGCCTGTCATACTGTTAGATGCAATATCTTGAGGGTTAAACACAGTTTACAGACTTGACATTTTATGACCCTTAAATGGCAAATTCATGACCAACAAAAAAAAAGCACACAGAAATCACATCTATGATGGGGAAGATATCTGCATGTAGTTATAAAGTGTTAGCATAACCATGTTGGGATGTTCAAGTGTGTGTACATTACGAAGCATCCCATGCTCTGCACAGTGCAGACATTACTGTCCATATAATCACTGTGGTTGTGATTTTGTGGTAGTGTGTGATTACTTCAGTTACCACTCAGCTAGAAGTTTCCTGTGACAGTTGCTCAGCTATTGCAAATTTTATTCACAAACACTCTGGTATGACATGAACTTACTATACTCAATAGAATTGTAGCAAATTTAGTTTTGTCTTTAACACATCATCTTGATGCAAGTTAGATGTATGTTGTTGCTGCTTGTGCCAGTTTTACACCATCAATTCTCTTAATACTTTCACAGGACAAGGAGATGGTGTGCACAGAGGTGTGTTTCGGATGGAGTCACACTCAGCTGCTACAAATATGAAGTTTGCATTCTGGTGCCGCCACAGTCTGGTGTTTCTTGTAAGTGTAAATTGTTGAAATAGAATAATTTATACTGAAATGATTTCTTGAGAGGTGAAAAGTATGGAATCTCTCAAGGACAGATGGAATTGTTTCCAGATTATTTGCCACTGTTTTACCCCTGCTCAAATCATGTTTCAAATTTGCATCCTAAATTCATTGCAAATAGTATTGTAGTTACTGTGTGTGATAGACAAGACCAGAGCACACTCCTTAAAAGTTAAGGAAACAAACACAAAGGTTATAAAGCGACGGGCTTTCACAGAGGAAGGTAGCATAATAATAATAACAGTCCAGTCCTTGAGGGGCAGTTGTTTTGAGTGAATACACAAGTTTGGAAGAGTCCCATGTTTTTAATGTTGGGTAATTACCAACTTAAAAATTTGGATCAAATTTGGGGAGCTGACCTTTTTTTCCAAAAGGTCAGCTCAGATGGGAAAATGTTAGATCACTCTTTGACAAAACCTACAAATATCAGTTTGTTAGAGCATTTTGCAGATTTTTAGTTGAGGGACTTTTGAACATGTATGTCAGGTAAATGCTTTTGGCATTCTTGGCTGAATGAGGTATTTTTGGGACTTTTGACAATCAATTTGCTTCTTTGAAATAGATACTATAGTACAATGGGTATATGTAGATATCACTCAAACCATATTTTTTGGGAATGAAATTTCTTACTTTTGGGAGTCTAAAAGTTTGCATACAATATCACAATTTCTAAACACTATTACTGAAAAACTTTGACACGTTACATTATATTTTGGTTTTGATGAAATCTTAAACTTCGTAATCATGCCGGTGTTTGTATGTATGTGAGTGCATGTATGTATGTATGTTTGTGACGCCTACCTTGCAAACACGGTATCTCAAGAAGGAAAGTTTTTGTGGATCTCATATGTGGGTTGTGGGTGTACCATATTGAGTACAAGAAGCTTATTGTTTTTGGTGGAGGTCAAAGGTCATTTGGAGTCAACAGTGGTCAAATAGTGAAAACCTTGTAAATACGATATCTCAAAAAGAGAAGCCAGATTTCATTTTTGGTATTTGGGTATATCTTAGTGAGTACAAGAAGGCCATTGTTTTTGGTGGAGGTAAAATGTCATTTGGGATCAACAGGGGTCAAATAGTGATAACCTTGTGTATACAATATCTTGAGGTGGTAAGCTTGTACAGATCTAATATTTCATTCACCCACAATATTTTCATATTGTGGATGTACCTTATTGAGTGCAAGAAGTCTGTTGTGTTTGGTGAAGGTTGAGCTTATATGGGGTCAACAGGGATCAAATAGTGAAAACCTTATAAAAATGGTGTTTCAAGGAAGCTATCTTGTAGAGTTTTTTTTTCTGATGAGCAGAGATAGTTATGGAGTACAAATAAGCCTATTTTTTGTGGAGGTCAAAGGTTGTTTGAGGTCAACAGGGGTAAAGTCAAGACAACCTTGCAAACATGATTTCTCAAGAAGGGATGCTTGCAGAAATTTGGTATTTGATATGTAGTGAAGCTCTTGAGTATATCTTTGTACTATGCAGCTGTGTATGTTCAGAGAATACCTACAGCATCAGTCATCAACTTAGGTCAGCAGATGCCATTGTGCTGCTCACTTGGTGATATGATAAAGTACTGTAATATTATAATAACCAAGCATCTTACACTTTTGTTACTCTTGTTACACTCTTACACTTACACACAATTATACTTATGTCAGATTCATGAAAAAGAATCCTAACGAAATTATCAAAACCACAATGCATTCATGCATTCTGATTTCAAGTTATTTTAATTTCTCAAATGGACAATTTTTTCTGTAGATTTATCGGTGTTGATATCACCCATCTCTCCAGTTTATTATTGACCTTTGTCCTCTGTACTTTTTGTCCACAAAATATAACTTTATGATTTTGTTAATTTTTCAAATTTTTTATCCAATGACAGACCGTCCACGATATGGCTGGATGGGGCACCAGCTCAAGCCTCGTTTGTGAGCCCTTATGTCCTATTTTGAAAAACATTCAGATTGACTTGGATATGAATATAGTATTAGGGACTAGATAGGACAGAAATCTTACACCTTGCTTTAAGAGATCAAAGCTTTGGCCTTAGGTGAATCATTGTACAATACGCAAGGTATTGTACTCTTTTATTGGTAATAAAATGGGATATAACATGCTTCGTACATAGATTTGCAAACTGTTAGCAGTCTAAGTACTGGAGGATGTTAACACACACTTAAAAAGTTTCTGAAAATTAACTTCAATTTTAATTTTTTTTTCGGAAGTAGTTTTGAGTTCTCTAGTATGCTTTTGAGACACAAATGGTAACACTGACCATTGTCTTCCTGTTTTCCTTTCAAAGATGTTTGTTCAGTGTGTTGAGGCCCGTCAACGACGCTTAGATATACTAGAAGATCAGTGTCCACGAGGGTAAGCTTGTATAAATATCATCACAAAATGTGCCTTATCGTTTTTTCAGTATTTTGTGTCTTTGCCTAGCTTCTTACTTTTCTGTGTGGTTTGCTATCTGCTTTCATATTTGATTCTCACAACACCAAAAAGGGAATTAAGCTTTGCATGGGAAATGTTGTGTGTGTGTATATTCTGCTTAGTTTCTAGCTGCTGCCTAGGAGAAGCTCTGCTTATCTAAGCTTCTGCTTAGCTCAGTTAATTCACCCACACACACACAAGCACAATGATAAAATCACTATATTCAGACAGACATTTGTTTGAGCATCATCTGTGAGACCCTTTGTTGAAGGTGATTCTTGGAAGTTTCACACTGGTCATTCTTGTAAAATATCACCGAAAACAGAGAAAAGCAGTCTGAGCAGAGATTGAAATTTTCAAAGAAAAAACAAGAAGGCAAACCTAGTAATTGCATATTTCATCCCTTTAGTTTGTTCTTTTTCACATGCATGTCAATAAAATCTTGCTAAATTGCATGTACTTCAGATGATGCATAGACATACTTGACCATGAACATTAAGGATGCCCCAGTGGCAGTCTTCTTTATAATTGTGTGTAGGTGTGTAGAAGCTATGTGCACGTCAAAGTTGTCTTGTGTAGAAATTGCAAGTGCATCAATGTAATCCTTGGAAGTCCCTCATTCAGATCAGCACTTCACCACTCTGGACTTCCTGTACAGTAAAGCCCTGTTTATACGAAACCCTGTTTTTCCGAACTGGCGGTTCCGTTTTGCAAAACTGGCATCGTACACAAGCTATGACAATTTCAGCCTAGATTTGTCTCTCTGTTTTACTTTTCTGATCTACACTGATTTTTATTGCCATAGAACACAATTATTTTAAATGTTTATCTACACTGCTATCTTTAACCATCAAGCTGGAGAATGAATAAACAATATAGAATTACCCTAATTCTTTGTGTCTTTTGTTCCTTGGTTGTCCATGTAGAGTCACAATAGGATCAATGGCTACTGAAGTACACTAAGGCTATAGCTATTCATACACAGCCCTTCAAGTATCAGTGCTGCCCAACAGATGTTCGTTCCACTCTTATCAATGCAGTGATTAAATTAAGGACTGCGTAGAAGAATTTCAATCAGACTTAAACCAAGGAGGTTCTAAGGATGGAGTCACAACGCTATTAGCTGTGTTCCCATTTGAGTGAGCGCGGTGGATCATGGTTTTATTGCATGAGTGGTGTCGAATAACTTGATCCAGAATCGCGTTCCCATTTGAGTGATCGCGGTAGATCAACATGTTATACAAACACATTGCGTAAGCACGAAAAGGTCACCAACGTTTACAAGTCGGATATCGCACACTAGCACTGTATCACAAAAATGTACATGTGCGCGTGTTGCTAACTGCATGCACACTACAACAGCAGCATAGTATTGGTCATATCATAATTTTGCAGCTTAGCACTAACTTTGTTCCCACTTCCACGACGTACTGAGGAGCGTGAGGTATTAACACATGTCAATAATGTCATTTGTTTTTTAATTTGGAGGTAAACATTGCTGGTTTGGCAAGTTTGCTCCTGCTTCTATCTCAGTTAAGAGTTTATTACATCGAAGGCAGTTGACCACTTGGCGACTGTTGCTACTTGTTGCAATAAACTGCCATTCGGCAGTTTATATACACTTTATATCAATGGTTCAATTTATCGGTAGCATAGCAGATGTAAGAAGAAATTGTTTTAAAAAGCAACATGCCGAAAATAAGTCAACGAACAGACCAAATTTCTTATAAATTATCAGGGCGCAACTTTAAAATCAGTACCATATGAACGTGCTCGCTAGTTCTTTTAATTATACCTGATACCTTGTCCGATTGCTACCGATCCTAAATTAGTATCATTATCAGAATTGCAGTAACTTAGCCCCTTCTCGGTCAATCGGTAGCGAAATACAGGCAGAAAATGTGCGCTGTACATGTACAGTACGCTACACTACTGCACTATGGTGTATACACTTGCCCTACTAGCGTCGTGCTCAGCGAGGCTTAAGTTAGAACTAATTACCCGCGTTTGCCACCGGAAAGCAAATGCATGCCGGGAAGGAATAAACCGGAGATCCAGGGTCACTTGATCTACCGATGTGTTCCCATTACGAACTTTGATCCAGAGCGGTCGATCTGATCTACCCCGATGGGTGCATCAAAATCGGTGGATCTTGATCTTGAGTGAGCGTTGTTGATCCGCGTTCCCATTAGAGTTTGATCTAGCGCGGTAGATCTTGATCCACTGCGCTCACTCAAATGGGAACACGGCTATTGTCTGTGTCTGTCCACATCCTAGTTTCAAGTGTGAACCAGCAAACACAGATAACAGGATTAAAATCACCCATGCATGGAGGTAAACTTGTCTTGCTCTCCTTTACTGTGCATTGTGTTCACTGTGCACAGTGTGCAAAAGCTATTCCACAGTAACTATAACAAGAGACAGTATACACAACACATACACACTAAATTCAGGAAACATTAGCCGTGTTCCCATTTGAGTGAGCGCGGTGGATCATGGTTTTATTGCATCGAGTGGTGTCGAATAACTTGATCCAGAACCGCGTTCCCATTTGAGTGAGCGCCGTAGATCAACATGTTATATGAACACATTGCGTAAGCACGAAAAGGTCACCAACGTTTACAAGTCGGATATCGCACACTAGCACTGTATCACAAAAATGTACATGTGCGGGTGTTGCTAACTGCATGCACACTACAACAGCAGCATAGTATTGGTCATATCATAATTTCGCAGCTTAGCACTAACTTTGTTCCCACTTCTACGACGTACTTAGGAGCGTGAGGTATTAACACATGTCAAGAACGTCATTTGTTTTTTAATATGGAGGTAAACATTGCTGGTTTGGCAAGTTTGCTCCTGCTTCTACCTCAGTTAAGAGTTTATTACATCGAAGGCAGTTGACCACTTGAAGAATGTTTCTCTTGTTGCACTAAAATGCCATTCGGCAGTTTATATACACTTTATATCAGGGGTTCAGTTTATCGGTAACAGAGCAGATGTAAGAAGAAATTGTTTTGAAAAGCAACATACCGAAAATAAGTCAACGAACAGACCAAATTTCTTATAAATTATCAGGGCGCAACTTTAAAATCCGTACCATATGAACGTGCTCGCTAGTTCTTTTAATTATACCTGATACCTTGTCCGATTGCTACCGATTCTAAATTAGTACCATTATCAGAATTGCAGTAACTTAGCCCCTTCTCGGTCAATCAGTAGCGAAATACAGGCAGAAAATGTGCGCTGTACATGTACGCTACACTACTGCACTATGGTGTATACACTTGCCCTACTAGCGACGTGCCCAGCGAGGCTTAAGTTAGAACTAATTACCCGCGTTTGCCACCGGAAAGCAAATGCATGCCGGGAAGGAATAAACCGGAGATCCAGGGTCACTTGATCTACCGATGTGTTCCCATTACGAACTTTGATCCAGAGCGGTCGATCTGATCTACCCCGATGGGTGCATCAAAATCGGTGGATCTTGATCTTGAGTGAGCGTTGTTGATCCGCGTTCCCATTAGAGTTTGATCTAGCGCGGTAGATCTTGATCCACTGCGCTCACTCAAATGGGAACACGGCTATTGCTTCAGATAGTTTTTTAAGCAGTATTGCTTCAAATAGTAGTTTGATACCTTGTTCAGAGGAAGAACTCAAAGATTTTTGTGAAACAGAGCTAAAGGAGTGGTGTAAAAGAGGATGCAACTTGTGAAAATTCGAACAGTCCAGCTGAAGGAAAGTTATCATGATAATTAGGTATAGGACAACATATATTTAAGCTACCCGTATTTTGGTGGTCGATCTTTCCACAGCCTTGTGATGCCTTGGTCTTGTAAAGTATGAGGCCTAACACCTTTTCTTGCCCCCGGATGGTGAACAATGCCATTGATTTCATTAAAATATGTCGATTGTGTTTTGCCTAACAAGATCGTGCTAACGAGCTAGGCCAATAATCCTCATCCACATAACTAATTAATTGGCCTACTCATAACGTAAATAATATTCACAGACAGCAACGTAGCCTAGGCCTATAAGGCTATCCTGCAAGCCTATTGCGGTAGTGCTATGCATATGATGTGTGTAGTTGGCCTGCCGAAGTACAATATTACGATCACGTTCTAAGGGACCTTCCGGATCGCGGAACTCGGTGAAACTTTACGTAACGATAGGATACTTTATTAAGAAAGAAGTAGAAAAAAGATTTCATTTTTCCCGTTTCCGGAAAATCTCCTGTTTTTTCATTAAAAAAGAAAGGGGGAATGATTTGAAATTGGGTGGATTATGTCTGAATTTTTTCCCTGAAACTTCGTTACGGACGTCCATATTTGGTATCACATGATAGCGTAGATTGCAGTGTATCTCAAAACAGCTACTGCCAACGCCAGCGCCCTTCGCATTTCAGGCTAGATAGCAATTTGTACATCGCGAACTTTGACATCACTTAACAACCAGCCCACTTTGCAGGAAAGTCTTGACTATCTGAATATCTGAAGCGAGGCACACATGTGGACAGAGGCAACTGCCATAAACAAACAGGATGTGTGCATTGGGCGTAAATTTCAATGGGATACAAAGAGGAGTAAAACCACAAAGCTAGGGGAGTTGAAAGGATTACTTTTCGTTGTGACTCCATCCTTGGAACCTCCTTGCTTAAACATAAGCCGTGTTCCCATTTGAGTGAGCGCAGTGGATCAAGATCTACCGCGCTAGATCAAACTCTAATGGGAACGCGGATCAACAACGCTCACTCAAGATCAAGATCCACCGATTTTGATGCACCCATCGGGGTAGATCAGATCGACCGCGCTGGATCAAAGTTCGTAATGGGAACACATCGGTAGATCAAGTGACCCTGGATCTCCGGTTTATTCCTTCCCGGCATGCATTTGCTTTCCGGTGGCAAACGTGGGTAATTAGTTCTAACTTAAGCCTCGCTGGGCACGTCACTAGTAGGGCAAGTGTATACACCATAGTGCAGTAGTGTAGCGTACTGTACATGTACAGTGCACATTTTCTGCCTGTATTTCGCTACCGATTGACCAAGAAAGGGCTAAGTTACTGCAATTCTGATAATGGTACTAATTTAGAATCGGTAGCAATCGGACAAGGTATCAGGTATAATTAAAAGAACTAGCGAGCACGTTCATATGGTACGGATTTTAAAGTTGCGCCCTGATAATTTATAAGAAATTTGGTCTGTTCGTTGACTTATTTTCGGCATGTTGCTTTTTAAAACAATTTCTTCTTACATCTGCTCTGTTACCGATAAATTGAACCACTGATATAAAAGGTATATAAACTGCCGAATGGCAGTTTATTGCAACAAGTAGCAACAGTCGTCAAGTGGTCAACTGCCTTCGATGTAATAAACTCTTAACTGAGATAGAAGCACGAGCAAACTTGCCAAAGCAGCAATGTTTACCTCCATATTAAAAAACAAATGACGTTATTGACATGTGTTAATACCTCACGCTCCTCAGTACGTCGTGGAAGTGGGAACAAAGTTAGTGCTAAGCTGCAAAATTATGATATGACCAATACTATGCTGCTGTTGTAGTGTGCATGCAGTTAGCAACACGCGCACATGTACATTTTTGTGATACAGTGCTAGTGTGCGATATCCGACTTGTAAACGTTGGTGACCTTTTCGTGCTTACGCAATGTGTTCATATAACATGTTGATCTACGGCGCTCACTCAAATGGGAACGCGGTTCTGGATCAAGTTATTCGACACTACTCGAAGCAATAAAACCTTGATCCACCGCGCTCACTCAAATGGGAACACGGCTATAGGGTGTTATAGGTGAGATGATAGTCCCATTAACACTTCACAAGCATGGGAGATGAGTAAGCTAACAAGCCTAGAATCCTTGTTTAATATTTGCCAAAGGCAAAGCCATTTGCTAAGCCTACTATCTGCATTCCATTTTGAAGTGCCGATATCAAACAGTAAAGGACATGTTGCCCCGCTCGAACTGTCGTAGCCAATGCTAGTGTCCTGTACGTGGCACACTTTTTCCAAACATTCTGCCAATGTAACCTTTAACCTTAAAATTTGATTGGAGACCCAACTTTGGACCATGGGTCATGTCATCTACAGTATCTACCAACTTTGATGGCATTGACACTGTGATCTAGATCCAGTTACAGAAACAAGCTTATCAGCCTCAAATTTGACCTTTGGCCTCAAAATACAGGTGAATGTGAGTTTTAGATAAAATCTTGCAAATCAGGGATATACAGTAAAACCCCGTTCATCCGAACACGTCGGGACCAAATTTTGTTCCAATTTACAGAAAAGTTCAGATAAACAGGATTCCATGTTTATCGATACTTTGTTGTCCTGAGTGTAGCATGCACTTATTAAGTGAAATTAACCATTGCTGTGTTGTCTCTGTGTCATTTCTTCCATTTCATAGTAAAAAAATAAATATTTGTTGAAGAGTTGAACTTTTTTGTGTGTTTTGTTTAGACTGAAGTTCCAAAGAGGATACTTTACATGGAATATTGACAGGAGAAAAATAACATGCACTGCTTAGTTTCTTAAACAGTGATTGGCATGGAACGTGCCTAGGGAAAATTCGCACGTTTTACTGTCCTACTTTTGTTTAGAATTTTTGGAATTGATGGAGGTTGTAACAAAGATTCTAGAGGTATAAACTGCATTGTGAGAAAACCTAAGCCCCAATCACTTTGTACTCTCTTTTGATGCCTGAAAATTCAGACAAAAATCGTGAAAAGCAGACATTTAGTGCTACCCAGGACTCAGGAGCCAGTCTGCTGTGAGTCCCAAAATAATAGTCCTTAATAGGACTGTTAAAGTCCTTGTAAGGACTGTGTTGTTCGTTTTTTTGATTCCTTGTGGAAGTTGGGCAATGAATCTTTGCGATGGTGATTAGGTGTATGTACGTGCGTATGTCTGTATGTGTGTGAGCAAGATCTTGTGAACACTCTAGCTTTTGAAGTGCAAGGTGGGTCAAAGTTGGTGTCTTGATAGAACATATGAAGATCTCAGCTGGGATTGGTTTCGGTGAAGGTCAAAGGTCATCTGAGGTCACCATCTGGCAGAATGTGTACAAACTATGTTTGCAGCATCTCAGAAACGACAAGTCATCATTTTCAAACTTGGGTGGTGTGTGCTGCCCTGTAAGTAAGTGAGATTGTGAGGGTATTCTTGTAGGTCAAAGGTCATCTGGGGTCATCAGAAGTCATAATATAAAAAGCTTGTGAACACTCTATCTTTTGGAGGGAATGTGCAAGGCAGTCCAAATTTAGTGTGTGGGTAGGACATTTAAAGATCTTGACTGGGATTGATTTTGGTTGATGCCAAAGGTCACCAGAGGTCATCTTCAGGCAGACTATAGACAAAACATGTTTGCAGTACCTAATGAACTGCACATTGCACAAACTTTAACCTTCGAGGGTATGTAGGACTTTCTAAGTAAATAAGATGTGGGTGTTTCTTGAGATCAGAGGTCATGTGGGGTCATCAGAGGTCATAACATGGAAAAAACTTGTGAACACACTATTTACAAAGGGGAGGTAATTTCACAATTTAAAAAGGGGAGACAGTTTCACACTTTTAAGTTGTTCTTTTTAGATGGAGTATATAAGTATCATTATTGGTTTTTTTTTTTGATGTGGGCCATAGGTCTTCTGAAGTCTTGAGTACAAAGTGTTAAGACCTTTGCTGGTGTTGTTTTACCTTTCTGTCTTTTCCTATGGGTAGAAGGTATTTGAGCTCCCTTCCAAGCAAAGACTCGCAATGCTTGCACATGTAGGAAGTTCCAATTTGAAAACTTTACCTGTCAGTTAGGTTATAAAGTGTACAGTAGTTGCTGTACTAATTTCACAAGTCTTTGACTTACAATGATGAAACTTCATCTATGCATCTTCAGCTGGCATTATGCTGGTTTCTGATAAAATACTGTTATGTCTGAAAGCATCTTATAAAATATCTAAAAGCCCAATTTGGTTGATTAAGTTCAGCAGGTACCATACACCTTTGAGTTTCTGTCTAGTCCCCAATTCAACAGCACAGTATTTGGCATCATGCTTCTTTTATTTATTACTCTTGTTTTGACAGTTAAAAGTGCTCACTTAGTTTTCAAAGCCATAATTGGCTTTTAATTCCATCTGAGACATTTTTTGTCAGAAAATGGTGATTGACCTATGACCTCTTTTGAAAATGGTGAGAAAAGGTTGACCTGCCTATCTTTCCCAGAGGAATCATTATCTGAGATACAGCTCTCCTTCTGTCATCAAACAATGTGGAATAGATTTGTTTTCTGAAGTGGAGATGGTTGTACATCTAAGATTTCTTGTAGGGAAAAGTCTTATTATACAATAGAGATAAATAAGCTATTACTTGGTCATATGATGGGGTAGATGGAGGAATTTAGGTAGGTTATATAATTGGTAATCATTTCAACTGTCATATGAGTATATCTCTTGTTTCTGGGAAATTTGTACTGTACCTAGGGTACCACTGTGCAGGCTGGAGAATTCTTAGCCTTCAGTGTTATCTTTCATTACATGCATGCAGTAGGTATTGGAAAATGATGTACAGTATTAATGGCTTTATCTGGTAGCGTGTGGTTACTGCAGTAAATTGCAACTTGAAAAAAATTAATGGAAGTGCATGTGTTAGTGGCAAGGAATCACTAAGCCTCTTGGCTTTCTTGTTTTTATCAGTTGTAGGGAAGTTGTAGAAAATCTGCCGAAAGAGGCACCTTGTTTTGGGTACAGCTTATTTTATTCGTTTCAAAAAGTTTGATAGGAATTTATTTGTTTCGAATTTCAAGCTTTTAAGCTTCTTAACTTTCTCATCTGTGGCTATCAGTTCACTTTATTCTCACCTATAACACCCACATTTAAGTCTGACTGACATTCTTCTACATGTGTGGCAATTTCAATCACTGCATTGTAAGTGTGAAAATATCAACTGTTGTGCAGTGCTAACGCTAGTGCAGGGCCTTGCATGGAAAGCCTAAGCTTAGTGTACTTAGATAGGCTATTGACTTAATGACTCTGTTGTGATTCTCTGCAGACAAGGAAGGAAAACACAGAAAGAATTAGCAGGGTAATTCTGTATCATTTATTCATCTTCCAGCTTGGTGGTGTAAGTTGGTAGTAGAGGTAAGCAACAATAGCTGTGTTTTACTGCAGTAAAAATCTGTGCCGATCGAAAAGTTAAAGAGTCAAAATGTCAAATCTAGGCTGAAATTTTACATCCCTTGTGTACAATGCCAGTTTTGTGAAATGGAATGGCCAGTTCAGATAAATGGGGTTTTGGATAAGCAGGGTTTGAATAAACAGGGTTTATACTGTATTTGGACGTTCAGTGAGGATAGTGATTTTGGATGAAGAACTTTAACTGAAATAGAGGAAAGATAGTTATGTATATTATGAAGAGAATGAAATGAAAAATGACATGAAATAGCCATTTTGGATTTAGAATGCAAATGAATAACAATTTCATTAATTTGGCCTTTTGACATCAGACCATATATTTTGATGGGAGCCACAACTTCTGACCATTAGGAACATAACAACCAATTTAGCCTTCATAGCCATTGCAATCTTGGAGGAGCAGCGAAAGCAAACTTTTGAGATTGAAATTTTCTTTTACTATACAAGCACACAGGTTTTTTTCACTTGTGAGGAGGTGCCATACCAGGTACGACCACCTAAGTAAAACAGTCATCCAAACATATTGCTACGGCAACTGAGAAAGTGATTGTACCATCTAGCAAGTACAAATTCTTCATCCCCTTCATTACATGTATATACAGATGAGATAACTAGTGACAAAGCAACAATGGTGTACTGCATGTGTGTACTTCTGTTGTCCATTGGTATAAGGAAGAAGCACACCTCTTTATGACATCAGTGTAAGACCTCTCCTTTTATATGCATTCAAATTGGATATGACCATATAATTTAATTGAAGCTGCATATAGAAACTTTCATGCTGATTGTGATTATAAAGTGTGATCACTTATTTGGTTTAAAATAGACTGATCATGTAAGTTGCTTGAAGAAACCAAAGTTAGTCTTACAGTTATATGCTTCTTTGGTGTCGTTTAGGCTTTTATCAGAAAGTTTTCAAATGCAGCAAATTAAAACAAGCACTATCATGTATAGCAGATATCAAGATTCACAAAGAACTCTGACCATGACTGGACAGTACGACAAAAATCAGCACGGGTACTTTTGGAATGTCAGCACCGGTACTAACCAAGGTAACGGTACTTACGTTCATATAGGTGGATTTCTGAATGGTTACATTAAAAAATTACACCCACTCAAATCCGAAATCATCCATCTACATGCAGTCTTTAGCATTAGTTACAGTAAATTATTCATGTGACGTTTGTTTATACTGCTTACTCATGCTTTAAATTTTTGAAGTTAAAAGAAAAGAATTTGTCAACAGAGCTATGAAACTTTGAAAAATGTGGAAAATCAACGTTACTTTTCCGCTTAAGCAGTGTTGTAGCATCAGTCTTGTAAAGAGTATGGTGGATAACTGGTGTTTATACTGTACCCTCAAAGTGATGACATTATTTCTATTAATGTTTTCACTTCTTGAAGGAGAAGTGTCAATGTTTTAACTAACTCTGTGTGTTGTCTAACCCTGCTCTGCCCTACATGATTGCCGGAGTTTGATATCGATAGCAGCATCCCCTTTTAATCACTATTTGCAGTGTATGGAGATATTGCATAATACTGTATATTGGGATGGAAATGTGCATGAGATAAGAAACATATTGATCCTTTTGTTAAACACGCAAGTCATATTTTTGGTGAAGATCAACCTTCAATCGCATTTAGCATTGTATGTACTTCAAGTGTGGTAGTGTTATCACAGACTATTGAGGCTATCCTAAAAGTGCAATATCCCTTGTCGTGGGAGGATGAGGAAACCTAATTGTTTTTATAGCAAATTTTCCCAAATTGAATTTGTGCATATCGACCATATCATTTTACAGTATTGTACACTCCAAGTACAAGGAACCATAGTGCCCTTGGGCTGTTGTGAAATCATGCAAAATACTTCTTCTCTTACAGATTGTATGTAACACTGTTGATGGTTGGTCACATTAGTGCTATGGAAGTTGTTCCATCTGGGTGTGTGTCATGTTTGGGGTCCAATGTTTGAAATGGGCCAGAAGGGCCATTTTATAAAATCATGAAATTCATTTCTTTCTTAACAATTTTATGTTACGTAAGTGAGGGTTCATGGTCGGAAATGGGCCATGTGGGCTATTGTACAAAATAATGCAATATGCTTTTTTTCATTCATAATTTACATTACTGTACATCTGTGCCAGGAACCACAGGAACCCTGTGGGCTCTTGTTAATGATCCTTTTCATCATTGGAAGACCAGCTCTTATTTTATTCTCAAGTCTTTCTTTGTGGCACCTTTCTTGCATAGTTACTCATTACTGCAATATATTCCTTCTGTAGTCATGTTGATCACCATGCTTGATATGCAGTACTTTAACTTCTTGTGTCAGACATTTTCATGTTTCCCATAAATTTTAACCATTTGTTTGCTTTCTACTCATAATATGTACTTTGACATTTTGTGGGCATGCAATTTTCCTGATGTGATAAAGGTCTACTAGATCTGTGTTTGACTGCATTATTATTATCCAATAATACTGCAAGATGCCATTAACCTAGTGCCTCTAAGTACAAAGTGATTCAAAAAGAGATCGGGGGTAGGGGGAAGGTGGATGTAAGATTTAAATTTTAAACTAGTGTCTTTTGGTAAAGAACGTTTTGAAGAATAAATCTTGAATGACTACTTTACACAGAGTCTCCCATATTCACTATGTAATTTCCTTAATTTCATTGAAAAATTGTCTGATGAAACTTTCCATCTATAAACACCTCACAGGTGATGCCAATTATGCTTGTTTTTGACTGAACACTTCGGACGATACAGTTTAGCAAGCCTAGTCGTTTTCTTCAGATTCCACTAACTAATCTTTACATTCTCCATCTCCCTGTTATTAGCTCTAGGCAATGTCGTTACTGTCCACATTGCCCAATGGTAATAAGTTACTCATCATGTCGTATCTGTGTGCATCATTACTTACACAAGGCTAGTTGCACTCTCCACCTAACAGTGACATACACTAATGATTTTTCTGTGTGCCAATGATTGTATGTGTAATCAATATTCAACGCTGCAACCAAGTTCATTGTGGTTGTTCAAGCATGTTCATTTTAGTTAGATTGGCTACCATATATTAATTTATTTTTAATCTAAGGTAGTAGCAACTGTGTTGTATATTTTATGATCAGTCCTTGGTTCAGTGAAATGTGCTTTTGCTTTGTGCAGTTGTATATCTGGGAAATGTGAGGGCCAGGGGAATAAATGAAATTCAATCTCCACTGTTTCTTAACAAGCAAACTTTATCACAGCAGTGAAGATCATGGAGTTCTGTAATGAGAACTATTTTACAGGTATGAGTGTTTGATGTTAATATTCAACACTGCATTGACTTTAAACAAACAGAAGTCAAACTAAATGATTTGTGTGCATTACATGCTAAGTCAAGACACAAAAAAATTGTCACCACATTGTGCTCTGTTGTGTGTGGTTTGTGTTGATTAGATGTTGATGTGCTACTTCTTACCTTACCCACTTTCACTATTCAAACATCTTACCTTGTGTATGCATGTTTTTTTTTCTTGCCATGTGATGTTTAATGTCTCTTTTTTATTTCACCAGGTATTATATTGAAGCCAGCCAGTGTGTTTCCTGTAATCCCTGCCCAGAGAGCCAAAATTCCAGTCCTTACTATGGCAGTGAATGCAGGAGCTACCCTTATTTGTGTCACAACTATAATGATGACCTACAGGTGCACATATTCCAGCCACTGAAATGTTAGTACCAAATGAAAATGCAACATAAATGAGGCTCCCAGATTTCCACTGCAGGACCATAGGCATACAGTATATTTCATATTAACAAGTGCTGTTTAATGGGACTGAAAGCAAACACATTCTTGATGCATACTAAAGTGGATAGTGTTATTTCGCCTTTTTGCTCAGTTAAAGCTATGCAAGCCACTGGGCACCTGTTGCACAACTCATTCAATGTAATTGAATCTTTTCTTTTTTAAGTGTAATTCATTATTCATTTTCATTCAGCTTTCTATTGCAAGTGTTTTAGTTGGATTAATTTTGTCTGACATTTTATATGAATCTCATAGATCGTTCAGCCTTATTTGAAAAGCAAGCCATATCTAGCAGAATAATGCTTCTTTCAGTTATATCCAGTGTATATAGGCTATAAAGACTGTTATAAAAAACAGCACATTCACATTTTGAACAGTTAAGCTATTACTTAAAATGTTGCAATGGATGGTCAAAATGACTATATTGAAGCATTTATGCCACAAGCATCATCAAGGTTAAATTCTTTTCCTCTTTTGCTACAACTTTTCTTCATGTAAACTAACTTATAGGGAACATTTGGAAGAAATTATGTTTAAAAGCTTGCCTTTCAAAAATTATCAGAACAAAATAAATCACCATGTACAACAACATCTTTATGTCTTTCCATTCAATAAGCTATTTTTATAAAAAGGATCCTGTTTAATATTTGCACAGTAAACTTTGGATATGATCTCCAAGTGGTCTGCTCTCATTCCTAACAAAAAGTTCCATAATTGGTCCTTCATACTTGGAGAAAAAGCATTTTGGACTTTTGTAACTGCACTCTTCTTTCTCTGAGAATCCAGCAACAATATCAGACACTCAGTTTTACCCCATAAGTCACCTTCTGCCCACACTTCCTTGCACTCATTCTTTGATCCCACTCTCTTACAGAAATCTCATAAGGCATTAAGTCATGTTTCGAACCAAACAATCATTTAAATTTATTCTTTGTTCTTGTGTGCTTAAATTTTATATGTGTTTTTGTATTTTTATGTTAAATTTGAATATGCAGGTATGCATATATTCCTTCTCATCCACTTTACAACAGCTTTTGTTTGCAGTAAATGTAACGTGTATGAGGAAGTTACCTGTTGTTTAGCTATTTGATAACGCTTTGTTTTCTTCTTAAAACTGGAATACAAGTTGTACTGGCAACGGCCTGGTCATCTACCTTTGTTGTTCTTCTTCATTGTTTCAGGGAAGAGAAATCTGGGGAAAAGATCAATTGTCACAGAATATGAAAGAGAACTATGCACTCATCTTAATTATATTTGAATATGAAAATTGTCTCAACTTTTTTGTTGGCCTCTGAATTCAAGAAAGCATAGCAGTTAATCACTGTTACTTAAAACCAAACAGACCAATGTGAATGAATATGAATATTCATGTCACAAAAATGGGGCTTAAACACTTTTTTTTTGTAGTGACTGTAGCATATTCCACAATACGTGACTTTCACTGACAAATTTTAAAATTAATATTCCAGCTTTAAGAGTTTTCAGAATTTTTGCTTATGAGTGATATACAGCAACACACTCAGGCCATGTAGATACTAAAAAAGAAATATTTGAACAGTGCTAATTGTAACATTTGCAAAAATCCACAGGATAACTTTTTGTGAGATGATTAGAACAAACTCAGAGACCTCATGGACCAGAAGTTTTTGAGTTGAGTTATTGCATCTTAGGATAGAATCTTCTGGTTCAGACTGTCACCATGTTGTCTGCTGATTGTCATACATGGATAGTGTCAGGTCATGTAAAAGCTATTCCATCATCATCGTTTGTCAAATGGCTGCTGTCTTCTATTTTCTGTACACAGTTCCATCAATCCTTGGAACATACTTCTCAGGCAGGAATCAGTCTTGGCTGTTGTTTTTCTTTCAAGAGGTAAGATACTACATCCACTTCATCCCTGAAGTATGTTTGTCCAGCTGTGATCAGTTCCTTTTCTCTATATTTACTGCTGACTGTGGTATCAAAATCAGATTTTTTTTTTATTGACAACATTATCCTTCATTATGCGTAATTGTTGCATTTTCAGTTCCACTGATAACCAGTTTCTCTAGATGCATTTGTAAATTTAAGCATAGTTCAAAAGAAAAATAAAATGTGAACAAATATGTTCTACCACTCTATGATTTCATTTTGTATGGTAGCAACTTGAATGCAAATGTGTATCAGTGCAATCTCGTTTGCCATCAGTTGTCCCTTTTTTTCTATCAGAACAGCCAAGCAACCATCGGCAAGCTTTGTTTGGATGAATCTCGGTATGCTCGAAAAAATTGGAACACTTACCAAAAGACCCACTTACTTTATAATGGTTTGGGTGGGGAGCAGTTTCCAGAGTTAAGTAAGTATAACCCCCTGAAGTAATCCCACCCTGAAGTGAACCCCCCTGAAGTAAAACACGCTGTATTAAGGTAGATTCACTGACAGATATGTATTGCATGGACTGGAGGTGCAGAGGGTCAACAGAAGTATAAGCTACTTCAGTGGCATTACCAGCTCATCAAAATTTTATGCTAAAATTTTATGTAGTTGAGGCTGACATTTTTCATAATAAGGTAGAAAGCAAGTTTACAGTATGAGAGTATTCAGGATGACCTTTGCACAATGTAGCTCGACTGAAAGATTCACAAATTAATAACAAGCTCTTCAGCATACTCAGGTTTTTTATTCATTAACCTTAAGAAATTGGAACACTTGTTTCAGTCTTGTGACAGCCTCGTTTCTTTCTGCTTATTGATCTCTATCCCCTTTTTTTTTTGGGGGGGGGGCAGTTCCATTACTCTGGCTCCCTGTGAGTGTTTTACCAGTCAAGGTTTTGATGTTGCACCTTACATTCTTTGAGCTCCCCTTTGAAAGCTATAACTCTCCTCTTGAATTGTTTTCACATGTGTTCTAAAGAATTGAACTTTGTCATGATGCCTTTGGCCCAGAGAGTGTGTTATTGTACCACCTTTTCACAGGGTCTCTTCTAATGTTCAATGGGAATTTGATTGCAAAATTGTATGTGCGGTTCTATAGCATTATTTATGCTTGTAGAAGGAGATTTTTTGACTGTTTAGGAACTTATGAGTGTGAATTATGTGTATCGCAGTCATCATGTTGAGTTGTTGTTGACATTAGGATCATAGATATCTCATTGTAATAAAAAACACAGAACAAGTTCACCCATACATGACTGTATGGACAGGCTGGTCTGTTTCCTAGTAACACTATAATAACTAACAAGAAAAATGGTTCTGTAATAGTGGTCAGAAATGAACAGTTTCATTTGTAAGTGATTGCATTTATGTGTCAAAAACTTCATCCACAGATGCAGTTCGTGTTCATGCGTTCAACAGAAATGCTGATCCAATGTTTTTTGTGCTGGTATCAAATGATGGGTAAGTATAACACTGAAATGGTGTCAGTATTCGTAAGTATGTGTTGTAGGTCAAATACTCCTAGCTCAGGTTAGTGTTTAGATGGATTGTGTTGTTCAAAAATGTTCTTGGTATCAGCATTGGTTTTGTCCGTAAAGGTGTTTCTTAACGAAAAATTCTTTGATGAGTTGCAGCTAGACAGAGTGAAGATTGTTTTGAAAAAATAATGGCTTACTTGTGGATGGTGGTTGGCAAAACAAACCTGTGAGTGCAGTCATCCAACATAGCACTGGGTCCAATGAAATCAGCAGTTTAATTCCCATGTTTCACATCAAAAGACATGTATGTGACTTCACCAATGATCTTGCAAGATTTTTTAACTTCTGTCTAGTAATAATTCATGGCTTGTGAAGCTGAAAATTGCTTGCAGTATTTAAATTTCATGGGAAAAGGTTTGGTTTTTGACATTTTTGGTCCCTTGTGTCAGCAAAGGAACCTCTGCAGTCAGGTTGGTGTGCATGTGTGTGGGAGATCTCATATTTGGTAGGTAGGTGTACCACATTTAGTAGAAGAACCCTATTGTTTTTTGGTGGAGGTCAAAGGTCATTTGGGGTCAACAGGGGTCAAATTGTGAAACACTTGTAAACACGATATTTCAAGAAGAGGAGCTTGGACAGATCTTATATTTGGTATGTAGGTGTACCACATTGAGTAAAAGAACGGTATTGTTTTTGGTGGAGGTCAAAGGTCATTTGGGGTCAACAGGGGTCAAATTGTGAAAACGTTGTAAGCACGATATCTCAAGAAGGGGAGCTTGGACAGATCTCATATTTTGTATGTAGGTGGACCACATTGAATAGAAGAACCCTGTAGTTTTTGGTGGAGGTCAAAGGTCATTTGGGGCCAACAGGGGTCATATTGTGAAAACCTTGTAAACACGATATTTCAAGAAGGGAAGCTTGTAGAGATCCCATATTTGGTATGTAGGTGTACCACATTAAGTAGAAGGACCCTGTTGTTTTTGGTGGAGGTCAAAGGTAATTTTGGGGCCAACAAGGGTCAAATGGTGTAAACCTTGTAAACACAAAATCTCAAGAAGGGAAACTTGTAGAGATCTCATGTTTGGTATGTAGTTGTACCATGTTGGGTAGAGGAACCCTATTTTTTTTTGGTGGAGGTCAAATGTCGTTTTGGGTCAGCAGGGGTCAAAATGTGAAAACTTTGTAAACACGATATCTCAAGAAGGGAAGCTTGAACAGATGTCATATGGAGTGTGTAGGTGTATCTTATTGAGTACAAGAATGCTATTATTTTAATGGAGGTCAACGGTCACTTGAGGTTAACCAGACTTCAGACTTTCACTTATACTTCAGACTAACATTTAAACAAACATACTGTGATAGATCGTAGCCAATACATGTATTTCTAACTGTTGTGCCTTACACTTACAGTAGAGGAACAGACTAGACTAAGATTGTGAAGTAAACTTTGACGCAAGGTGCTTGAAAACGTGCTTTATGTTGCCTGATATATTGCAAAGCTTATGTTGGGTCATCAGGAACAGGATGGCATATTTTACACTAAAACTTTGTACATTCAACTTAAAAATAGTGTGGAGAATGTTTCACCATATATAACAGTGTTAGGACAAACCATCAACTCAACAACTCCAAGAATTTGAGACCAAGCTCAATCATATTGGCTCATAGTCACAGGGGATGGGTTGAAAGAACTCTATGGCACTTCTAAATGTTTTACTTTAAATGACCTTATCTCTTAGATCCTCTTAGGTATACTCAAAGGCAGAGTACACATATGAAACTGAACACATTCATAGACATTTTTTGCAAATTTATTCTCATTTAAAGATCTTTGAGAAATTGACACTGTTTACTCCGACATTTGCATGCACTGTACATTCCTAGATTGTAGGTGTATCTCATTGAGTATACAAAGTTCCATTGTCTTTGGTGAAGGTGAAACTTCATTTGCAGTCAACAGGGTCACAGTATGGAATTCTTGTAAACATGCTATCTCAAGAAGAGAAGCTAGGACAGATGTCATATTCAATAGTTTAGTTGTACTTCATTGAGCACAAGACCCAATTGGTCTTTAATGGAGGTAAAAGGTCATTCAATGTCAACAAGGGTCAAGTGTGAACATGTAGATATGATCTCAAGAAAAGAAGCTTGTGCAGATCTCATATTTCATATAAAGCATACGTAGCTTAATGTGACACATACTTATGCTATTATATCAGATTCAGAAAAAAAATTCTCTTAAACAGGTCATTGAAACCACAATGCATTTCTGCATTCTGGTTCGCTGAATCCAGCAATAAATGCAGAGTAAAATTTGCTTTCATTAAATGTTATCCCCTGTATTCTAGATATGATAATCCTTCCTGTTAGAATTTCCCAAACTGCACTTTTTCCCCACCTGTTTTTCTTTTCCTTCAGAAGCACAATGAAGAGAAGTGCCGTGTGTGTGATACATCTTCACCAGTTGACAAGAGTTTTCTTGAGTGCAGAGTTTTTAGACTATAGAACTGGAACTATTTTGGCTAAAAGTGACCTTCCTAATCCACTGGGACTTGCATCTGGAAATGTAAGCATTCTTGTAACACCTTCTTTTTTGATATTAGGGAACCCATCCTAACTTGTTTTTGACGATCCGCACTGACACAGATTGTGTGTCCACTGGAGTCTAATTCATTATGTCTCTTGCCCTCCACGGCACTGCCAAAGACTCTCAGAATTATGCACAACTTCCTACACACTTGTAACTAATCCGATTACAAAGCACAATGGCCTAGTTTACATCTTTCAAGTGCAAGCTAAGATCTGAGCCAGGTCTTTTGTTCCTTACACCTTAGTTTGCAAAGTGCTACAGGTAGTGAAAACTGAAGTGAGAAGATGGACCAGCTTTCTGTGGTTAAGTTTAAAAAACCACCTGTTTGTATGTTACTTGAAATAAATATTCTGCACGTTTTTTCTGCTGTTTTTTATTTCTCTTGTTTAGCTTGATGTTGGCATGTTTGCAGTAAAATGAGCTTCATTTTTCATGGTTTATTATAATTTAGCAACTTTGACTGTCACCATGATGTTGTTTAAATGAGAAAATTTCTCCCAAATTGACCAAACAAAGTAAAAATGTATGATGCTCTTTGATATTTTAAGACATTGTCTCTTTGAAGGTAGTAAATAATCAGTGAGCGTTGAATTATTGCTGCGAGGTCCTACGTATTAGGCCATTGCATTTTCCCTCTACTGGTTTAAGTAAAATAAAGGCCAGTTTTATCCAGGTGGTTAGCCGTAATGATTGTGAAGTTTTTCAAAAGAAAAATGTTGCTATGCTACTTTTTTTTTTCAAAATGGAAATGTTTGTTCATGTTCTAGGTATGGAAATGTCAGCAGATTTTCTGTAGTCTTGTAAGAGATAATTAGTCGTGTTACTGACCCGTCTGTTAGGTTTCAGCTTGTAGAAATGACCGCATGACTTTAAATTTGAAATATGGCCTTTATTATAAAACTTCTCCAACTCAGTCTTTAGTTGAAAAATCTGGGGTTACAACCCTATCTCTTTACGGATGAAAGCTGTATCTTTTCGTAACTAGGAACGGTCAAGTAGCCATCTGAAACTTGTTCAAACATTGACAGGCATGCAGGGTACAGGACACAGACCCAAAGCAGCAGCCTGTTGCTTGATTGTGATTCTGTTGATAGTTTGTCATCTGCTACCTCCCTGGCCCAACCCATCCAATAAGGATAAATCACTGTGATTTCTTTAGCTGTATGACATAACGACCACAATGGTATCATTTTCTGAAATTTGTGATGTTTTTCCAAAATTAGTGACATTGATAAATAATTATAAATATCCATCGACAGTGGAGATTCCAGTATTTTATGTGCACAACATTGCTGCACCCTTATCGTACCCATTGGCGTGACACATCTAGACTTTAGCTACCATATCTCGCAGTCATGCATGCAATCTGTGTTTGAAGTATGAAATTTAAAGGTACTTACACATAGCTGGTATACTGTAGGTTAGTCTAGCCAAGGCATTGTTGTAACTCATGCCCTGCGCAATGAGTTATTTACTTTTTAAATGCTCAGTATATTCATAAACTGTCAGTGGTAGGTTTCTACCTTCCCTTCACCTTACTGGTTTTCTTGACAATCGTTTAGGACTTTCCCTGTCGCCTAACATACACATTGAGAGCCCAGCCTACACACTGTAGAGCAACAAGCCTAAGATTTTCAACCATTTTTCTATCCTAAGTATTGAAACATCTTTTAATGGCTGTTTCATGTTTTGCCTAGCCTTAAATGCTTCATTATGAAACAGGGTGGGTCATTTTTATCAAAATTTTATATACTTATGAAATATTTGGAAAGTATTTTACCATATAGGCTTGTAACTGTTACAATGAATCAACACAAACTCATGACTTCAACCCAAACAGAGTTGAAAATATCTCATTATTTGCACATATATCAATAGGGAATAGTTGAAATTCTTACAAAAATTGTACTTAAGATTTCCTAGAATTGCCCCTCCTCATCAAGACACCCTACTCTTCCAGCAAGTTTTCAAAGCTACTGTATAGTCTAATTAAATACTTCACTGATTTTAGCTAAGACAGATTTATTTGAAAATAGGCCTACACAACTGCCCCACAAAAATATTGAATGGTTAACTAATTGCCTGCCTTTGGAGGGTATTTTTTAGAATTTATTTTGTAGAGTAAATGATGCATTGGTCAAATCAGCACAATAAAAAATATGTAACTATGTGATATAAAGTTACAAGGAAAACAGGTTACAATAAATTTGTAGTACTTGAGCTATTTATCTCAGGGTATTGTGCATTTTATTAGCTCACACACCAAGTGTGTGAGGTATTAGAATGAGACTGATGTCGTCAACTTTTTTCAAAAGCCTTCTCTTTCTTCATTTTTTGAGATATTTGTCTGAAATTTTTTCAGTGTGTTTTTTTGGATAGACGTATTTTTTTCCACCTAATTACATTTCGACTGACTTAATTTATAGGTGAGTTGCAATGTAATTTTTGGAGGAAAATTGGATTTTTGGTTGCTTTTTTGCACACGGCACTCTAAATGAACGGGTTTAGCTGGAGAGCTATTCTGTGGTCACTCTAGTAAACACATAATCAAATTTTACGGTTGAACTGGCCAGCCTATCTGCCCTGTGGGTCATCAAGTCCAACTGAACTATCACCTATCGATATCACATTCTGATACTAGTAAATTGACACGCAAATTAAGTTAGTGAAGCATGTAGCTTTATAGTGATCCTTGTAAACTCTTAAGACAGGTTGATAAAAAGAGTTGATTTGTTGCATCATCAACACTGCAGTGTGTTTACAATGTGTCAATTGACTTGGATTATCTTAAATACTGTCCATAGTATGAACATGTACAGAGAACAGCAACAAAAAAAAAACAATGCTCAAACATACAAACCATGTACATTCTAATTTTACAACCATTGCAAAAATCTAGTCCAGCATGCATTTCAATTTAGATCCAGCCAAAGCCAGCTTTGACAGGATCTAAACATTATCCCTTGCATCCTTACATATCACACAGCCTTAAGTATATTTAACCTTCTCTACAGACCATAGCTGGTACACCTAATACCATTTTTCAACATCACATGTCGAAATTAATATACTGCACTGGCATATGATAATGTCATAGGCTTGATTGTGTGTCAACTAGATGCTCTTTACATGTAACATTTTGTCACCTTCCAAGTACTGTACTTTTATTTTGCAATGCCACAAACAAAGACTCCCTCTACTTTAGTTCAGTGACTGCCCTAAGTTTCGACATCCCATGTTCTGACACCCTTATATTTCGACATGTACACTTAAATTTCGACAGCAGCAGCTGATCAATGCGTCATTACTACCCTGAGCATCATAGCTAGGACCCAAAATGGTGCCTGATGTAGTGAATGTGATGTAACATTTGAGTGTCAGAACATGGGGTGTGGGAACAAAAGTGTGTCAGAACATAGGTTACATTAGGGCTGTAACCCTCAGTTCAATTGTGTGAGCTACAGCGGCATTGCTGCGCTAGTTTCAGTTGAATGTGGTACACAGGTTACTTAGTAGAACAAGTACAAGAACAGTTGACTTAACATTTATTTTCTCTTTCTATTAATTACTTTTGGGTCCCTTGCATGATTTTTCATTTGGCCCATAGATTTCATGAGATGGGGGCCCAGTTGGCCTCCAAAGTTTTAAGGCTTATTTTGACCCTTGCTATGAGTCAATGGGTGTATGACTACGAGAAGTGAGTAGGGTAAGGTTATAGCGTTACAGTGCCATACAGCTAAGAGTGTAGCCCTTTTTCCGGCACCAATCCATTATCATTTCATGCACCTATTTTTCTCAATTGGGCTACATTTTCAGCCACAAAAGTACAATGAACAATTTAAACAGCTAGCACAAAACCATACGATATTTAGCCATTACTAACATATCAACAAATCAATTAAATTCATGTAGGCCCTATTTTTTTCTTTTTTGACACATTTGCCGATGTGCACTGTCTGACATATGGAGCATCACTTCGTTTTTCTGTCTCAAAAAAGGCCTTCCAGGGCTTCCTCACAGTATGTTAACCCCCTCCTATTCTGAACCCCACTCCCTGCCGGTTCTCCAGAGTGAAAAGCGATCATCTGTGTTAGTATCAACCGCCACCCCCAGGCCTGTTCATTTTGTGGTAATTTTACTTTCCTACCTTTTCAACCCTCACCCCTTTCTCCATGAAAACACTGACTGCCAAACCAATATCTCTGACTTCCCATGATAAACATTAATTCACGAAAACAGTCACGTTCACAACGGTGGACTGACTTTGACTACGGCCCTGTTCTGACCTCCCCCCAAAAAAAGTACTCTGGATTTGTTACCTGAATTTCTGGCGTGCTTCAGTGCTTTCCGAAACTTCAAAGCCCACAGGCTACTGTTTGTCATCACCTGCAAGAAATTTGACCATGAAACTTTCCTCGAAAAGACATCATAAATCCCGCTCTATTCAACTTGTTAAACAATTGGTAAACTAATCAAATTGTAGCCTGTAGCTAATTATTGGGAAAAATGTCCTTTAATTGTTTTGACTGTTCAAAGAACAGCATTTGCTATTTATCGGCAGGGATGAAATTTAGCAGTTGTCCGATCGTCAGAGACCACCAAAATTTCTGTAGGACGACCAAAGTAACTACCTCAGGTTGTCTTTAGATGACCAAATTTTACCCCTGGTCATTTATATTGTGACACAATGCATACAACCCAACCCTGAGATGCAACCAAAATATTTAACATGCGTGAACTCCATTCCAAACACACCGTTTTCTTTCACAGAAAACCACCAAAACAACCTGAAGTCCACAGAACAACTCCGAACATACAGCCTCAGTGTACGATCATGTTTCATCTGATTTTACTGTACGGAACATGCACATACTGTATACAGCTATTATCAGATCGATGACGCAGTCAAAGAATTTGGCCATTTTTCTTACTAAAATACTGTGCAATATGTGCCTCGTGCAAGGAGAGCTGGTACATATATTATAGAAATCCATGGAGTTTTTAAACTCCCATAATTGGGGCTACTCCAGGTAGTAGGTAATTCAACCAATAACAGTGCAGAATTATTTGAGATTAACAAAATCGATTGTTCCAGCAGAAGGGTGAAAAATATTTTACAACTGTTTGATTCTCCGGGATTGTGTTCTTTTGGGGGGTATTTTAGTTTCCTAGTAAACATTTCCAAATATATGCACTACCCTGCGCTTTGAGCATTGATATGGGAATGACCATGTGAATTGACAATGGGACAATGTCTGGATTTTCTGCCAAGATTGCATGACCCTGCTGCAACAGCTCTTTGTAACCTCATGAAAGTGGTTTCATCATTTAGGGACTCTTAATTACCCTTTTTTCATGCAAATAACGTCTTGTTATAGGTTTATTTGTTAGATTATAAATGATAAAGCATCTCCGTAAATCTGACACCATATGTCATCCAGTTCAAGGCGAAGTCAGTCCAAAACTGTGCTAGCATTGAATATGATCACAACATCTTTGCGCAATTGTTTCAAATATGCAATCATACGTATGACACAGTAGAAAGATTAATTTATAGTAAGTGTTACAAATTATGTGTTTGTCTCACATTTTCAGATTATATATCACATTGTGATGAGCCATTCTGCTGACAAACAAATTAACACTGCTTCCTGTTTTGAGGGCGTACTCTTCTCAGTGACTGAGGAGCAGTCATTGAACTTTAATTTGTAAATGATTCCACATCAGTTGATATATGTTCATCATGGCTCATCCTGTAAGGATCTGGCCCTCATCAAACACAAAATTTGCCTGACTCTTCAAGGACTTTACTGCTGACAGAGTTCCTTCATTTCAAACGTTCAGCTTTGCATTTGTCAGAAGATAGATTTTCTTTAAAAATTTAGTTCAAGCGTCAGACCCTTTTCTTCCAATACTCCCTGCAGACATGCCAGTAAGTTTTCAGGTAAGCATAGCCAAGAAAGTCTGAGTGACTTGACCCTATTTTTTCCCTTTGTGCTTGTAACCTTGAACATAAGACCATCAGTGTCCTTCTGTTGATTTCTTTGGAACTTGAATTGGTGGTTCCTTGACAGGTCTGTTCATGTGGTCAGATTACACTACACCATGGTATCATGATACATCTTGGCTTTGGTTGGATATCCTCACTAAAAGTACTCAGTAATCCATATTCAGTTTGAGTGGAACTTGTTTTCTGGTTTGCTTTCTGCTGTACTGGGCCCAACGTTTCAACACCGGAGTCTTCCTCTTAGTAGTTCAATGGGAGTGAACAAACTCAGTTATCATTTAAACTGGATCCACAGTCAAGGACATATTGCATGTATTACCATGGTGTGATTTGCACAAAGATTTCTAGAACATGGCAGAAGTGATGCTCACTATCATTTCACTGAAAGCTATATTAAGGTCATGACGGATTCGTGTTACGAGATTGTGAAATTTCTTTTAGAGTGTAGTGTGTTAATCTCAGGCCCAGTCCAGCAGATTTGATTGTTTTAGTAGCTTACATGTGTGATTGGCTAACATCATTCACCTCTGTTCTCTTCCTTCACTAGTGGTGATGGTTGCCTCTGGCATTTTAAGGTGGTTTCAGCAGACAGTATTTGCACTTTGGTAAAATAACAAATTTAACCATTTTCGAATGTTTCTCTATCAGAGAGGAAGATATTTCTGTTTAAACAATATGGTAAGTTGGTCGGATAATTGAAAGTAAAAAAGAAAGTAATCAAAATTGATAACATTTGTTCAAACTTTCACAGACGTAGAATATCTAATGTAAATTTAAATGTAACTGGCTTACAGTGAATAATCTAATACAAATCATCAGTGACTTCAACTTTTCTTTTTACTCAAGAATGCGTAGGAATAATTCGTTCACCCAAATGTTCAAAAATTCAAATGATACATCTTCCGTAACTCACCTTATGCATAATCTTTTGACGGGATTGATCCATTGCAGATGTTTATTTGTAAGACTGAGTGGTTAATGATTAAAGTTGTTTTCTTGGTTTGCCATGTTGGTGCATTTTAAATGCCTTATTTCCCTTTAATGATAAAGCTTGTATGACATGAAAAATGTTATTTTGGAAGATTGGCTGTATTAATGATTGACAAAAGTTTTAAAATAGCCAAAAATCGAATAAAACTCCATCAAGTATTGATAGTTTAACAGGCTAATTCCTGTCTTATACCTGTATAATGAATATACATTGGCTAAGTATGCAAATTTGTAATGTCAAAAGAGGGACTGTGAGTATGATTTGTCTTATGTTATCTTTGTTTAATAACCTTTATTTCAAGGAGAATTGAAAATTGAAAAATTTATTGCCAAGTCGTATACTTTAGTAGATAAAAAGATCCCAGATTTCATATCAAAGAGAGGAAAGTAGTTTGGAACTTGGTTTCTAACTCCAAAAGAAAAAAGGAACACCTGGAGGACAATTCTTCATTTGCTGCATTTTAATTACTTTTAATCCTTTTAATTCCTGCATTGTGTCTTTCATCTGCAATTACAATAGCTCTTTTCACTAAAAGTCTGCACACTCACTCACTTACTCATGAATGAATGAATGAGTAAATGAATGGGTGATGAATGAATGAATGAATGAATGAATGAATGAATAAAACGCTTAAGCACAACCTCCTCCTTGACGACAGTGTGCACAGCTGTGCTGAAAACCAAAAATGTAAAGAATAAGAACAAAATAGAAAAGAAAAATAGAAAAGAACATCAAATGTATACAAAAGGCGATTACTTAACATTGGGCTTCATCACAGAATGATGTGCGTTTGATTCTGCAACTTGACTAAAAACGCCTTTGATTGGTGTTGTATGTCTGTTATATCTCAGGAATCACTCCCATTTCATGTAGTGCCTAGCTTAGAAAGATCTGTATGTATTTTGGATTTCCTTTATCGTTGCATTTTTGGAGGAAGTCTTACATTTAAACCTTCTCTTCTTAAGCCTGTGTTGACCAAACATCCTGATCGTAAGTAAAGCACTTTGGACCATTAGCACTTAAAGACACTCCCTGTTATCAATTTTGCTTGATATATTCTTAATGTGAAACAGTCTTTCAACTTTCTAATATTCATCAGGTTTCTGTTCTTGCTTCATCTTTTCCATGTCTTTTTGCCATACGTTTTCAGGTTTCACAATATCATGCTCTTTGTTACTTTGATGATAATCGTAACTTGAATAATCAAGATGGCATGTAGTGTTTATGTGGGTGTGTTTATGACACATTGTGAAAAGGATTTCTCGAAAGGGAGACTTGATCTGTTGCCTTTGTTACGCAACTACTAGCCGCCTATGAGAGGGTTTGGACCACTCTAGATTAGCCAGTAGTCGTGGACGTAAAAGAAGACACAAGAAAGGCGAATTTACGTTTCAACTTTTAATTACAACATAATATATAACACGTTAAGTTCTGAAAGTTCTGTAACAGAAAGAGTGGTGTTTTAGGTCCAGAATATAAAGAGTTACTCACGTTGCCTGGGAGAATCCAGCATTTGTAAACAGATAGAAGTGTCTAGGAGTAGACAACAAATTCTGTGAAAACTTTATGATGGTGGAAACTGCAATGCAGCCAGGCTTGGTGTTTGTTGAAAAACTCGTAAAAGATAAAACTCCATATTAAATGTATGAAACTAACATATCGAGCATGGAGTAAAAACGACAAATTTAAGACACCCTTCTCGTTGGGTGGAAAGAGTAGAAGTGATACATTAAATGCAGCAGAGAAACTCAGAGGTAACAGTTACATAATCAAGAACACAACATTTCACAACAACACATTCCTAAGATAGAAAATAAAAGACGAACGTAGTGTATAACATTTCTGGAATGCGGATAGTTTTCACAACACCTTACTTGGTATGTGTATTTACCATATTGAGTACAAGAAATCTATTGCAGAGGTGCCAACACTCCCAGATCCTGTAAGAGATTTTGCACACTCTTCTTCACCTTCTGTGTAATTAAAAAAAATCCCAGATTAGAGATTAAACTGTCCAAAAAAAACTTGAAGAAAAGAAGCAAAATTTTTTTTAATTGCTGCTTTGTGAGCGTTATTACATTGCCCCCCCCCCCTCCTTCTGTAACCTAGGTTTTGTCTCTGTATTTTTTCCTTAACATCGACTTTAAAACACATTCTGTTCTCTGTTATATTGCATAATTTGCCATTTGTTGGTTTCCAATACAGTAGGTGCATACTGCAACCATAATGTCCTGCTCCTGGACCCCACTTGCAGGGTGCTCATTACATTTCAGCTGCTCACTCCACTGTCTGGAATCTCCCTGTTTGAGAAACCCCAGTGTTGACATCTCTGCTATGATATTGGTTGTTCTGCATCATTGAAACCACATGAGTATTCTTCATTTCTGGTTTACTCTTTTGGTTGGTACACCTCAAAGTATGACTCTTAAACAGTGTAAAAGCTTGATTCCTACCAGTTTTTGGTTTCAGTGACAATCATAACCTTTCTAATCATGCATATGTGCGTGTGCGTGTACGTGTGTATGGGTGTGTGTGCGGGTGTGCGTGTGTGTATGTCCGTGACGCCCTACCTTGTAAACACGATATCTCAAGAAGGGAAGCTTGGACAGATCTCATATTTGGTATGTAGGTGTACCATATTGAGAAGAAGAACCCTATTGTTTTTGGTGGAGGTCAAAGGTCATTTGGGGTCAACAGGGGTCATATTGTGAAAACATTGTAAACACGATATCTCAAGAAGGGAAGCCTGGACAAATCTCATATTTGGGATGTAGGTGAACCATATTGAGAAGGAGAATCCTATTGTTTTTGGTGGAGGTCAAAGTCATTTCGGGTCAACAGGGGTCAAATTGTGAAAATGTGACAAATGTGACACATACTTATGCTATTATATCAGATTCAGAAAAAAATTTCTCTTAAATAGATCATCGAAACCACAATGCATTTCTGCATTCTGGTTCAAATTGTGCAAGCTTTACATATTAAATTTATGGCTTATGTAACATTGTTCTTTGCAAATAGCAACAAGTACTTTATGCAGGGTGCACACATTTGCTAGCTAGACTACATCATATCCCAGCAGAGTGATACTGTCTTTGTATGTTATTATTACTTAGTAAGGATGTTAGTGTTGGATTACACATCTTACTGAACATTGCTCATTGTCAATGTAACTGTTGTTCATACATGTAATACACTCATGTAATCACTCATGCCCAACGGTTACTCTATCTGAGTTACGGATGTCACTGCGTTCCACATTTGTTACTGTCGACTTCAGATGAGAGGACAGTACTGCATATTTCATGTTAGAGATGTAAGAAAAGCAATGTTGTCACTTTTTGATGAAATTTCGCTTGTGGTCAAATTGTTGTAACAAGCAAGTAAACATTGTGAATATGGACAGATCGCCTGGTAATCTTTGGATTGCATTGCAATGATACGCATGATCTGTCATAACCCATACTTAGTGTCTGGCTAAATGTGGTATAAACAAAGTTTATGGTATTGTTCGAGTTTTGTAATTAAAACGGTTTTGTAGCGTGCAAATGCATGTTTTTCTTGGTATATAAAAAGCAAGACTACTTAGACTCTCTATTGCTATGCCATTTTTATGACTGTCGTACCTGATGGTGGTTCTTCACTTAAGCTTTTTAGCCTGGCCATGAATCTCATATCTAAACTAGTTTTACAAAAACAACTATCTTATTCCTATTAACACAATTAATATCTGATGAGAATACTTGTTCACTCAAATTCTTGGTGATCGAAGGTTTCAGATAACTGCAGGTGCCAGACCTAAAGTCAATTTTAGCTTTAGACAAAACAGCTTACAGTAAATATAAAAGCTATTTGCTTTGACACTGTAAGAATGAAGTGTACATACAGATAATGTTGTTGTGTGCTTGCTGATTCAAGAGCACCTTAGAGACATTGGAACATTATGGCCTGAAAGTATCGAAATATGCTGTGGCATTTTGTTATTTTATGTTGTTATGATGGCTTTTTTTTTTGGTGCTCTGTAGTGCCCCCGCCAAGATGATGATGAGTGGTTGAGAGACTATCCACAAATGTGGACACCAGTTGACTGTACAGAAAAGTCATTTGAAGGTTCAGGAAGTTTCATTGCCTTGGAAACCCTGGAAAAACGTGGACCAGATTCAAACAACCACAAGGTCATATTTGTTGGAACAGGTTAGTGGTGTATACCATGTGGAGGGTTTGATGGTTGAGTTGAATATCTAAAGTGATGCAGAGATCAGCCACTGATATTACTGTATGCAAACAATAAACCTACTGGGCAACTGCACAGGCTTTTACAATTAGTCTTAAGTTGATACTTCTCACAATCAAGTGAGCATAGATCATAGATATGGATGGATGGATGGATGGATGGATGGATGGATGGATGGATGGATGGATCGATGGATGGATGGCTGGAGGGATGGATGGATGGATGGATGGACGGATGGATGGAGTATCAGTGAAACAAATTCAACACCAGAAGTTTCAAGAAATCTAGGTTAACGTTGTGTACTGAATGCATCAAATTGCATCGTTATTTCTTATTCTCTTCACAGATGATGGTCGTCTCTTAAAATTAAGCTGGGATGGTGAATCTTTCAATTACCTCATGGAGATGTATTTTACAAAAAGCTCTTCCACAGGGATAAGCAGTTTGGATGTAATTGTGGAGCATGAAGTCCGAGAACTCCGTGTGAACACGTCAGATGGGGCAACGGCTGTTGAGAAACTTCAGAGGTGCAATGAAATAAAAAGCAAATGGTGAGCTGAATTAAAAAACCAACCCAGGAAACTTCCTCAAAGTGAAAATAGTAAAGATTATGGCAATTATAAGGCCAAACACAAATATGATTACATTCTTGAACAAGCTATTCAGAAAGTTATTTCCTCTGAATTTTATCTCTAAAAATGAAATGGTGGCTTTGTTTCTCAGTTACTTTGTTGATGTTACTTAAAGCTTGGCAATTAAATGGCACCCGAAAATGCTCTAGCAGGTCAATTTCCTGTTTTTGATTACTTTGCTGAAGGCAGGCAAGGAATCTATGCGATGGTGATGGCGTGTGTGTGTGTGTTTGTATGTGATGCCCTGCCTTGTAAACACGATATCTCAAGAAGGGAAAGGTGCTTGAACTTCAAAGTTGGTTTGCTGGTAGTACATTGAGAGAAGACGATTCCTATTGTTTTTCATGGATGTCAAAGGTCATTTGAGGTCACCAGAGCATAAAATATGAAAACTTATTAAAGGAGATATTTCAGCATTGGAATGTTTTTGGAACTTCAACCTCTTATCATTGGTAGCACTTGATGAGTAGATGATGTCTAGCATTTTGTTTGGAGGTCAAAGGTTATGCAAGGTCACAAGAGGACATAGTTTGAAAACCTTGTATACATGGTATCTCGAGAAGGGAAAGGTGCTTGAGCTTTTAAGTTGGTGTGTTGATAGTCCATTGTGAGTAGATGATCCTTATTGTTTTTTATGGGGGTCAAAGGTCATTTGAGTCTTCAGAGCTTATAGTATGAAAACCAGTCAAAGGGAGATACTTTAGCAACCAAATATTACTGGAACTTCAAAGTATTGTCATTTGTAGCACTTAATAAGTAGATAATGTCTGTCAAAGGTCATGTGAGGTCAATAAGAGAAATATTTTTAAAACCATGTATACACAGTATCTCAAGGACGGAAAGGTGCTTCAATTTCAGTGGTATTGTGTTGGTAGTCCACTGAAGGTATATGACCGTTGTCAATTTTCATGCAAGTTTAAGATCATTTTAGGTCATTACAGGGTAAGTAACATATTAAGGATGATGTCTCAGCAACTGAATGTAACTAGTAGTTCAGACTGTCAAAAACTGGTAGCACATGATGATTTACTCAGTAGATGATCTCTGTTATTTGAATCACCCCATGGAGCACATAGAAAATCATCTTTTCATTCTTAATCAAATGTTAAAATCACAGAGTTAATGATTTTAGAGATGTGTATTTACAGAAAAAGCTGATGGTTGTGGACACTTGTGTTTAACTATTGTGTAATTCTTTGGGGGAAGTTTAGTGTCACATCTTGTCATCACTGAAATAATAGGATGGATCAGTACCATGGTTCTCCCCGCTTGCAGATAAATTTTGCTCAATAGAATTTGGTCTCATTTTCTTCAACAAGCTATTAGAAGCCTCCTTTTTTTGGGGGAGGGGGTGGTTTTAACCCTCTCATATCAATCATTTAACATGACTTAACATAGCTTTTTAGATTTATCACTTACTTATTTGCCAGCAACTCCCTGTCAAGATTAGCAAAGTACTTTGTTTTAGTCGCCTTTTCCTAAGGGAACTACCCATAGGCAGAGAAATATTTTTCAGGTTGTCTTTTCAGATTTTAACCACAGTTTGATGTCAGGAACTTTCTCTCCACTTTGCTATCTTGGTTTAGTAACAGATATATCATTACCCCTATTTTCATATGTGGTTTACATTCTTGTGTCCTAATTTTTGTTTTGATATGGTTGCTTTCCATCTCCCTTGGATGCTTTTGTTTAAAGTGGTTGTATACATGTGTCTGGCGTAAAAAAGTAGATATTGGAAAGGAATCACCGTCCTTTGACTTTCTGGTTCTCTGATTTGATGAAAGTCTTTTGTTCACCTCCATATCAAGTGCAATATTTTTTCCCCTAGGTGCATTTTCAATGAAACTTGATGGTTAAGTGCAGTAGAAACTGAAGAAGTGTAGAAGCGAAAAGCGTGTGACATGAAAGCTTCATTAAGTCACATCTGTATATGTTTGAATAATCAGTGCTCAATCCAGCAGAGAATACTCTTGCAAGCTAAGTGGCTCTGTCTTCTGTTTTATCATTTTTTTCCTAATAGCACTTCATGTAAGATGTAATAATTTTGCCACATGTAATAACTTTGCTTCTCTTTATTGTTAATTGTGTTACAGTTTTATTGTAATCTATAATTGTCGTTACACATTGTCGTTACACGTTTTTTTTATTCTGAGCTTGATATCAAATCTAACGATATTTCTCTGTGCTTGATTCATTTTCTCTTCAGTGTCTGTGACCAAGATCCTTTCTGTCACTGGAGCACCATCAGAGTGAAATGTCTGGAATTTACCTACAATGCCAGGTAATCACATGTGTATGAATAAGTCAGGGATCATTAATCAGTAGAGAACTGTGCTTGATAAACAGAATTTAAGATTGAATAAAAAGCATTAGAAAAGAAGTTTAATGATGTCATTAATTGGTAATGTAAATTTGATATCAGTTTGAAGAAACCTTTTCAGACACATCAATAAAAATAAACATGCCAGAGCCCCTGAAGTGAGTAACTATTCTCAAGTTATTATCCATATCATATTGTTTATTTTCTTTATTAATCTACAGAGCAGAGGAAGACTCACAACCAATAATAAAGAAAAAATGTGAAGGTGAGTTGATGAACATTAAGATACCCATTTACAAGGTTGATGCAAGTGATGATTTAATACCTTCTCATGTTACTGGTGTAACCAAAATATGTTGGCACTCATATATAAAGATGTGTGAATCAAACTATCACTTTCATACAGGTGTCAGTGAAAATGAGCCCCTCCTCATTGTCGATAAATTTGGTAGAAGCCACCCTGAAGTACCTGTAATGACTGTCACTGCAAGCCATCATGTTACTGAAGGGATAACCAACCAACCTGTGTCTAAAGAATTACACTTAAGCCCTGAAGGAGTTGGAACTAATGTTGGTAAATATTAAAACTGTTTTAATAAGAGTTGGGTGCAAACTTTGTTGAATCGCTTTGTGAGCTCAGATTGATTAGGAATGGATATTCACTGGATGTATGGCTGATTTGATTGTATTGCTTTCATTGATGAACTGAACTGATTTCATGCGTTATAGTGATTGCTGGGATTACTTGTCACATGTGGCTCAGTCAATTCACTTGAATAAAGGATTAATTAGCATGAATGATTGATTTGATTGATTGTACTAATTGGTTTAGTAAATTTGCTAGATCGATTGAAAGTTAATTTGATTGAATTAAACAGTTAACTTTATTGAATGCTTGGATGTTCTGGATTGATTGAATTTATTGACTGAATAATTGAATGATTGTCTTAGTAAACATCCACTTAAAGGTAAGTAGAAGCTTCATGCATTACCCAAACCATACAGAGCTGGCTATCATCAATCACTTTCAAGTGGGATGTTGTTGACAAGGGTGCCACCTCCCACACAAGGTTCACCTCAACAGTTCCAAAACGTCACAATGGACTTGATGGCTGAAAGATTAATGAAATACTTAGGTAATAAATGTGTCAGTACAAGTAAATTCAACTGTTGTTACTATGTGTTTCTCTTTCAGGCATGCTTCGCTGGTATATACTTTTCCTAATTGGAATTGTTTTGCTTGTGGCTGTCATCCTACTCACAGCTACATATTTGACCAAACGAATGCAATACTCTCGTGGGTCCAGACTAACAGATGGTAAGGATTGGATTAAGTTTTTTCTCCTAGCTGCAGGATGAGCAAAGTGAAGGTGTTGACAAAGATAAAAGGAAATAAAAATCAAACAAAGAAAACTGTCATTATGTGTCTGTGTAGTCAGTGGGAAGGTTTGGCTGGCAGATTCTTATTTAAATTGTCTTTCTGAATGCAAACTGATGCAATTAAAGGATATGGAAAGGAAATGTGAACACTTTCAGAATCTTGCTTTTAATAATTTTAATAATACTACTCAAAAGTTTCATTTCAATGCAAATTCCAAATATTACAGTTTGACATTGTGTAAATTCAACTCAGTTCAGTTTCCAAACAATAATTTTGTTAAGTTATTGTAGTACTTATCAGGAGAAAATTTACTTCTCACTTACCTGTCTCTACACAACACCTTTACTCATATCTACCATAACAAGAGTATTGTTAATTTCCTTAATAGCCATCTGTTTTAATACTGGACAGCTATCTGTTTATGCCAGGAGTAGTGCTTTGAGTAGAATTCTACCTTTGGATGTTTTGCTTGAGTAATTCAAGTTTGTTTCCATTGGCTTGCTATCACTTGTTGAATCAGTTTTTGAGCAAGTTTACCACAGTTGTGCCAAGTATCACAAATGTTTAGCATAAATCTGAAATCTAGCCTGATTTCGAATTTTCACTTCCATTTTATGACTGTGCAAGACTTAGTCGTACAAAATTTCCAATTGATGTTGCTTTATCAAACACACAAACACACTTACATACACTCCTGCAGTGTATCTTATCCTTGTTGCTTCTAGGAGAGCTTTTTAAGATTTCAAAGGTCTACTGTATTCTTGCATATGTTAACTTTTCCAGTCATATCAGAAGCACTATTCTCTCTTTTTTTTCAGTGCTCTACCATTATTTACATATTTGTACAAATTGTTTGCATAGGCATAGAGTTGTACATTGATATTTTCTTGTGAGAATTCCTCGACAAATTTCTCCAGTGTAGTTGTAAGAGCTGCTCCACAGTGTTTATCATTTTCCATGTTAAGTCATAAAGACTGGACCGAGCGCCAACAATGTTCAGTGTGGAGTTTGTGTTCACGTAAAGATTTTTGCACAATCTGTGCTGAGAGATTCTACCATAACTGCAGGTGCATTCAAAGACATGTCCAAGCCTAATTAAAGCTTCTATGCTATGAACCCAGAGGTCCTACCAGAGCTGCTCCTGGTGCTGAGGTAAAAGAGGAAGAGACCAACCACCCAAGCCAGAGTGCTTAGAGCACCGTTGCTTTCACACCAGCCAAAGGGTTAAACAAAACTCATTACCTTTGGTAAAGGTCAATCATGAGGAAGAAGTGAACACCATAGTGATAGAGTACAGCCTAGTGCTGATACCAGGCCCTGAAACCAGACCCGAAGGATGCTCGCAGGTGACACTGCTGAACCTGGCGGCTCCCAATAGGAAGGGATGCAACTGGTCACAATATTCTTCTGTATTGCTGTCATGTTCCTACTCTCAGTTAATGGTCCCGAAAAAGACTAGCTAGAAAAAGAAAAGCCTCAAGTTCCTATTCCTACACAATGGAGCAAGGTAGGAGCTGGAAAAGAAGATGTTGTCAAATTATGATGAACTGTCATGGCTTGCCAAACTAAGTGGATTACTGGTCCCACTACTTAAGAGAGAAGAGAGACTGCACTTGCCTGTGTGACATGAATTGTATGACCTGGGCACCAAGATAATCCAGGTTCCAGAACTGGGACTATGGACCCATCCATTGGCAAGCAACAAAGACAACCCACCCTGGTATGAGGAAGATGCAATGTATTGCCTAGCCTCAATGGTATTGCTGGGAAAAAGATGTTTTGAAACTTTTCCAAGATAGTTACCTGTTGCTAAGTCCGCCCAACATTGGGGCCCACAATCTCACCATCTGGCAGCCAAAGTGACCGATATTTTCTTGAACACCTCAAATTCGAAGACACAGAGGAGCCCCATCAGGCTAGCGCTGGAGAAATGTCTACATTGACAGCCACAGTTGAATAAATTACATGTTAGCTCCCAGCCATCAGAGTAAATTCCACTTGCTTTGATTGATGTGACATACCAGCTACCACAAAGAAATCTGCTTTGAACTCCAGACAATACCCTTCTCCAAGCTTAGACTTAAGCGACAAATTCTTTATCCCAACAATTTCATAGGAGGCAAGTGAGAGGCTCAGAGTAGAGCAAGTTTTGGCCTTTCAAACATTCAAGGATGCCAACCACAGGAAGCTGGAGGAAGTTCACTTCATCTCAATCAGGCCATCTGAGTGGGAATGAAGCAAACATCAATCTTTATCTCCCTCAGAAAAAACATCAGTCAGCTCCTGCTTTTATTTTGACCACAATTGAAGTTGACATCCAACCAATTTGCAATAGCCTTGATGAAGTGGACTCCTGAAAGTGAGAAATTGTCAGTTCAGACATCCATTGACCCCTCAGGGGAATCAAGGGCCAAAGTACTTTCCCCACCCTTCAGGGTATGCTCTTTGCAGAGCAAGTCTATATGAAGATGTCACAGATGGAAACAGTCACCATGTCTCATTTCTGACTACAATGTTTCAACCAAGGCAGATGCAGAAGAGACAGGTTGCCCTTTGATCCTTGACCAAACTTTGCCCAGCTAGCTAGCTAGCCATTCCATATGAAGAAGACCCTCTCCTTGATAGCAGCGGCATTGGCAAACTGGGGGAGTTACCCGCAGGCTCTTATAATCATCACCAACCACTAGAGGTTGGAGAACCGCTGGGTCTTTCTGTGTCAGACCCGTAGCCTCTTGTCCAAGAATCAGTCCCTAGACAAGGGATTATCTTAAGTTTCAAGCTGAAGACCAGCTCAGCCATTGTAGAGGACAAAGTTTGGTGCCTGGTGAGAGCCATATAAAATTATACTTGCAGAGAATAGAAAGTCCTAGAAAGTTGTAGAGACTCTTCATCCTATCTAGGGTATTCTACTCCCATGCTTCCAATCTCAGATGACTTGTGATGGTCATCACCTTCCATGTCTCCAAGGAGAGAGAGCCAGAGCCAGTGATGTTAGGTGACTATGGAAGTCATTTTCACTCGTAGCGGGTTTTCGATAGAAGATATTATGAAGGCTGGGATTTAGGGGAAAAAAACCCAGCAATCTTTGTTAAGTTTCATTTGATTACATTACAGCATATAAATTACATTTGGACGTGTGGTGGTGTGAGTAAGGGCTTATGTCCCACTCCTCGGCCTCCCTCACTCGTAACTGTGCTACTTAGTACAAGTGTTATAGACAGGCAAGTGAGTTGTTGTAAACGAGGGATAATACGAAAACAAAATTATAATGTAGCAGATACATTGGCAGGCTCCATGCTTACTTTCTAGTATCAAATCTCATGACAGTTGGAAGTAGGAAATAATTGTGCAAATGAAAAAATTTTGCATCTTATATCTCTCATGGCAGGTTTGACCTACACAAGTGACTCAACCACAATAACTGTCACACGGGGAGTTGGATTGGAAGATATTAAGCTTTGCGATGAGAGCAGGAGAGTCTGTTATTCAGCTATTATCAAGAAGGGGAAGATCCGTTGCTGTGATTATCAAAGAGGCTGTGTCATCTTCCAAAATCTCTGCCCATCTACACACTACAATATTGTCTACTCCAATACAACTGTTCCGGTAACAACTAAAAGTATGTAGTATTTTAGTGAATCACAAAAATTTAAATGTCTTAATGATCCTCCATCTGAAAAGAAAATCAAGGGCAAACCTGCTTTCTTATTGGGTAATGCCAATCAAACATGAAGCATTACATTCCAGGTGGTCAACAGTTTGAGAAAGCTATGATCAAAATGATATACCATGATGCAACTCCTTGCCCACTCACAAGTAATAAACTTTGTAGGGAAGTGATGCTCTAGTGGTATTCAGTACAGCCCTTGTAGAGGAGACATGTGTTTTCAATAGCTGTATGAGAACCCCATTTTCTTTCAGCATCCTGTTGAGAACACTAGGTGAAATTATGTAAAATAGACTTAAATTTTCAAGAATAATTGTACATCTGCATGCAATGATCTAGTTATGGATTTGTTCCTTTGAGCATGTCAAAATATGTTGTTAAATGAACTCTGAATTGAAAGTTTATCATAATATATTTGTGATTTGATGTGATCATAACAGCTGCAGTTATGTTGTTGTGTGAGTGTTTGTTAATTACAATTGTAAAAGCTGCAGTCTTCTTGGTGTGTGTGTGTGTGAGGGGTGAATGATACTCATAATTGTTGCAATCTTGTTGATCTTGTTGATATGTGTGTGTTAATTATAACTGTGACATGTTCAGTCTTGCTGACAGTAAGGAGTGCGTGTCATGTGCTTGTGTATGTGATGCCAGCTTGTAAACATGATATCTCAAGAAGTGAAGTTATTATGTGGGTGTAAGACATTCTGTAACCCTGCAACTTTTGATGGAAATCTAGAGTAAGTAGAGGTCAACTGTGGTCAAATTGCGAAAGAAAGGAGAAGCACGGACTGTTAGAATATTTATTTTGTAGGTGAACTACAATGACTATTGCTGGTGATGTAAACTAAAGGTCAGTTGAGTAGCAGAGGTCAGAATACATAAAAACATTGTAAACATATATATTAAGGTGGGAAGCTTGAACTGTGCTCATATTTGGTCTGTAGGTGTACCATTTCCTACAAGAAGCCTATTGTTGGTACAAGAGGTCAAGAGGAACTGGGGCTAAAGTCTGTTTTGCTTGGGTACGCTGTACCTCAATAGGGGAAAGTCAAATGAAAGTCAAACTTAGTATGAAGGTTCGCCATATTGAGAAGGTGTGCCCTATTGTTTTTGGTGGAGGTCAAAGGTCATCTGGGAGAACTAGGGGGCAAAAGTCTGAAAACCTTGTTATACTGTGGATGTTGTATGTTCCATCAGTCTCCCTCCAGTGAATCATGGAAGTACTTCTTGAGTTAGCAGTTTCATGATCAAATGAAGATGCAGTAGTGCTGTTTGAAGTACTATAGGTGGTCACACCAGACAAGTTTTAGCTGGATCAGTTTACGTCCTCGTTCTTGAATGCTGATGTGTGCATTCATGTAAATGTCTTTCAATTAGTGAGGTGGGCAGGACACAGTGAAAGAAAATAAGTCAGTTGGTGTTCTTACCAGTGGAAAGTAGATCCCAGGAGTTCCAGGGCATATACTGTCAGAGTTGGGTGGACTTTAAAAGGGCATAGATGTGATACGCCTCATTGCAATTTGCAGAACCCTCTCTTTAGGGCTTTAAATGAAAGATTCACAGCTGTTTGTGCTTTATCAAATGAATGGGATATTGCTGTATATTGTAGGAATCAACATCTTCAATTCATTGCATTAATTGAAATGGGTTTTGTTTTATATTTATTAACTCCAGCATATATCATTTTACCGTATGTATATTCTAAGTACAATGAACCATAGTGCCCTTGGGCTGTTGTGAAATCATGCAAAATACTTCTCTTACAGATTGCATGTAACGCTGTTGATGGTTGGTTACACTACTATGGCAGGTGGTTCCAACTGGGTGTTTGTCATGTTTGCGATCCAATTTCTGAAATGGGCCATTTTATAAAAGCATGAAATATGTTACTAAAATTGCTACAGATTTTATGTTACAAAAGTGAGGGATCATGGTCAGAAATAGGCAATATGGACAAAGTAATTTTTTGTACAAAGTAATGCAAAATGTTTTTTTTACTTCATAATTTACATTGTATACTGTACATCTGTGCAAGGAACCACAGTGCCCTTGGGCTTTTGTTACAATTACAGCTTAGTCAATGGAATCTTGTTAGGATTCTTCATTTTTCTTTGAGGAGGACAAATGGCAAGTTAAAACAAGTTATATACTTAATTTTTGCTTTTCCGGAACAGACTTGGAGTTCAAGTCAAAAGTGGACAAAAACACTTACAGTATCAACATCGACTGGAAAGAAACGTTGCCAGAGGCATTTTTGGTTCTAAGAGACGAAGCTGGAAATTACAGGAAAGAGAAAGGCATAAGTGGACATTCAGTCAGCATGTCGGAATTACCCTCCAATATGAAATTAATAGTGACATTGGAGGTCATATGCAGCTCTCTGACAGATTCCAGGAGAAGAACCGCCACTGATCTTGAAGTCATCAGGACACCTGGTGAGTCTCTGCATACTGAACAAATTGCTTTAATATACCACCAATTAAGTGTCACACTTTTTCCATCCTTTCTATAATTTTTTACATCTTTTGTTACATAAACAAACATAAAACATGAAAGCAAAACACTTCTAACTATCATCACACTGTTCTGTAGGTACTCTGCCAGTTCTGCAAAATCTTAGGAAGTTAAAAAGTACAATCCCAGTTGCCATCTCCAGTTGATTTAGTGAGCTGGCTCAATGTCTTTGAGGGCACAAATCCCTGTGAGGTTGCTGGGGCTAAAATTTCTCACACATGGAATCAAATCTTCTCTTGCATCACTCCAATCTCACATTCATGTCAGCATATGTCAATTTCAGCCATTTTGTAGATTGTGTGTGAAGAGACAGTCTCCTATGTTTAGGTCTCCAAATGCACATTTCCTGATGTCATAAGTTTGCTTTGCAAAAAAGTGTACTCATTGTGATTTCACAAACAGACAAAGCCAATTAGGTCTCAAAACAAACTTTTTGCAGAAAATGCATTGCCCCTACATTTTCATCTTTCAGTCAAATGATTTCTTCTTGAAATTGTTTCCCTCTCTCATGACAATGCTTTAATTTTCAGAGGAACACTTCAGCGTGACCTATGGGAGTGGACATCCGTTCCTGGAGTGGCAGAATCTTTCTCCGAGGGAATCTCATTTACGTCTCAGTTCCTGCTCTTGTGTAGATCTTAGAAACTGGTCTGAAGACGGACAGTCTAGGGATGGTTCTAAAAACATTCCACCTTTACCAGGGGGTGTCATGTGCCGCCTGGTAGTCAACAGTACTTATAGTGATGACAATAGTCCTTTTGACCATATCATAGCAGAAGTGGATCATCAAACACCAGAAATTGGTATGAGTATAATTCTGCAAGTGATCTTATTAGTTATGTTGTACTGCAGATGATGTGTGACTTGTAATCATAGCAGCAAGTGTAAGCAGAGCTATACATACATTGTTGGGCATCATCTAGACCCTGTTGGGTCGGATCACCTATATCACATAAAAACACAAGGTGTCTCATGCATTCTCATTCACCTACCACAGTTTCCCTGATGCTGGGAGAAGCAGTGGTATATTCACACTCATTCAGGGTACAACATTGGATTTTTGATTCCTTACCGAAGGCAGGCAAGGAATCTATGCGATGGTGATGTTGTGTGCAGGTGTGCGTGTGTGTGCAGGTGTGCGTATGTGACGCCTTGCTTGTTAACACGATACCTCAAGAAGGGTAATTATGACTGATCTCATACCGGTGTGTGGGTTTTTCATAGTAAGTTGATGATCCCTCTTGTTTTTGGTGGAGGTCAAAGGTCATTTGAGGTCACCAGAGGTCAAACTGTAAAATCCTTGTAAACACGATATCTCAAGATGTGTAACTGTGACTGATGTCATACTTGATGTGTGGGTTGTTCATATTAAGTAGATGATCCCTATTGTTTTTATTGGAGGTCAAAGGTCATTTGAGGTCACCAGAGGTCAAACTGTAAAAACCTTGTAAACACAATATCTCAAGATGTGTAACTGTGACTGATCTCATACTTAATGTGTGGGTTGTTCATATTAAGTAGATGATCCCTATTGTTTTTGGTCGAGGTTAAAGGTCGTTTGAGGTCACTAGAGGTCAAAATGTGAAAACCTTGTAAACACTATATCTCAAGAAGGGTAACTGTTACTGATGTCATACTTGGTGTGTGGATTGTATATAGTAAGTGGAATACTTAGTTTGATTTTGGTTTAGGTCAAAGGTCATTTGAGGTCACCAGCGGTCAAACTGTGAAAACCTTGTAAACACAGTGTCAGAAGGATAACTGTGACTGATATCATACTTGATTTGTTGATTGGTTATAATGAATAGCTGATCCCAACTATTTTTGGTCAGCTGCAAAGGTCATTTGAGGTCACCATAGGTCAAACTGTAGAAATGAGTAAACAATATCTCCAGGAGTCTAACCTTGACTGATGTCATACTTGATATGTGGATTGTATATACTGAGTAGAAGACTCCTTTTGTTTTTGGTGGAGTTCAAAGGTCGTTTGAGGTCACCAGGGGTCAAACTGTGGGAACCTTGCAAATGCATTATCTCCAGAAGGGTGATGTTGACTGATGTTATACTTGATGTGTGGCTTGGCCATACTGGGTAGGTGATCCCTATTGCTTTTGGTGGACGTCAAATGTCATTTGAGGTCTCCAAAAAGAGGACACAGGTAAAGGCTTATTAACATGGTGTTTCAAGAACAATAACTGTAGTTGATCTCATACTTGCCCTATGGATAATTCATGTTTGTTATAATATAACTATGTTGCAAGGAATCACAAAGCCTTTTTGCTTTCTGGTTGTAGAGGTGCATCAGATTTCAAATCCCGCCAGAATTCTGGCCAGGATTGGAGGTTTTTTCAAAAGCCGGAAACATTCTACATCCATTCTGATTTGCCAGATTTATCGATAAGCTTTACCATGCAACCTAATTTACCGCAAGTCAATTAGATATTATAAAATGCATAGAATTGCATTCCAGTGTGCTATTAATAGCATTATTTATAACGATAAGGTTTTACTACTGGTTACAAATTTTCAATATGCTGAAGGGCTTTGTCACACCCACCCTCTCTTTAACAGCTCATAGGCATAGATATAATGTTACTAACAAGTAGGACAGCTGTGTTTTACACAATTGAAAGCATCAGTAAATCAACCCAAAGCTCATCAAATTGAAGCAGAGCTTGAATAATATTGAGTACATCATACAGTATCATGAATGTCCAGAAAAGGGGGAGAGCAGGGTAAGTTGTAATTTTGTCAGAAAAATTCTCTTATCCTCCAAATAGATTTGACTTAAGGAAGAATTAATATACTAATATGTGGGCATCCATAGAAAGTTAGAAATATCAAGAGTGGTCAGTGGAACTTCTGTTTTGATAAGATCAACAATAACTGTGACCTGAAAGATGTCCCATCTAAACCCTTATGTGGGGTTAGTTGGGACATGGTATGTGGTTGGTTGGAACATGGTCAAAACTGTTTCGACTGTTTAGACATGAGAACATGGTACACAATTACTGTATCAATTTGTGATTTGATGGAAAGTCCATAGAGGTGGTAATTTAACAATTTTGTTCCACTGATTAAGCGCAAGGTTCATGGCATCTAAAACAGAATGAACCTGCAGTAATGAAAGAACAAAGCAACTTTTGAATGGCAAGGGGAAGGTTTAACAATATAGTGTGTAATAATATAGGCCTAATATTATAAGAATAGGCCCATACATGTCGCTGTTAGGCCACTCGAGTCCTCTTGGTATAAATGTTCTAAAAGTATGTAATTATGCTCTCAATTCATCATGTGTATCATGCAGCCGTTCCTTGAGTACTGACATGATGGGGTTAGTTCGAGTGTGGTCCAACTAACTCCCATCAGACTGTGACAACTAACCTTTATGGCACATGTTACGTTGATTGGAAACTGCAAAATCCAGGGTTTGCAACATATCCCTGCCATCATTTTATAGTTCACATATAATTCCTTCTTCAGATGTGTTCTCCTTGATCTTTCTAAAACATAGAGCAAGGAAACTTGTGAAAAATATAATCAGGTGCTGAAAATGACATTCCTTTTCTCTTGAACAGTGTTGTAGCATGTGTCTCATTAATAATGTAGGTGGGTGACTGTTGCCTATACCTTGAAAAGTGGTGGTATAATGTCAATTTTTTTCTTTGCCGTGTGAGAAAATCTTGATGCTTCAACTAACATTGCATTCCAACTAACCCAGCTCTTCCCTAGCATCCCACAGAGTGCAGCAAATCATTGTGGTACTTTCTTAAGCGTCAGTGCATAAAGTTTGTGTAAAGTAAGATAATATGTATCTAAATTACAGAGCTAACAAATGTTACCAAACGAGGCACATACCATAGTTTTTTATGATGAAACTTTCCTAACCAAAATTTAAACGTTTATCAATAGAATATCACCAAGTATTGTAATTGATCCTTGTCAAAGTTATTCACAGTACATTCAATGATGAAGGCTCAGCTAGTTCAATATTTTCTATTTCCAGCCCCCTAAAACTTAATAGAATGTATCGAGGTAAAAATAAGAAGTCATTAAGCTATTCATTAATGGACAATTTGTCACCTTCTCCAAAAAAGCATCTCATTTCTCATTTATACTAATAACAGGTTGGTGTAAACATTTTGTCAGTTTGCCATAAGCTTGCATGTGTGAATATTCAGTTGTACACAATGAACTCCCCTCTTCCAAGGGCTTTCAGGTGGACATCAGTCCGGTGGCTGACTGATCAGGGGAGTAATAGAATAGGAAACAGGTAAAGCATTAAGGGGAAGCTTTGTTTGGTAAACTGTATGTCGGATGATGGACGATTGGAGAAGTTGTAAAGGAGAGAAGAGCTGGTGAAGTATGGGGGGTAACAAGAAGGTGTGGCAGAATAGACCTTAGCAAGAGCTAGGCATCTTCATGAATATCTATTGGAGCAGAGTGAATATACAACCAGGGACAGTGTGTAGTGACACAAGTTATCCCAAAGATCAGTCTAGATGCAATGTCTGCAGCATCATGGTGGGTAATAAGTTTGGGATTAGTTATCTGTTCTGTTTGTCTGTAACTGTGGGACAAGTTATGATACAGTTAATTTCTTACATTTGGATGAGATATGGTAGTTTTTTATGCAAGACATGGACACTTATTTTTAGGGAACCATCTAGATACAATCCATGGATCAAAAACAGATGCATTTGATTGTTATTTTCTCATTTTGAACTGTAGACGAGGAGTGTAGGATTGATTCTAAAGAGCATTATTGAGAGAAAAAAATGCAGTAAATAATATACCTTCAATGACAATGTTCAGTAGTGTCATAAATGTAGAAACAAGTTATTAACTCCTATCATCTTTCTGTTTTATACCAACAACATGCAAGTTTTCACAAGAATCAATGTAGGGCAGCTGATTGAAAATACTAACTGTGGCGAATTACTAACTCCATGACATACAACAACCATTATGACAATAAACATTCACAAAATAAACAACAAAATGACAAGTTTTGCTTCTGAGTAGCTATTGCAACACTTGCCCTGACACTCCCATCATTGACATATTGCTTAATGAGTATGACAGCAATAACAAGAAGAAGCAAGCATATTTGTCCATGGTTTACATATAGAAGTTGATACACACTGATCAGTGTTATCACTTCCTATCTCTAAGATGCTCGACTGGTTTTAGTGAGTCATGATGTTATTGCTTCTAATGTGCTTCTCAAGTTAATATCATATGGCAACGCTTGCCCATGATTTGAAACATTGCTTCACATATAGAAGTTAATATATACAAATAGTATGATCACTACAATAAGAGCAGTATCATGGAAATCATGCCATGTAGTATTAAATGTGTTTAGATACTACAATCAGTCAACATGTATTAGTGGTTGTATAATCATCTGTGATATTATTAGCTTGTTAATCTCATCTGTGATATTATTAGCTTGTTAATCAGCATTAATGATATTTTGATCTCTTTCTTGTTTAATGTCTCTTTCTTTATCAGATGGTTCATACTGTGTTGCTACACTGGATGCCATTGTCACTTTATCCGTAATGGACAGAACTGATGTTGCTGAGCAGATGTTTCTGTGCGAGACTGCGGTAAAGGTTTTACTAGAACTGCTGAAATCAAGTGCAGATGCTATGGCTTACCTTACCAGTAAGTGCCATTCACCTGATGACATTGACCAGATCCTCATTGCAAAGAAGGAACAACTAAAAGACTTCCGACTGCCAGAGCTACTCATAAAGTTGATGGAGTTACTGGTAATTGAAACATCTACCAGAGGGAATCAAGAAAATGCTAAGAGGTTGTGTAATGTTGTTGAAACTGTTGTTACAAGAGTTCACAAACATGAAGAATGTTTCAGTTGCAGACAAGTCCTCCTAACATGCAGACACCTTGTGAACTGTAAAAAATGGGACAAGGACAGTGAAACACAAGTGAAAACTGGTTAATGGTTTGTGGTTCACTTTTTGCATGATTTTTATGTGTAGTAAAAGGTGGCCTTAATGTGCAATGTTGAGTTCTCCAGCTCTTTTCCTTTAGACATAAAGATGTGAGTATTCTTGCTGAATATTTGCCATGAAAATTAAGAGGCTGGGATTGTCTTGTATTCCCTGACGTTGTGCCATGTTCTTACATATAAGTCTTGCTTTTAATGATCAATTAAGTTTTATATAGCATCTATGGTTTTTTCAATCATTAGTAAGGGGTTGATAGGTCTGATGATGTGTATTAATACTTCTTCTGTTACTATGATAGTTGGTCTCAAAAACGTCAGTTTGCCAATTTAATATTGAGATGTTAAACCAATTATGTACATATATACTGCATATGTATGTATAAGGTTGGATGACATCTATTTTAATGCAGAGTGCTCTATATCTCGAGGGTAGTATGAAGCTGAGACCAGTGAAGTTCGTCAGTAGGTTGCTCCTCGAGTTTAAAGCATTGAGAAATCATCAGACAATTTTTATGTTTTGGTTGTATGGTGATGGCTCAATACCTGAAAGGTTGTGAGTGCCTCAACTAGTCTGGTATGTATAGGTTTACATACAGAATACACAATACAAGAAAAACTTGGAGTAAAGCCTAGTGTAGTGCCAACAAATTTATTTCTTCAATATTTTGGACAGATTTGTGTTACTTAAGATGAAACTGCAAGATTATTAACCACTATGCATGTAACTATGTAAATTCTCAATAGACATAGATCAGGTCCATGTGTATATTGAATATCTTTCCCATTGCTTTAGTAGATATCAGTCCACAAAAGCAAGGAATGGATATTTAACAAAATGTTTCCTCAAAATTCACACATGCTTATTTCCATATATGTAAATTCCAAATATTTGTGATCAAAATTCAGGTATAAATATATATATATATATATATATATGTGTGTGTATATATATATATATGTGTGTGTACATATATATATGTGTGTGTATATATATATATGTGTATATATATATATATATGTGTATATATATATATATATGTGTATATATATATATGTGTATACAACTATAGATTTAGTTATAAGAAGTAAATCACAAGATCATGTCAACATATTGCAGGTTTATTGTTTACATTTTTTAAGTTATCTGTTTGTCCTTGTAAATAAGCAAAAAGAAAAATGGGGTCCCATCATAGTATTGAGGTGTATTAAACTGCGGTGCTTTCATCAATAGAAAATCAATAGCTAAGTATGATGAAAGTATGTAAAGATGCTGCATTTTGCTCCAAACAATGAAAGTCATTCCCATAGCTTATCTTTGATCTGCTTCTGATAGTCTTTTTAGTATATACTTCTTTTGAAATGGTTTTTTATTGTTTCAACATTATACTCATCTGGAAGATTCTCATTGAAAGAATATTCATGTTTATTACATTTTAGCAGTACCAGACTGTGCCTTGATGTCAAATAAATATATATATGATACTCATGCTAGGATTCCATGAGTAATTATGAGTCATAGTTTTGTAAACAGTGACCATGCTGTATGATACCAGGTTATAGTTTACCATCCCCCACTGTTGTTGGATGATATCCACATTGTTGTCATCACCAGTGGCGGACATCTTAACAATAGAACCTTCTATGAACATTGAATTTTTTAATTGTCATAATTCCCTCAGCGTTGCTGCAGATGTGGTATTGAATCCACATTTACATGCTGTGAATCTGTTGATGTGACATATTTTATTAAATATGGGCCTTCTTTTCTGGACAATGTCATCACTGCCACTGACCATATGTTCCATACTGCTGGATTTACACATGGTTGCTGACAATTCTAGATTTGTGGGGTACCAATTTGATGTCACTTCAACCCCCTGATGCTGGATTTTGTTACACTGGTGTCAGATACATATCCACATTTTTTATGTCATTAGTTACTGTGTCCTCACACACAACCATGTCACATGTTTACTTTTAGTGGATATAGAATCCTATCTTCAATTTTTGTGTACAGGATGCATCTTTTAACTGCTTTGGCTGTGTGGTTAATATTGATTTTCCTAAACGTGATAACCCCCCTGAAAAACTTTGAGAAAATGTAATAAAGTAAACAGTAAACAAGAAATCAGTAACACAAAGAGAAACTCACACAAAAAGAGAGTAAATTGTATTACTTTCATTGATTTAGTGCAAGGTGATGTTTAGTACTGTACGAATTTTGTAGTTTCATGATTTTCATGTTTGTTTGCCAGAGTTTCTTTCAATTCCAGGTTGATCCATATTTTCATCGATTTATTCATTGATTGTGTACCTTTTGTACAAAGGCAAAATAAGTTTTTAAGTCAACACAAGTGTTTAACTCTGTCTAAGGATTAATGCATAATTGTTCTTTATATATTGATAGCCTTAGCTGGCTTTACGTGTTTCAATATGTGTTTGCTTGTATAACCAAATTTATGTAGTTGAGTCTTGTTACCCATAAAATGGGAGGTGCAAATTGTCTATAGTAATAATGGAAAATATAAGTTTGTAAAAATCTTTATTTTTAATCTCTGAAGTGCTTGTTGTCACATTGTAACTGACTTTGATTGCCATATGATGTTCTTTTTCTTCAATAGTTAATAGTTTAGTAAGGAGGTTGCTCTCAAAATTATGTGTACTGTTATTGTGTATGATTTATTGATAATTGCATCACTTACCTACCTTAATCCTCAAAACATAGATCTGCACTATTTAGACACTGAAGGAAGTAGTGATGTTAAGATGTAGTCTGTCCAAACTGAAATTCTACATTCCCAGTTTCACATATTAATATCACTCACCATATTCAGAAAAGCTCTTTCAATGTCTCAAACATTTTTACCAGACCTCGTGCTTTTTATGTGTGTGTGTTTTTGTGAAATGACCCCCAAAAATTTGTCATTTTTTATTCCTTGCTGAAGGCAGGTGAGGAACCTCTGTGGTCATGATGGTATGTGTGTGCTATATGTGTGTGTGTATGTAATGCCTTGGCTTGTAAACATGATATCTCGAGAAGGGAAATGTGCCTGAACTTCAAAGTTTGTATGTAGCTTCAAAGGTTGTGTGTAGGTAGTTGGTTGTGAGTAGATGATTCCTACTGTTTGTCATGAAGGTCAAAGGCCATTTGAGGCCACTAGAGCTTAACCTAACCTACCAAAAGAAAAATCTCCACAACTGAATGTTGCTGGAACTTCATACTGGTCACATTGGTAGCCCTTGGTGAGTAGATAGCATGCTGGTGTGAGCTTTTGTGATCATGCAGCGTCACACTGTCTGTCTATCTATCTATCTATCTGTCTGTCTGTCTGTCTGTCTGTCTGTCTGTCTGTCTATCTATCTATCTAATCTAATCGACCTTATCTATCTTATCTATCTTATCTATCTTATCTATCTAATCTGTCTAATCTATCTATCTGTCTAATCTATCTATCTGTCTAATCTATCTATCTGTCTAATCTATAGGTCTAGTCTTTCGGTCTCGTCTATCGGTCTAATCTATCGGTCTCATCTATCGGTCTCATCTATCTATCTAATCTGTCCACAATTTTTTTTGAAGTCTTTTATTCCCGCATGCTTCCATGGATTTGTCTGAAACTTATACACATGTTTGTTGGGTGTTGGACCATTTAGATTGTTCAGGAATTTTTGGTCCAAGTTCCCATGTGGGCCCTTTGGCCCATTTTATGAAATTCTACAAAATGCTTCTTCTCCTACAGATTATATTGTACAATGTTGATGGTTTGTCACAATGATGCTCAGTTATTGGTCCCTTCAGAGCATTCAGGGATTTGTGGTCCAAGACCCCGTGTGGGCCCTACGACCCATTATGTGAAATTCTGTTTGAAATGTTGCTTCTCACACATGCATCCATGGATTTATATTTAACTTGGACACAATAATCCTTGAGTGGTAGTTCATGAGGGGTGTACAAAAAAATTTCAGTCTAAGGTCCCATGTGGACCCTATGGTCCATTTTAGGAAATTCTACTAAGTTGCTTTTCTCCTACATATTCTCTTGTGCAGTGTTGATGATTTGTCATAATGATACTCTGCTAGTGGTTATCTTAGGGTGTTTATGAATTTGTAGTCTATGGTTCCATGAGGACCGTATGGCCCATTTCATGGAATTCTGCAAATTGCTTCTCCTTCTACCGTTAGAGTGCCCCTTTAAACTGTCATACACATCTCAAATATCCCTATTGTGCATGAATGATAACTGAGTAATTGCACAGTTTCAGATGGTAGGCTGACTGAAACTATGTATTGCCCTCAGGTATGTTGACCAGTATATGGACTTAAAGGGGCACTTTGAGTTGTTTCATGAACTTCAGTTAGTCTTCACAAACATATCACTTTTGTGTCAAATTTCTAGGGACTGATCAATGTTCAACTAAGAGGGCCCCATTATGAGTCACATGGAAATGACCACTAATGAGTGAGTAGCCAATGATTTAAATTGGTTTTGGAAAACTTGTGACCATTCACTTTTCCACGTTAGTACCAATTCATATACCACAGCCAGTACAAACCAAGAAGAAAAATTAGTAAAAATTGACAGTTTACATAATTATTGGATATGAATAGTGATGCTAATTATAAGCATTGTTATTTGGTAGTATCCATCAAAATTTTCAAAACTTTAATTTATTGACAAAGATCAAACTACTGCACTGTTGGGGCTCTAGTATATGAAATTCAGAAAATTGTGCTGCCCTACAGATTCTCTTGTACAATGTTGATGATTTGTTATAATGATACTCAGTGGTACCTATGATTGACATAATGATATGTAAATGGTACTTTCAGGATGTTGCGGTTTGAGGTTCTGCACCAATGGTGCTCTAGTTATGGAGGTCAAAGGTCATATGAGGTCAATAGAGGTCATAGTCTGAAATTCGTAAACACATTATAGCAGTAGTAGAAAGTTGCTAGAACTTCAAACTTGAAGCATTGGTTGTCCATTGTAAGTAGATGATCCCTATTGTATTGTACACCTCGATGAGAAGATGAGCTCTGTCATTTCTTATGGAGGTCAACGGTCAAGGAGATCATAGTTTGTAAACTTATAGCCATGGTATCCCATAAAGAGTAAGGTGTTCTCAAGATAGGGATGGATACTTTTTCAAACTTGGTATGTGAGTTGACCATATTGAGTGGAAGAACTCTGTTGTTATAGTGGAGGTCAAAGGTCATCTTTGGTCACCAGACGCCAAGCACTAAAAGCCTTGTGCACACAATATCTTAAGTTGGAAACGGTGGATATTTCTGATACATGATGTGTTTTCTGGTCATGTTGAGAGGGAGAACCATGCTGTTTTTTGTGGAGGTCAAACACTAAGACACGTATGTGCACAATATCTCAAGTTACGAAAGATGGGTACTTCCCATACTTCATATGTTGGCTGGCCATACCAAGAGGGAGAACTGTGCTGTTTTTTTGGAGGTCAAAGGTTATCTGGTGTCACCAAGGTCAAACACTTAAATACTTGTTTGCACAATATCTCAGGTTAGGACTGATGGATATTTTTATGCTTGATGTGTGAGTTGGTTACATTGATAGTAAGAACCCTACCTTTTTTGTGGAGGTCAAAGTTTGTGTGAGGTCAACAAAGGACCAATGAAGAAAAAAAATGTATTTGAAGAATGAAAGAAATAATTTTCTTACATTGCACATGGATAGTCAATACTCAGCAGATTCAACCTATCAGGTATTGTTGAGGTGAAAAGTTATCCCAGGCCACCAGAGGGTGATTGCTGAAAACATCATAATCAATCTATTTCAAGAAGGGTAATAAAGGTAATTCTCACACTTTGCTTTTAGGAAGTCTATATTGAGTAGATGAAGTCTCTTACTTTTGGTGTTGGTTTCCTGAGGTCATCAGAGGTCGAATGCTGAAAATCTTGAAATCACAATATATAAGATTGGAAACTTGGATACTTTTCATGTTTGGGTTTGTTGATGATATGCCACATTAAGTATTAAAATAAATGCTCTTATTTTTGGAGCAAGTCAAGTGTCACCTCAGGTGTACTTGTATGAGATTTGAAAACTGAAAATTGCCTGAACACTTACTTCAAGATAGAAAGCGTGGATAATTTTCATACTTGATTCGTTCAACTTTTCTATTGAGTAGATGAAGTCCATTGATTATGGTTGAGGTGAGAGGCCATCTACTGAGGGTCACCAAGGGTTCAGCTCTGGGGACTCGTCTGCTGCAGTAGAATGACCTGTGTTTGCTATACAATATTGAAATTATTGGCCTACAAGAGTCATTTCTGTTAAACATCCAGTCTTAATCCTGTGTGTAAATGAATTCATCAAAATCTCAATGAATTTTTTTTTGCATTCTGGTTAAGTATTTGCAATTTTATATCAGGTCAAAACAAAGAACATCATACATTAATATTGCAATGGAACTAACAAATTTATGAAGTTAGTTGAGGTTCTTCGTTCGTGAGGTTCTTCATTCTTTCTTCATTTGTGAGGTTTTCTTTTTCCTTGGGCCTGAATCAATCCATGCAAGGTAAAAGCAATGAAACATGTTTCAAAACTCTCATAATCATGGCCACATATTTTCTCTACATAACATAACAATCATGTAGACTTACACTAACTCCCTACATTTCAGACCACTGTGCGTTAATCAGAAAATGAAGTTGATACAGAATGTGACCCAAATTTATTTTGGTTTTGCAATAGTTTATTGTGATTTGTCAAAAGTACTTGACAAGATGCCTGCAGTTATCCTTTTAATTTTGATAGGTAGTTATTTCATGTGATCATTTTCTCTTTTGGGAATTATGCTACAATATGTGAGATTGTATTGATATTTCATTTCATTTGTTTGTTTTTCACATCATACATATTTGCATACATATATATATACAATAATTACATTAATGAAAGTCAGATTGAAGGTTTTATTTTTTGGTTGCATAATTTGATGCATGGACTCCCTAAGGAATGCATGGACTACCTCAGTGAATGCATAGACTTCTTGTCAGGATAGCTACTAAAGATCATATAAAAAATATCACCTGGAATGGTTTCCATTCTTGGTAAAGTGCCTTCTACTCTAGATGCAAGCAACTCAGTGACTTTTCAAGTTGTGTATGTTGTTCCCTAGAGTTTAGATGTTTATTTTTCCATTTTTGCTTGTTTTGATTATGAAAGTTCATTCCTGGTCAGAAGTAGGTATTTGATTTACCCCCTGAATGTTGTCTTCCAGAGAAGGCTGTTTTATGCCCAACTGAAGATATTCTCAATGCAAACACTTCTATTGCTCATTTTACCCCCCCCCCCCACCCTCCACCTTCCAATATCGTCTAACATAAGACTCATTTTGCCTTCTTTTACATTGAAAGTGCTGCAGAAACTGATTTAATGCATTTTCTTTGATTTCTCTTGTATTAATGATTTAATACTTTAATTCTGGTCACTGTTAAATTTAATAGAGTTACAGTGAGTACCTGGTCATGTTGGTAGGAAACTTGGACACATCTCGTTTTGTATACAGGTGTGCAGATGTCAATATATATATGTTTATACATATATATAGTGGTCGTTACTTTTCAGTTGGTGACATTGATAAATTATTGTTACATTTCAAAGACCAAGCATGTTGCACATCCTCACCTTCTGCAGTATACCAGATTCATTAAAAAATAATCACAATTGCACTATGCCATTTGTACATTCTGGCTTGATTTTTGTTGGGCCAGTTTGTATGACGGTTGTTCATAGTGTTTGTCTGTGTGTGCTAAAGTGGGTAGATGGCAATGTATGCAGTTGTGTGCTGATGAAGTGAGTCTGACTTCTGCTTTACGTGCTAAAAGATGTGATAAATATTACAATGACACTCATCATTAGGTTAGGATTTGGCATCATATGATATACCAGCATTGCAAGCCATGGAACCAATCCTCAAAATTCAAAAGCACAGCGAAATATATTAAAGGCCATTGTGTTGCCTTACTGCTAATGCTACCTCGTGTTACAAAACTATTTCTCTGGTAAATTCCTTTTGCATTTGATAATCAACTTCCTTTCCCAACTTTTTCACTGTCTCCTCTTTAAGTATAAAACAATCACCTTTTCAGTATCTGTATCTCGGGTTTTGTTTATCATTATTCTGTACTTAACGATAACCAGCTGATTCTTAGCCATCATGTAGAGAATATTAACATGAACTGAAATAAAAAGAGCCTCAAAAGTTAAAAAGTTCTTCTCTCTTCAAATGTTGTTTTGCTTTTGCATCTTTGAGATACATAAGTGCACATTGGCCCAAACCAAGCAAGTGATACTGACAGCTTTTTCTTTCTCCTCTTTTTTCAGTGGCACAACTAATACATGCTGTGAGGGGGCAAACCTCTAATCACATGGGTGGGGGGGTGGGTATGTGGCACCCTTGATGATACTTTGTTTGCAATTTACTTCTGAAAGTGGAGGTGTGTCATTGACCTTATATCTCACTCTCAACAATTGTAGTTCAGACTCATCCCTACCATCATGACAGTATGGTAGGCCTATATATTATCATCGTCCCCAACTTTCGAAGTATAGGGCTATACAAACATATACATCACTCTCCCTCCGGAGCTGAACACCCATTATTCATGACTGAAACTGATTTGATGGTATGAGTATCATTTGTAAGTACATGTATGTGGCTTTCAGAGCTTGCTTCACTCTGCTGCATCATGAACACATGTCATTTGGTCAATAGTCCATAACCCAAAGTGTGACTTTAATGTGCTAGACTTTCCTACCCTAAATACTGGAAATTTCATGTTTCAGTATGGAATTAGTATAGCATGTCTTTCTTGTACAGCCCCTTTCTAAAGAAATGAATTTTCTATCTATTCCAATATGAAAGCAGTGAATATAAGGAGGAGAATCACTCTAATTGTCATTAGTATCCATTAACTGTCAATTAGCATATCAAATCTGTTTTGCTTCAATGATATGGATTCAATTGCCAGTATCAGCATAAAAGTTCAAGTCTCAAGGATTCTTTTTATCTTGTCTCCCTACATGTCCCTTAAAGACAGAATTTTAGTTCAGAGTATGAAAGTTGAATGTGGTAGGCATTTGTTAACTACTTCAGACTAGAGCTGTTCCTGAAATTGCACATTCACATTGTCTAGCTTTTTCCTTCCCTCATTTTAAGAAACTGAATGTACTTTTGTAGATTATGTTGCCTGTTAACTTCAACAACCATTCTACTTTAATGCTCATTTCTACAACCAGGACTTCAACCATGTATATTCTGTTAACTGTGACCTTTGAAAACACTCCATCCCTACTCATGATGTTAACGTCTGGAAGAAGTTAATCAACACAATAACAATATTGAGTTTTAAGTCATTCTCTTTTTAGCTTGAAATTACCTTTTATCTAAGTATTAATAATTACTGTGTGCAGTTCATTGCATTTTCTCTCTCTCCACCCCTCTCTTTTTTCTTTTTTTTTCTGGTACCTCTACATACATTGGTAACCTTACCCTCAATCTTTAAGGCGGCAGTGCTGAGGGGAGCTTATGGGTTGGTTTTGGGCGAGTGTTGACACTTATTGCTAAGTGAGATGTTTTCTTTGACTTTTTGTATTGGCTTTAGCACTAGTGGGGCTTCCCCTAAGTTGAGTCTATCTTTCAGTTCTGCATATACATCTTGTACTTATTTCTGTGTGTTATTGCACACTAATTTCACATCTTGTCTTTTTGCATGGAAATGGAAATATCAAATCAAATTATGGGATAATCAAAGCCCTAAAGGGAAAATCCTGTCTCCCCAAACTGAATTAGTATACTCCTCTATGCTAATAAATTAATGGATCTTCAGTTCAAGTTAAATTATGTGATATCATATTTGTTGTTGAATTGCTTAAGTTTGTTGCATAAAACCTTGCTTATGCAGTGCTGATATTCAACAGCATCATGAAAAATACTTTCAAGAGAAATTAGAAGAGAATTTCAAGATTTTTATGATTTTTCCAAATAAAGTAGGGACGACTGCTTATTCCCTTTAACCAAGGATATTTGATGATTATTTGTCATTCCTTCATCGTGTGAATGAAGTGGCCTGTAAAGACCACCTTAGGTTGTTAGTACTGCACGTCGACAATCAAGGGGGGTCTTGAAATAAATGAAATACATGCATATTTCCAGCAGAGATTTACATAAAACTGTCTCAAATTAACTGAGTTTGCAATAATTTCATAGTATTGTATAAGACAATTTGAGAGTAATTGAACCCTCACTGCTTGTGTGTGGAAATCAATATTTGTGAGCTAAACATTCTCAGAATATCAATTTTTTGGCACCTTAATTTATTTAAGTTTGTAGTTTTGTAAACTTGGTTGCTACCATGTTCAGCTTCTAGCAGATTTGGATAGCACATTGCCGACTGGAGACTGAAAGGAATAATTTAATTTCCAACCATTAATTTTAATCTGGTATTTACTCAAATGCTGCTGAACTTTTGAGGGCCTCGTGCTTTAACTGCTAATTGGGTGCCCCTCCCCCTCCTCTTTTCCGTCTAATAAAGATGTGTCAAATATATCAGTGAAGTTATATTTTCTGAAATCGCATTTTTGAAATTCTTGAAATTAAGTATAGGTCCTCGATTCCTACACGGGTCAGGGGAGCAAAATTATGTTGAAAACAACAACAGAAAAACTGAAAAAAAGACAGGAAGACAAGGAGAAAAAATTGAAAGAGAAAGTAAAGGAAAATTCAACCCTTAGTACTTTTAACTTCGGCATCCAGGGAATAATAATGGTGTTGTCTGTATTCAGAATTCAAAGACAATTTCAGTCTTTCATCAGGAAATGAAAAAAAAAGAATGACCAGATTTTTATAAGGAACAACTTCAATAACGTAAGAAGGAGGTTTTCCATCCAAGAAAATAATAACAGTATTGTTTCATGAAACTTACTCGCTGAGCCTGGGAAGGGCGATTTCTGGCGATCCATGGAGGTATTTTTTTACCTAGAAATCTTCCTTTCCGCACCAATATTGATGGAGCTCCTGTAGGACCCATAATTCTAGGTGGGCCACTACAATACAAAGCATAGCATTGTGTATTTCCGTATCACACTCGCTGATGCTCTCATTCATGTCCCAGGAGTGGCTAGAAAAGAAATTTAGCTACTGTCCCCTTGGCATCAGTCCTGGGGGACTGGGGGAGAACCTCACATTTTGATAAGTGGGGATACAATATAAAAAAATCCCCTATATTTCGTAAAAGAGAAATGTTGTGGCTCTCTTTTTTTTTTGGAACATCGGGAGGGGACGTTGTAACAAATGCCGCACCACAATGTTGGTGAGTGACATATGTGGGGTGTTCATATTTCAACTTAAGACTGCTCTACACATCCCAATAGCCTTCGTTTTCGACGCAGTTAGTCAATACATCTTATGTTAAAACTGGAATATGCGATGAAAACTTGTCAGTGAAAGTCAAATTCCGAGGAACATGTCATAGACACTACAAAAGAAGTCCCATTTTTGCATAAATGAACATTCGTATTGGTCTGTTTGATTCAGGGGCGTCAATCCAAATTGAAATGTGGGGAGGTGGGCATATTTGACTAACTGACAGGTTCGAATGATTAAAGCTGACCCGGCAGGGGTCTACGCAATGCACTTTTTGATTGGATTGGGAATATTGAACAGGTCCAACAGGTTTTCCCCTGGGGTCTAGGGAAACGTCTATTAACGTGACCAGAGGAAAAATCCCGGAAGCTCTGAGGTATTTGCAGAATTGTGAGCATCGAAACGAATAATTTCTGTATCTTTAAATCGTATTGAAACTGGTAAAACTGGTCAGACATTGCACATTTTGAAACAAACGATATTTGATGATTGACGGATGGGTGCCGCCAGGGTCTAGTGATTAAAGGCGCATACTGATAAAAGTCTATGAAAGAACAATGTGGGCGTCCAGGGATTTAAACCGGAGACAGAGCCTGCCCTGAGGGCTTAGGTGGCAGTACTATCTAAGCACCACCATTAGTTTGAGCGGAAAAATTTGGGGCTTTTCAAACCTCTCTAATGGCAGGAAATGTAATTTTCCGGCCGTCCTTAGCTGCATATACCTAACCTTGAAATAGGGATATTATGTCAGCAATTTCTAAATTCATGTATCTGTTAAAAATGGTACGGTAACCCATATCAGATGGGGGTTGAGGTGATACAAGAATAATAATGAATATCGCATCCTCTTTCATTTTCTTCGAGTACTTTGCAAATATTTGGGGGCTGAGCACATAGACTCCTGGACATTTTGGGGGGAGAGATTTTTGCCCGAATTTGTTTGTTACTTATTAATGAGCAAGATGACTATCTAAGCGGAATATATATGGGAATTTCCAGTGAATCATCTCACGGAGAGGGGTTCAAACCCCTCTGTCAAATTTGACAAAAAGAGAAGTTTTGTCAGTTAGGCAGAAGATGAACATGAATAGAGAGTAACCAGAGATTAGTATAGCACCGCCAGGGTCTAACGATTGGGCACATATTTTGCTTATACGCCATCGATATGACATGTGAAGCTCCTATCCAGGCTTCTCAGCAAGGGTGCAAACCTGGCCTGAGGACAAAAACCTTTTGCGCACACTGGCGACAGGGCTACATAAGCAGAGCGCCAGCATCGGCTGGAGCATACCTGGAAATTTGGGATTTTAGCCCTCCTCCCCCTCCCCTCCCCCCCCCCCCCCCGATGATCAGAAACGGCACTTCCTGGGTGTCCTGGGCTCCATGTACCCAGCCTTGAAATTGGGCTTTCACTCATGTCGGCAATTTGTCAATTAATGAGAGAAACATCATTTTATGGAAACTGGTTATGATTTGGATTGCTCTTATCTAGAATATTTATGCTATCATTTTTTTCTAAACCGTTAATTCAATAGTTTTTACTTTCTGACAATAACAGTTTTTTCTTTTTGAGAAATTTTCAACTAACAGGTGACCTTAGACAAAATCTGGTGCAACATTTTGCATCTATTGCAGTCAATTTTTTCCCCGAGAAACTACCATTCCAGGAAAATTATTCCAACAATTTTTACACTCATCGATTACAGTTGAGTTTGCTACAACTGTCGATGATTGGATGAAAAAGTAAAACTCGTTCTTGTACTGATAACTTTGGAAAATGATAGCCAAATTGAAGGGAAAAAATGTCATACAATGGCATTGTCATAGATGGGAAAACACAAGAAGAGTGATGGTTGGTCTAGATCTGTAAGAGAGTTGTAAGGGATGAGGTGTCACCACCACTTTTTGAGAAATTTTTCACCTACTAGGTAAACTTTGATGCAATCTAGTACAATGCGTGCTTCTTTTTTTTTTCTTTTTTTTTGGAAGTCATAAAATGTGCTAGACTGAGATATGAAAATAATCTAACTGGTATTTCAGATTTTCCGACTGTTGTCGATCTGAGTTTTTTCCTCTTTTTCTTGAGGCGGGGGGGGGGGGGGGGGAGGAGGGACCCCTACGCCTAGCACTACGGCTCTGAGTGTATATCGATAATTCATTCAACCTTACGATCACTAACAGAATTTTGACCGACCTTCTCCCTTTTCTGTTAGTTTGAAATGTTGTTGGTTTATTGATGGGGACGGGGACGGAACGTGCCACAATCTTTCTGTCCCCCATGAGCGTGCGAAGGACGTTTCCCATTTTTTTTTTTGACCGAATTTCACCTTCGCTAGAAATTCTTCATTGCGAAATATAACGTTTCAGGAACAAACTTTTAAGGAAATGTAAACTGTTTGAAAGAAAGGAAAACAAGAAAACAATTATAAAATCAGTCACGGTAAATAAGACTTGACTATACAAACTTACAGTTCGTTAACTTGACAATTGCCATTAGAAACGTTACCGTCACTTCCTGTAAAGTACAGGGGTGGGGGTTACTGGGGTAACGTCCTTCATTAATTTCAAGCTGCGTCGAAAGAAACAGCACTTACGCAATTAACAAAATGTATCCCTCGTAACTCAATCTCGACTGGCAAGGTAAATGAAGTCAATCCATTACCTTCTTATGTCCATCACAGTCAATTCTCCTAGCAGGTACAATATTAACCGCGAACGTAACACGCGTCACAGAAAACAAAACACTGCACGTGAAGCGCGCGGAAAATGTTCGCATTTGGGGAATGTAGATGAGTCTAACGGTGGTATATAAACATCCAAATTCGGTCAGCAAAGTTCTCTTACGACGATTTATCATCCTAGCCATTACATCAGTCACCCACCAATATTGTGGGGCGAAATTTGTTACAATGTCCCCCTACCATTCAAAAAGTGAGCCAAGACATTTCTCTTCCAAGAAATGTGGGGGGGAGGGGATTTGATATTATGTCCCCGACCTAAAGAAACGTGTCCTTTCGTACCCCCCCCCTCCCCCTTGCCCACACGTACTGTTACATGGAGTAACGGTGACGTTTCGAATGTGCAATTACCAAGTTAACGAATTTTAAGTTTTTAAGCTAAAGTCTTATATCCCTACAAACCGTGACTGGTGTTATAATTACTTTTCTTCTTCACTGGATTGATTAAAACATTGATTTCTTAGACGTTATATTTTGGAATACGGAATTTCTATCGAAGACGGAATTCAATAAAAAAAAAAAAAAAAGGGGGAAACTACCTTGACATGCTCTTAGTGAACAAAACGCTTGTGGTACGTTCTTCTCGCCATTGACACACCAACAAAATTACAAATTATCCGAAAAGGAGACATGAGGTCAAAATTCTGTTGGTAGTCGTACATTTGAATGAATTGTCGTTAAACACTCATATGGTTTTTGTTACATATCATCTAAAATTTCAAATTTTGTTTCTTTCAATGTCTTCATGAAAAGGACACTAATTAGACTCGACGGGACAAAAGAAACCAATATGGAGGGGGTGGGGCATGGTCATCTCAGTGACGCGCCACAATTTCTGCAATTCCTTAAAGGGAAATAGGGCGTTTAGAATACACCACCATGGCTTACAAAGAAAATAGCTTTAACCATTGTTAAACCATTCAGTCTCATCTATAAACATCTGTCAAAGCTTCATCTCCTCAAAACATTATGCACGTGATGAGTAACGGAAGATGCATCATTTGAATTTTGAAAAGTTTGGGTGAACGAATAATTGTTGAGCAACAAAGAACTGAATTTCTATCTGTGTGACTCTTATTCCTTAAAAAGAAGGCTATTGTCCTCCCTTATTTTGAATAATTTATCATCCTACGTCCAAAAATATTGGTTTTAAAAATATGCTTGTTTTTTGTCAAACCAACGCCCTATTTCCCTTTAACACATGTGAAAGAAAAGAAATTAAACTATGAAAAATGGTAATACATATCAGGCTTTTTGAGGTGATACAAGCCTCTTAATAAATTACGCATGCACTTTCATATCTTCTTTTAGTACTTGGCAAGTATTTTGAGCTGAACACTTGTGCGCATGAGCGCCTAATTTTTTTTGGGGGGGGGGAGGGGGCAGAGATCTAACATGCTCGAACTTTGTTTGTTACTTATTAGTGGGATTGCCATCTAAGCGCAACGCCACATTGGTTGGCGCGCAGTGTACAAGAAAACTTTGGGTTTTACAAACTCCCCGGATAGTCGGAAACGGCGTTTCCAGTGTGTTCTAGGTTGCATGTACCCAGCGTTAACATATGGATATCATATCATGAAAATTGAAAATCGTCCATTAGGCAGATGGTGAACGTGTACTCTAAACAGGGGAGCACCGAAAGGATCTAATAATAGGGGGCACCGTATATTATACGTTATTGATATGATAATCAGGCGCCTAATCAGGACTTGGGGAGTCTCGTCTCAGGGCGTAGCTCTTTTGCTCACACCAAGCTGGCAGGACTATCTAAGCGTAGCGCCACATCGGTTGGCGCCAGCGTACCCGAAAATGTTTGGCTTTACAAACCCCAAGATGGCCGGAAACGGCATTTCCCGGGTGTCCTGGGCTGCATGTATCCACCCATGAAATAGAGATCTTATCTCTGCAATTTCCCAAGTAATGAGAAAATCATTCTGTGGAAAACTTGTAGTAATTTGGATTGCTCTTATATGGAATATTTATGTTATCGTGATCTCCAGAAAAGTCAGTTCAACAATTTTAACTTTCTAACGATAACAGTTTTTTTCCTTTTTGCAACTAGAAATTTTTAACTATACCCTAGACAAAATCCGGTGCGATATTTTGAGTCTATTGCAGTCAATTTTTTCCCTAGAAATTTTAGTTCCAGCGAATTTATTCCAACAATTCTTACCCTCTGATGATTACAATTTTGTTACTAGTTTGCCACAACCGTCGATGATTGCTTAACAAAGCGTTGCTACTTCTTGTACACCTTGGTGAGAAAAATGTCATGCAATAGTATTTTAAAAGGCAGGGAAAAGCATGAGATAAGTTATCATGGTTGGCGTCTGAGGAGGTTGTAATGGAGGAGGTGTCCCTATTATCTTTTTGAGAAAATTTTCATCTACTGAGTAATATGAGATGCAATCTTTTTCAATATTTTGCGTCTTTTGAAGTCATAAAATGTGCTTAACTGAGACATAAAAAATTCCAACTGGTGTATTATATTTCCCGACTATCGTCACTGTTAGACTGAAATATGGAAAATTCAAAAGGTATTTCAGATTTGCTGACAAATTTTTCAATTACCAGGTACCTTTAAACACATTCTGGCGCAATATTTAGCATCTCTATATCATGAAATGGACTTTACTGAGATATGAAAAATTCCGGTATCTACGATTTTCCCACTATCGACGCTTTTATTGTGAGACGTCCGCCACACACACCCGGTCACGATGGCGGCCCTGGCCACGGCCTCCGAATCCCATTGTGGAAAAAAAATGCTCCTACAAAGTACACCTAGGCTAAAGGCGTTAATCCATACACATCTAAAAAGAAGCACAATAAAGGAGGGCGTACTTTCCTTATTGTTTGAAGAGCAATTTATTTTATTATCTTTTTTTTTATTTTGTAGTTCAAACATTTTCCACAAGGCTGGGAGTCATGCATTGGGAAAACAGTATACCTGAATTATTTATTTTTACACAATATACCATCACATGTTTATGGTGAAAACTGTCAAATTTAAAATTCCTTACACAGTATTTCAGATGAAGCAACTGGTGTGACTAACTTGCCAACAATAAAGCTGGCAACACACCGCCAAGCCTTTTCCATGGTATCCTTTTCAGACCGTATAACAGAGGTTTCAAACAGAACTGCAATCAGTATTCTAGAATCATAGACCGATCACTATCAAAGTAAGCCTTTTCATTCACTGACTTGTCACAGTAAGCCTCAGGAAAGGCCTCATCTCAGCTTGGACAAGAGTTTGTTTTAGTAGATTTACTGCACCAATTTGTTTAATTATGTTGTCGTCCAACTCATAATGTTTGAATGAAGAATGTTCTATAGTCTACCCCCAAGTATATGGGACGGTGGTAATGTACTTGTTCTGAGGTGAGGTTGCTATGCGGAAGCCGAAGAGTGCTTTGGGCTGGGGAAAACGATATCGTTCTTTCTCAATCCCAATTTTGGAGTGCGTGTGAAATAAGAAATCCAAAATAAGTGAAGGGGTACTCCAAGAAAGGGGGTAATTGCAAGTTTAACATTTGGCGATATTCTCCATAAATGGTCGTGACCAAACATTAAAGGTATTGGCCACTGAAGACAATTGATATTCCATAAAAAAATTAGGGTTTTTTTGTATTAATTCTCTGCATTAGTGAAAACCATATCTCAATAGCATGTTCCCTCTGTAAGACATGGATTTTTAAAATATTTATATTAAAATGGTTCATTGCACTTTTGGAAATATGTGATGTCACCCAGGCACACTTAACTTCTTGAATATCCTTTGCATTTTGTGAAGCATTTATAAGTATTTTAACTCCATTTGTCGATTTTTTTTTTAGCGACAAAAGATGTCAGTATAGCAGTATTCATAATCCATAAGTCTGTACAACGATTTTGGAACTGGATTACACGGGAACTGATTAACTAATTATGATGATAGTTGGGGGCCTCTTGCAAAGTAAAATACACCTCAATAGTTAACCTAGACTATGATCTAAGAAAGCTTTGGGCATACCAAGCTTTTCTCGCTCACTAATTCTGCACGAGATTAGCCGTTGTAACAGATGCATTGTCAACTCCCCCCTTCTCTTCTCTAACGAAAATGAGCACGGTCACCTGTCTCATATCATGGAACCATTACAGCTCATACTTGCCTCGTCACGCGTGAAAAGACAATATCTCATGCGACTTCACAGAGACGCGGACGACTGGACGAGACCCATTTATCGGAGAGAAATCAAAGTTTTTGAATCATTAAAATGCAGGGAAACGTGTCAAACAGTGACTACGCCAACACCACTAACATGACAATATCATCCAGAAAATATCGTTTGGCAATGATGTGGGGTCAAATCATAAACGTAAATTAAGTATATTTGTGAATACTTTTGTCGAGATTACATCAAATTGAAACAATTGTAGCTTGAAAAGTCGTGTCTATTCCACGAAAATAGATGACCCCTTACGATGACGTCATGGAACAATAAATGGAAGCCAAACTCTGATGGCGAAAGGAGTTCTCATAGATCCCAGTGCCACAAATCCACCAGAAGTTTAGTATAACATAACTAGCAAACAGACTAACTATGGAACACAGACTTCCCTGAATATTACCAGGTTACCTAAAACAAAAATCAAACGGTGTACTTATGGAGGGTTAGCTTGGTGTTTAGAGTGCCCACTTGCAATCTCTAGGTCCCCGGATCAAATCCCTTTGGAACCACTTGGAAATTCACTTGTTCAGTAACTCTGGGCTGTTTACAGTGGTGCTTGGTGATTTCAATTCAAGTTGGGTTCCTGTTGTCCGATTCAGGTCTCGTCCACTTTAGGTTTCTCGGTACAGCTATTGGGCTGCTGAGCTGGGCAGGTCCTCCACCCCTTCAGTCCTTAGGGAAATGGCTAAAGACTGGGGTAGCTACAGAACCTCTGAACACTGATCGAAAACAGAAGGCGAAATTTTGCCGGTGTTCGTCCACTATCAACAGCGAATAGGATCCCTCAATGAGAACTCATAATTTCTTATCATCTGGTTCTAAACTAAATATCAAACGGATTCTCGGACCATATACGCGCATTATACAGGGCAAGTGAAGACAGAGGCACTGTTTCGCCATACCGTGACGGAGGAAGGATGGCGCGTATTTGTTTGGCTTAATTGTTCGGTGTGTCAGCAGTTAGCCAGACATCACTCTGTTATATCTATTTCAATGGTTCAAACTTTTCTGTGAATAATGTTTGACAAGGTACAACAGTATCTATTCACTTCTACCAACTTCGCCATCCATCTCTCAACCTCAAGGATATCGAGGCTTCATATAAACTTACTTCGAAGTGAGATTCCGATCGGGTACAGCGGCGGTTGCCCGAATGGAGCCCGCCTGGGGAGAGGGGGGGGGGGGGCTGGCTTTGAGTGCGGTACGGTAAGTCCTCCAATATGTTGCAATATGTGCTTTTAGAATAAATGTAACTGGAGGATGCATAGCCTAATTCTAGTATCAGGGTAAACCCATCTGATATGTTTAAGCATTGTTCATTGATTTTTTTTTTTTCTGGCATTCAGTTGAGAAATTGTGGACATACGAGATCCATATTTCAAGGCTGGCTACCGCTTAGAACAGCTGGAAATGCCGCTTCCAGTTATTTAGGTGTTTGTAAAGTTGAAAGTTCTCATGTAGTAGAGATGATGGCACTCAGCTTCGGATAGTCCTTCCAGCACCGTACACCTTAGTGATGTTTTTCCCCGTTCCCCGGCTCCCACTAATTGGGTGGTGTTTGGTGTGTACCAGAGAAATTTTACATTGTTGCAAGGCTCTATAAGCAGTTGGTTAGGCCTCATTTAGAGTATGCTGTTCAAGCTTGGAACCCATATTTTTTTAAAGATAAGGAGTTACTTGAGAAAGTTCAGCGCAGGGCTTCTAGATTGATTAGGGCCTCCAAGGGTGTCCCCCTATAACGGCAGGTAACGTCTCTTAAATCTCACTTCACTTTAGCAGGAAAGATTACGTGGAGATTTGATACAAGTCTACAAGCTTGTTCATGGTTTTGATTTTTATCATTTTCTGATTTTTTTTCAAGTTTGCCAATAGTAAAATTACTAGAAGTTATTGTCTGAAACTCCAGAAGGTTCTAAGTAGGATCAATATTCGTCGTTACTTCTTTTCTCAGAGGGTAGTGAATGAGTGGAATGGGTTGCCCGAGGATGATGTTGTGATGGCAAGAAGTGTTAAGAATGCAATGGACAAGTGGGCCTACTTTAGGCTTTGTGACCGGGTTTGATATTTGTGTTTTTTTTCCAGGGTCCTAGATGGGGACTTAATTGTCCCTCCTGGTCCTTTTTTCTACTAAACTAAACCATGTTTCGCAATCCAAGTAAAATTATCTGAGACTCATCAGGGAATATAATGGACTCTGTAGAGTCTGCTTGGACTGGAAAGTTTCTGTTCCTAATCTTGGTTCCGCCACCTCTGAATTAAGGAACATCCATATATTTACTGTAGGCTGCTCTTACTGAAGAGTGTTAGACGGCGATCACAGGGAAACGTGATTACTAGATAAGTACATATCCTCGGTTAGGTATAAGTAGGCTGCAGCTCAAATTGTGAGGAATGTACCAAAGGAGGAGAATTCATTTGCCGAGAAAGACTTTGCAAAGTCTAGGATAATGGCACCTGGCACTTTTGCGGCCCTTACAATATTTAGCGTACATTCTTATACGTGTATCACCTTCCCCATCTCTCCTCACGTCTCCCACTGTCTCCCCCCCCCCCCTTCTTTCTCGTCCTTCCGGGCCATTCCGTCTCCTCTTCTTCCGATTTCTACCGACCCAAACCTAAAAGGTCACGACAAGCATTTTTTACCATTTACATTTATGTGTTCTGAGCCTACTGGTGCCATTGACCCATGGTCGCTGATGGGATTTGAAGCAAGTCTCTTCTCAATATTTACTTCCGCCTGATGTTGTAGCGCGTAGTACGCATAGACAGACGGATCATCAGCTGCTGGTACATTTGATATCGCGATCGGCATGTACCGAAATGATTCATGTAGCAACGATGTAAAGCTGGTCCTAGGCAGTATGCACTAACGCAGGAACCGTTCTTTCTGAGTTTTAGTATTCTTAGAAATCTAAACCGACTCGTCGAACGCTGCTTCAGATCACCGACATTTTCCACATCTTCTCAAACTTGAGGAGCTCATATTCGAAGAGATATATTCGAAGATTTTTAGAAAATAGGATCAGTGAGAGGCCCAACTTGGCGATAACCAACCTGTATTTGGAACAGGTGTAAAGCCTGTTATATCTTGTGGCTTGTGTGGTAACGGTTACAGCCTTAGCCAAGGCACCTTGTATTGTAAATCACAAAGGTTCCAGCCTTCGTCAAATCGGAACTTTTTTTCTTTTCTGTGCTGTGCAGTACTTCCAGGATCCAATTCACCAGATATGAATTACATCAGATATCTTTCGTTGTTAACACTATTAAGTATTATTTACTGCCAAATTTAAAATGGTATTTGATAAGACTAGGCTTGGTATTGCTTTGTTCAAGTAGGCTACTACAGTAACGTTAGTACCAACTTTAAGACCTACAGTACTCTGAGTTAACATAATATTAATCATGTTAGCCTAGCCTGGGACTCTCCATTAATCATTGTATGACTGACAAGTCTGAAGTTGTTCGTACCTGCTGTGACCAAGCACTTAATTGAGAGACACAATGCCTAACATGTAAATAGCTAGTGGGTGCATAATGGAGTCTTATTCTCAAAAGTCTCACATCAGGAATTGTAAGAGCTCTCTCACCAACAGTGACACTGACAGTTGGGTAAGTCGTGGCCAAAGTCCATTTTCATCTCATTCAGTCAAAACCATTGAAAGCGGTTACACTTACAGTAATGGAGGCCATGGTAGTGTGGATTTCACAGGACATGTTACTTCACCAACAAATCACAGCATAAGAAGTAGACCAAACAACATTCGGACAGAGACTCATCATCATTCTAAATTTTCACCAAATGATAATGCAAGTAATTACTCACCAATGGAGACTTCTGGTGCAGCAGGGAATGGAGATGGCCAGTCACCTCATGGATCAACTACCGACTCTGGGGTCAGCAGCCAGAGATCAAGCATATCAAGGCAAAATGAAACGTTGAGGGAACGTAAGGAGTTTGCTCAGTTTAGTCACACAAATGACAACACAATTTATTACGAAAGTCACATGCGACACTATCCACAAATGAGTCGCTCTATTACCCCAGACACACTAACTATGACAGAGTCTAGATGTGATTATGATACAGCAAGCCTCCCGCGAACTCCCTATTCTGGCAATAGAATGATCAGGAAACTTCCATTTAGTTCAACCCAAAGGCCACTTCGTAGTTACAGTCAAATGGATGTTACACCTTGGAGCAGTAGGTATTCAGGCCTGCAACAAATGGAACCACAAAGTAAGTACATGCCTCATAATTTTGGCTTTGGAGATGCTGGCCTTGTTTCTATGTCAAAAACTAAAGAATCTCTTCAGAGTTCACAAGAGAGCATCATGACCTATGCAGAGGGATATGGTTATGGACCAACATCTAATGGCAAGTTTGCATTGGATAGGACATCTAGCATCAATTCAGACATGCAGTACCCATCTCCTTCCAGTTCTACAATTCCACATAAACATCATTCTCCCATCTCAGGGTATCCATTACATAAAAGGACTCTCCCAGCACACCCTCAGTATGCAAGTTCACCTGCTGTTAACATGGAACAGGCCTATTGTGCTGAACGCTCGATCAGGGAACACCCTTCTCCTAAATATAATCAGGTGGATGCTATTGCTGAAGAGGAAGAAGAGCCAACCCCTGCAACACCAAAGAAATCTAAGAAGCCATCGCTTAGAGTATTCAATGCACTGGTGCATAAAATGACAGGTCAAATAAAAGGCATGGATGACTTGAAGAATGGAAGTCTACCCAAAGGGGACACCCCAATGTCACCATCCAAGTATCTAAGCAGTCCCGTGCGATCTCCGTGTATCCATCACAAGCAGGTGCCAGCTCTTATGGGGTTGAAGAACCACGGTAACACCTGTTACATGAACGCTATCATCCAGTGTTTGAGCAACACTGACCGTCTCGCCGAGTACTTTGTACGTGGAAAGCACAAAGACGACTTGCTGAAGGTGAAGAAAAACAAAACCAGGAAATTTGGTACGAGAGGAGAACTCACAGATTGTTTTGCAAGCCTGCTGCAGGCGATCTGGTCTCTGAATTATTCATCCGTTCACACTGAGGATTTTCGGAAAATTGTTGGGAAATATGCACCCCAGTACAAAGGAGATGATCAACATGATGCACAGGAATTTCTAATCTGGCTTCTGGATAATGTTCATGAAGACCTGAACTCTGGGTCTTCAAAGAAAAAATTCAAGCAAATTAAGGTAAGTCATTGATTTCTTTTTATATAAATTGATATCAATCAATAACAGTAAATAAATCAGAAAACAAACACAGAGGATGGCATGAGAACAAAATTCTGGGAGACTTACATTTTTAGCTCACACCAGATAACTGGTGTGAGATAAAATTGTTGAACAATTGTTGTCTTTCTGTTCACGATTGTTGTCACAATTGTACCTTTGGGGTTGTCAAGGATTTTTAGTCCAATGCCCCATATTGGCCCTGTGACCCATTTTAAGAAATTTTGTTTGAAATGCTGCTTCTGACACATTCTTCCATAGATTAATATTTATCTTGGACACAATGTACTGTACCTTGGGTAGTAATCTATGTGTGGTTTTAAAAAACTTTTCCAGCCAAGGTCCCATGTAGACCCTGGGGTCCAATTTATGAAATTCTGCAAAGTGTTTCTTCTACAGATTTTTGGTGTTGATGGTTTGTCATAATGATTGTTAGGTTGTTCATGAATTTTTAGCCTAGATGGTCCTATGTGGACCCTATGGCCCATTTTATGAAATTCTGCAAAATGCTTCTCCTTCTGTTGTTTAAGTGCACCTTTAAACTGTCATACTGTATGCATTTCAAATATCCCTATTTTGCATGAATGATTAATTGAGTAATGGGTAAGTGTCAACAGTGTCAGTTGGTGTACCAACAAAAAATCTACATTGCCCTCAGGTATGTTGACTAGTGTATGGACATTAAAGGGGCACTTTGAGTTGTTTCATTAAATTCAGTTAGTCTTCACAAGCGGTTTTTGTGTCAAGTTTCCTTAAAGTAAGGCCTCTAGTGACAGATCGATGGTCAAACTAAGAGGGTCCCAGTGATGTGTCACATACAAATGACCACTAATGAATGAGTAGTTAAATGATTTGCATTGGTTTTGGAAAACTAGTGACCATTCACTTTTCTGTACCCATAGCCAGTACAAAGTACTGTATGGAGAAAAACAAAATCGAAGGTTTTCATAATTATTGAATGTGAATAGTGGTGCTAATTATGAGCATTGTTATTTGGAATAGCCTATCAAAATTTTCACAAACTTATTGATATTGAACTTCTGAGGTGTTGTTGCTCTAGTTTATGAAATTCGGCAAATTGCACATTTCTTCAGATTTTCTTGTACAATGTTGATGATTTGGTATAATGGTACTGTTTCCTATGAATTGACTTAGTGATATTTAAATGGTATCTTCAGGGTGTTCAGGTGTGAGCCTCTGCACCCTTTTTGCTCACTTTGCTTCATGTCAGAAAGTTTTGTTCACAATAATAGTAATGGTTTGGGTCTTTGGGACTTTGGATTAATACCTTGCTTTGCATAAGATTCTCAGGTAAAAATCAAAATGACCAGGTACTGTGCAAGTATGGGTTGTTTTATATTGCAGTATGTCCATGAATTTTCAGACATCATTTCACAGAAGTCTCATTGAGTTTTGTGTCAGCCGGTCGTCTGATGATTTGCTGTAAGATGGTCTACTGACGTCAGGCAGCTAAATTGCTGGTAGAGTGGCTAGAACCCTGTCCATTTGAGCTTAGACCTCTGGGTTGTATAGTATGTGAAATTCTCTTTCAAAGCCCCATGCAAATGCTGCGATGATTGACTCACTGTACCAGTAATACTTGGAATGTTCAACTTTTCATGGAGGAGACTACGTGGGGGATTGGTAGTAGTGGGAATGGATATAGATGAGTATGAGCATGTATACAAGTTTACTACCGTACAGTGTAATAGCCTATTTGTTCTATGTTTCTTTTAAATTTACTTCACGCTGTTGTGATCATCACAATATCACCGATATATAATTTGCCCTGATGACATCAACCTAAAGTTTTCATATCGTGATGTCGCAACTGAATCAAATAAATAAATAAATAAACCTTTGTGAAATCTCTTATAAAGTCTCTTAGTTCTGCTTTTTCAGTCATTAACATCACATGGTAATCAGACAGTCACAAAAAATGAATAATGGTACTGTACACGATCGATCTCCACACACAATCACGAAATAAAGAACCAAAAAGAATTTTGGAGAAAGTAAAATTAGTTAAAATCAGACGTCATTATAATCAAGTTGCCTATTAAATTCGTCATGAAATTATTGTTGTACTGAGACTTTCACTGTCGTAACTTTCTTCAATAATCTTTCATTGTGGTATATTACAGTACTACAGTAGCATGAATGAAAACACAGGGCAAGTAGAACGGAATGCATATTGTACGGTAGTCTATGTAGGTCTACACATGTTGCCATTTATCACATCCCTCAACCAAGCCATCTTTTTACAAATTCAGACCTTGAAACTAAACAAGTCTTTAGGAATGATGAACAATAAAATATTAAAATTTTCGTTAAAATACATTATCTCTGCAATTTACAAACAAGATTGTTCTCTTTCAGACAAAAAATGCAGTTTCGAAAGTGGTTAGGCTTATTTGCTTAACAGTACATCTGAACATGATAATATGTATCATTATCCTAAATTTTTGGGAAGGCTTCATATGATCTTTTCTATTTTTGTTCACGAGACATTTTTGTTTAACTTCAAAAACGTTCGGTTTACGTAACATGGGTAGCATACATATATGTGGAAAGTTAAAGTTTCAACTTTGAAAGCAATTGTCAATCATTTTTTTCTGATTCAATTTTTGTCACGCTAAAATTTTGTTACATCTTAGGTAATGCTGCACTGTTTGTACTAAAGATTCTGTAGTACAGTGTGCTACTGTAGGTACTACTGTGCTTTCTTGATATGTGCAATATAATTACTAGCATGCTCATGGCAAAAATGATCATCGTGGCAGCTCTACTGCCCTAGTATGTGCTATGAAATACTCATTGATATTACTAATTCAAAGGTATTCACTGGGTAAGACAGATTGAAATCTCATATGGTGAAACCATCTCAATAGCATGATTTGTTTGGGAGGTAAGGATATAAACAAATTTTCATTTTCACAGAGGCACAGTCATTGAAAATACAGTTCTGTACATGTTAAACTGTTCATCCTTTGTACTTCTGTACAGAACTCCTCTATTGTCTCAACTGCCTTGAAAATACATCACCTGTACAGCGCAATATGATACTTTAAGAATGGTTGTGATAACCATTATTTTCATAACATTTTTACTTTTTAGTACAGTAGTTTTTACTAAGTTGTAAGCCCAGTATGCTGTAGATTTCTCACTGATGTTAACTTTCTACTTAAAGTATGCACTTTAAGTGCATAGAAAATCAAATGAATTTTTGTGGTAGTTTATCGGGTTACATAATATTTCGTAGCAAGAGCTGTCTTTCTTTAAGAAGCAATAGCCTGAGTGATGAACAAGATATTGGAGTAGGGATTGCTTAAAAGGTTGTGTGAGGTGAAGTGACACTTTGTAGTGTTGGGTGCATTGTGCATTGAAATTGTTGCAAATGACCACAAATTCCATCCAAATCCATCAAAGATTGACAAGTTTAGGGACAGATTAGTGTCTCACAGCAGTGTCATGAATAAACATAGCCTAAGTATGCAAATTTGTGACATAAGAGATGAACCCCCATGATTTGTCTTATGATAACCCTTTGTTTATGTAACCTTTAGTTCAAGTACATTTGAGAATTCTATATGCCCAGAGGGTTTTATTTTGGAAGCATCTATTTTTTCCTTCAAAAATGTCGATATCACTTACCAATGTGGAACTCAGTAATTAAGAGACAAAATATATAATAACAAAAGAAACACTGACTCTGTGCAACACTCCATGTCATCTGTTTTGCATTTTTTCAAACTTTGAAAAGTCATATGTCAAAAATGGCAATAGGTGTAAACAAAATTCCAATGGAATTTGACTCAGGGTTTTCTTTGCAACTTCTGAATGAAGGGTGCTCTTTCCTAGAAGCATGTGACACAACCTTTAATGCAGCATTTACCAACTGGTGCCAGTTTGTCTTTCTCCTGAGAATTCTGCTGTACTGTACAACTTTATTGTCAATGATGCTAAAGATTTGCTGAAAATGAAACTGATCAGTTGCTTCTCCATAATGAATGCAGATTCCAGTTCAAACAGTGAAACAAACTGTATTTTGCAGTATATACAGTACAGTAGTGTATTGAAAAACACGTAAATTTCTGTGCAAACTGTGGTGCATGTGTATCACTAACTCAACACATTTGCAAATGTTCATCACAATTTTCCAATTAAAAACTTGTCCATTTTATGATTTCATTAAAAGTTCACAAGTTGACAGTTTTTTAAGCTTGTCACACTATGTACCTATTGGCTTGTCTCACTTGGTATTGGAACCTACTGTAGCTACTGTGAGTTCATTCTCAATTGTCGATGAGGCCTCTTGTATGCACTACATGTACTGTATCAGTCAGGTGGCTCTGAGCTAATTGTTCCATATATGCGCATGCATTGCATAATTCACCATCCTTGGAATGTCATTCACGGCCTCTACTCTGACTCTCGAAGACTCAAAATGAGACATTGAAATCACGTACTGTACATGTACATACTGTACATTTACAGTACTTAGTGTTAGAGCAAAAATCCAGTCCTTGCTGATCAGGAGCGCTGCATCCTGTGGCAATTGACATGTACCTGTGAATGTTCAGGTTGTCTATATGTTTCCTCAAGCTTGTGTAATAATTGTTCATGGTACTGTACCTGTGCTCTTCAGGTGCATCCTTAGTACTAGCTGGGGTATTCAACATCTATTCTGCAAACTGCCCATGTCAGAGGTTTTACAGTAAGAAAAAATGACCTGAAAGGTGACCTAGTTTGATCTGTGGCACCATCTAGACTGTTGTACATCAGCCCAATACAGACATCTGATTGGTCTTTGAACATTTATTACTATGCATTCTGTCATGAGTGAGCATTTGGCAGGACAGAGTACAGAATTCATATTACAGATTAGAATGTATTTTCTATAAATTTAACTACATACTCTATGGAGCATAACATGTGTTGCCTAGGTTGTTGGCAACTAAAGTGGGATTAGAGTGGCCTGTGACACCATGTGGACTGTTCATCTACCATCTCAATAGAGACCTCTGATTGGTCTGTGTAGTTTATTCATAGATGAATTTCTTCATATGACTGAATGTTGCAGTTTAGAATGTAGTTCACTTCAAGTCCTCGATAGAGCATTTACAACATCTATTGCCTCTTTTTTGGCAACCCAGGCAGAATTTGGGTGACCTATGGGCTCTGCAATGCAGACCTCTGATTAGTTTGTATACCTGCATTTCTTCATACTTTACAGTATGACCGAATACTCAGAGTCTATAGTACAATTTACATGAAATATTGTCTCCTCCTCAGTCCTACAAGGACGGGCTAGGCCTTAGAGGGCGCTGTGTTAGAATTAGTTTCGAGGACGATTTGAGCATAGGGTCAAATAATGCATTAGTGAAGGAAGGGGTAAGTATAGTCACTCGTGGATACGCACACCAGGAAGTTGTGGGAAATCTATAGTACTTACAATTTAATGAAATATTGTCTCCTTGTTGGCAACTCAGGCAGGATTAGAGTGACCTGTGACACCATGGGGACTGCAAGTCCAATACAAACCTCTGATTGGTTTGCATAATTGACTAAATATGACGTTACAATTTCCCACATTGATAGTTGTGATAAATGTAGGCCTATCTCATTGCAATGCCAAACATTCTCTGTTTATCAAAAGAATTCTTGAAAGGTTCAGGTTTCATATCGCCATTAAGTAATGATATTTCATCTCAATATCTGGACTCTTTGTAGAAGTACTGTACTTGAAATGTTCCCTTAAAAAACAACAAGAAAGTTTCAACTTTGCTTAGAAAATTGGAAAAAAGAAATATTCTTGAAATATTTGCTGAGAGAATGCATGCTGTAGCCTTCAGATCTACTATAAGACATAAACCATGAATGGCTGTATCTTTGATCGCTTCCTCAAGTTAATCTCATAATTGTCATAAAATTATTAATTTACTTTTTAGGTTTGGAATTTCTTTTTAGCTGTGAGCCAATTTATTCTTACAATTTTAGCAGTGGTTGCAAATCTTGCTTCTTGCAGCTGGTAATGTGGAGAAGCTTTTTAAGTAATGAATGTGTCAGAAGCTTCTTCTTCTGCATCAATCACGAGAAATAAATGCAAAATCAATGCTCAATTGAGTGCAGTGCTTGTTAGGTTTGAACAAGGACTGTAGTTTGTGTATGGGGAACTGGGAAGGTTTTTATCCAGCAGCATCAAAGTACAGGTATAGAACTACTGTACTGTACAGAAGGCAGGTTGTACTGTACGTTTTTCATGCACTTAGTGTGTAAAGCAGTGTATGTATTAAATAACAGCAATGATACAGTGCAGAATGTGCCAGTACCATACAATACAGTCTATAACCATAGGTTTGGTTTGAACATTACTGTATGAAAGTATGGATAGATGTAAAACAGAAACCAATTAGAATGCCCAACAATAACCACATATGTACAGTGATAAAGCACAGGACAATGCCAGCGTGTGCATGGAAAGTGCAAATTTAGATAACTGAATACAGTAAACATGGCACAAAAGAACTTGGTAAATTAGGAGGCACTGAAGAATCTCTTCCACATTTTTAGTCACCCACATGCCAGATGGAGTACAGTAGGCCTTGATCTTGCAGTCAAGAAGTTTTTTGGTACTTCAATTTTTTGGTAAATTGCATTTCGTGGAAGTGTCAAAAATGCCTCAAATTTTTAAGGACTACCAGATTGTTACAGTAATGTCCTTCAGGCAACTGTACTATACAGTTGGAGCTGATTCCTCCAAATTTTATGCAGACTTTAATGAGAATGTCTGAAAAATTGTAATTAATTCTTGCAATTAATTTGCATTTTAATAAACTCATAGAATGCAAGTGAATTTGTGGTACAACCACAAGGAAGATTATTGTAGTAATGACACTTTTCATTGGAAAACTTAAACATTGGAAAGGAGTGCCAAAATTGCTGTCATTGATCATTCAAATTTCATCATGCACAGCACAGAGTACAGAGTAGCGTTCAGTACAGACCATGTAGTTCTATGTACAAGACCTCGTTCCTTTTTGGACAGAAGTACAGGGTATCAGAACCACTGTACCTACAGTTCTGTAGGTGGTACATCTTTCAGGTTCAGTGCAGATACCGTGTATGCTTGAGGTACTGTATCATGATTCCTGTAACATATCTGGCAAAGGACCCAAACCCAGCTCATTTGCCTAGAAGACATAACATTTGCAACTGTGGCTTGATGCACCGTAGTACTGTACAGTGCCATCATGCTGTACTGCACTCATACTGTAACCGTTGACTCCAATTCATTAAGGTTACAGTACACAGTACGTAGTAGGTAGACGTAAATTTACTCCATTGTTTTCAAAGCATGGTCCAACGAATATACGTTTCAGGGTGGAGCTAGATCATAGAGGGCACAGTACAACAATGTTATTCAATGTAGCATGGCATTATATAATGCATTCAGTGAAAGCAAAGGGTAAGTACTGTATAGTCACTTGTGAAATACAGTACCCTCACCAGTAAGTCGTGTGAAATTAGTTTTTGTGGCTTTCCTTCTTTCTTCCCTCCAAATTATGGAACAGGTGAGGAGGAGAAGAACCATATACAGGTTATAGATTTCTGTGACGATATGACCACGTCACAGTGGAGTGCAGTACCACGTGAAAGTGCAGAGAAACTGTTAGTGTAACTTCTATAATCTTGTATGAGACAGTGCACAACTTCTGTATGTTGCCTGTGAGATCTGAAGTTACATCTTTGAGCTAAGCATTATCTGATATCTTAGAGGTTACATCAAATTTACAATGCTGAGGTGCATAGGGTGTGAGATTAGTACTACTTGTATGTGCAGCCTGTGAAGTTGGATTACTTGAGATGGAAGCAGAAAAGGATTTATCCAATGTCTGGTGATTTGTGACATCGTGAGTTGTGGATGAATGCTGCTGTCCCTGTCTGCTGTCTGTCCTCATGGTCTTCCTCCCTTCTAGAAGTGGTGGGAACTGAGAAAATACTGAAACAATGTTGAGGTTGCATTATGGCAGGGAGATGCTAATAGATATATGCTCAAAATACATACAGTACTATAGACCTTTCCTTCAATGGTTCTCTTGAGGAAAGTGATAAAATCAACAGTGTGAAACAAAGGTGTATCACAATGAAACACATTGGAAGTGTGTAGGCTATGGCAGTGCAATATAAACAGGATACACTTTATTGCCATTCAGGGGAACATAAACCCTGTGTGAGTGACAGGCGTGAAATATCTTCAGCTGTAAGAGGATGAACTACAAATGAGTGTTGTCTCATTCATGGACCTTGCACAATGCACATTAAAATTACATGTGAAGCTTAAGTACAATTTGGGAGTGCAAAATACTGAATTGAATATTTTAAGTTCTCTTCTGTTAGTGGGGTTGTCAGATTTCAAAAGCAATTTCATATGCTGTACTGAAAGGCCCGAAAGAGGAGGCTGCTCGTGACAGGTTCAATGAAAAGAGGAAAAACAAGCTTTTCTCAAATTGCGTAAGGGTTCCACTTTTCTTCTTCTCTGTGCTAATAGGGTTTAACGAGTAAGACTTGAATTTGGGGTGATTACTGTATGTCCGCCAGCTTTGGAGAAATACCCAACGCTCAGTTTAAAGCCCTGATGTGATTGACTGAAAGAAGGCTTTTAATTGAAAGACAAACACTGCTGCAATCTCATGTAGCCATGTACAGTAGATCACTGTGAACAAACATTTAACTGGACACCCTCCTGGTATTCTGTGGTACCATGTGTGCAGGGACCAATGGCCAAGAATACTAAGTCCATCAACTTTTGGGCTCTGTGAAAGGAGTGTCTGACCATTGTTGGCAGGCTCTTTGGGGTGGCAGTCATACAGGGATGGCCTTTAAAGAGGTGCTTAATTACTGTGGGCTAGTTGTGACTACAACTCTCTTTCACATTGCTGTATGGAGAAGCTAGAAATGTTTTTGCTGTGCTGTGTAACATTCAGTGTTTAATAGTGATGAAGTCAATTGAACTATTTTTGTAGATTACTGTACTTTACAGATCAAAGGCCTCATTGCCAGTCTTCTTAATGCAAATTTGGTGCTCGATAGCACGCTGCACAATGATCAGACTGGGTGGGTATGATCACCCCAAAATTAGGACTTGGTGTTTATCACTGTGGCAACCGTGCTTGAATGAGGACAGTTTGTAATATGTTTAATCATACAATATCTTAAACTAAAAATAATCTTTTGAGATATAAATTGAAGGTTACAACTCTTCTGTTTTATTATTGTCTCAGTATGAAGTCTTTTATTATTCCCCTGGTTTTGGTTCAAGCACTGCCTCCATGTAAAATAATGACCTGTATCAAGACGTTATGTTTGTGCAACACTTTTGCAACTTCTGTCCAGCTGACGCTTTCTTTGCTCCTTTTAAATTGATTTTGTCTAGTGTCCTTCCACTCAAGTTCATGTCGCCTGAAGTTCCTATCAAATTCTTCCAACTCAAGCCAAAATGTCTCAATTAGCAGCTAACCAGATGTCTTTTGTGTGTATCCTAAAAATTGTTTTTTGTAGTGTGGAAAATTTTATTGCTTGCTTTATATTGCTCATCTGCAATAATCTTTGTCTTCATACTGTACTGTACAGTAGCTACCTTCAAAAGCCATGCATCACATTCAGCTGTGTCCAGTACATTCCTCTGTAATTAAACTATTGTGTTATACTTTTTAGGATAATCTCACAGAGTATAAGTACTGTAGCTTGGTGAATCATATTGCCATTTAAGATTTATGCACCTTTTGAGTTATTCACTATTCTGGACACCAAATTTTGACACTCCACATGTTTATGTAAATGAGACTTTTGTTAATAAAACTACAGTGGGCAAAGACTATGTCATGGTGACCATTTAATATTTGCGCTGCAAGTGTGAAGACTCTTACAATTTACAACTACTGTAGTTTGTGGACACTTTGGATCTGATATGCAGTGCCTCTCCCATTTGTACCTGTCTCCACATTTGATAAACCCCATTCTATCATAGGCAAATGAGAATTCAGCAATAACTTATTTCCAGAGGGAAAGGTACCATTGTTCAGGGAAAGACTTGTTTTCACTCTTTAAAGGTGTCCATAACTGTTGAGTTTTATTGTACACATGTATACTGTACACATCAGTATGTATGGTATGCATTTAAAATATTCCAAAGTGCACAGTTGTAATACATCTGGTTTGATTTGGCATTTATATGACATGGGCCCTGTCCCACAAAGAGTCACACTCAATTTTATGGTGAGACTATGCCTAACTTAAGAGTCCAGTGTTATGACTTTACATAAAAAAAAATTCAAGAAATGAAAATTATTAATATACTGTAGAACTTTGATTTGCTTTGACTGTAAATTACCCAACTGTGTGTTGTTGGGAAGGGTTGTTACTTGCAAACAGATCATAATGTTTTATTCAAGTGTATAGTGGTATTAATTTATTCACTGTGTGTTCTAATGTGTGTGGTTGTTTGATATCATGAGGAGTGTAATCCACACCATTGTTATGTGAGCAGACCACTTGAAATGCACTAGAACTTAAAACAATAGGGCCCACGAAAAAATTAACTTGAACATTCGGTCTTTATTAATTAGCTTCAATATTATTTTTGATTCCTAGCCAAAGGAAATCGTCGTGATGTGGTTCCAGATAGAAACTTGCACGATGCCCATTCTTTGGCATTCATTGCCGTCTTGATCGGATCGGTTGCTACTTAATTTCAGTATTGGAATTCCTTAAAGTGAAATGTTTTATGACTGTTTTGTACAACTCTGTAGGAATTTGATCAGGGGTAAAGAGCAACCTAGCTGTTGGCATTTCTGTGTACTGCACCTGCAGTACTGTATGAATGGTACTTGTGCTTCAAAGATGTATATCTTTTCATTTTTTCTTCACCTCAGAATAGTCACAACAAATCGGATGAACTGCTGGCCGCAGAGAGTCAGGCAAACTATCTCAGACACAACAGCAGTTTCATCCATGATATGTTCCATGCTCAGTTTCGTTCTACTCTAAAATGTCTCAACTGCGGTCAGCAGAGCAGCACCTTTGAGCCTTTCTTGTGCGTTTCGGTGCCGATTCCTCAGCGGACAACCAGGGTATTGACAGTGGTGGTTGCGTTTATCACGGGGGAGCCACGGGTGATAAAGATGGCTTTGAAGGTAGAATCCTGTGGCAGAATGGCAGAGCTGAGAGGGGAGGTTGCCAGACAGTGCCGAATCGCTGTTACCAGGGTAGGCAAATATTTTGTTTGTTTTTTTAATTCTTTTCACTATTATATAGTCATTTTGAGTGCGACTTTTTCACATGTGGGGCCTATGTAGAAGGGTATTGAAACATTGACCTTAATGTCAGTCCATGAAATTTTAGATTGTATACAATTTATGACTTGAGTCCTGGTTTGTGTTGTCATGGTTGGTTGCAAAGGCAGTTAATTTTGTGTTCTCAAACTGGCTAGTGTTGTGAATACTTGGATATAATGTAAGTTTGACCTTTGATATTGAAGTCCATAAAACCATAAACATTTTGTTTAGAAAACATCTGTTATGTTTGAAGGATCTTTGAAAGCAGGATTGCTTTTATGTGTTGCTTGTCACTAACCTCTATTTCTCTGCAATGATCAACCTACCATCTTACCGACTGTAGAATGCTAGATGGTTTCGTAAGCTTTTAAAATTCCACTTCAGTATTTTCAGCACACTATTAACTGGCTCACCCCTTCTGGAAGTAGTGTTGATGAAGAGACAGAAATGTGAGTCACTCATAATCACCAGACCAAGAGTGTCATTAAACCTTTGATGTATTTAAACCACTCAATTGACACATAGTGCAATGTCATTCAAGACTCACTGGTTGTCTTTTTGGTTTTGATAAAATCATAACCTTTTAACCTGTGTGTGTATGTGTTCATGCGTGTGCATGTGTGTGTACAGGTATGTCGTTGTGCTTGTGATGCCTACCTTGTAAACATGATAACGTAAGAAGGGAAACTTGGACGGATTTCATCTTAAGTGCTAGGTGTACCACATTTAGTCCACACAAGAAGTCTGTTGTTTTTGGTGGAGGTCAAAGATCATTTGGGGTCAACAGGGGCCAAATTGTGAAAACCTTGTAAACACAATATCTGAATAAGAAAAGCATGGACAAATCTCATATTTGATATGTAGGTGAACATAATTGAGTACAAGAAGCCTATTGTTTTTAGTGGAGGTCCAACATCATTTGGGGTCAGCAGGAGTCAAATTGTGAAAAAAGTGTAAACACAGTATCTCAAGATGGAAATCTTGGACAGATCTCATATATAGTTGTAGGTGTATCTTATGGAATACAAAAACCATGTTGTTTTTAATGGATGTCAAAGGTCATTAGAGGTCAACAGGTTTCAAAATGTGAAAACCTTGTAAACACAAATATCTTAAAGATGTCATGACATATAGACTGAAATGCCATATAGGGTTGGGCGCTATTCTGGAACTCAGGTTGGTACCCCTATAACCGGAACGAGTTCTATTCGGTACCAGTTTCAAGTTTTTAATTTGCTATTACCAGTACCTTTAGAAATCCATCTGGTACCGACTTAATTGATCGGAACTGGTACCATTTTCAAAAAATCAACAAAAATTGTCCTCGAAATTGTGCTGTTAAATCTAACATTTCTAATCTCAAAAAAAAATATGATCCTAAAAGACATTGTTGTTTTGTTGTAAACTATTACAATTCTCTGAGCCTAACACAAATAATGTCAGCTAAAAAATGTTAGCAGTGGGCTAGTTCACACATGAAACTTGAAGACCTAATGTAAACAAGATGGGTCTACAGGATAATATGCACTTTAGGCTTTGTAAAATCCAAAACACATGTTCTTGGCAATATTACATGTGTCAGAAAAAATACCTGGTATGCATCCAACAAATGATTTTTGGCCTGAACAGTATAGAGTTAATTTGGTTAGGTGCATGATATTGAAAAAAAAGGATCCTCGCAAATCATAGTACTTCAACATCACATAGAAATAGGTAAAGTAAAAGATAACTATTCACACACTTATGAGGTCAAACACAATCGGCGGCGTACTTGTGCTGTATTAAAGGCAAACAGTCCCGCTCCTCCCCATTCATATGTACCCAATGTGCCTCCACTTGTTTCTCCTGGACTGATGTCATTCTGGTGTATTTATTTCTGTGGCTCTAAGCTACTGTATTTTTTGTGACAGGTAATACTCAATAGGGCCCACCTTTACGACAGACTATGAAGAATACCAGAACTTTATCAAATTAATTTATAATCACGAATAGGCAGTATATTTACGTAAAGCAATAAGTTTTATGCTATTTTTGCTTGATACGTTCTGTACATCAATGTTTTGCTGAAATTTGTGTCTCAGAATTTCTCTGCTTGTGTGAGAAAACATTTACAATAACTGTAGAAATGCAAGCTACTTATGCAATATGAAGTCACTTTGCAGACAGATTGTATTCGCAGGCCTGAGCTTATATTTTTCCAATTGATATTGAACGTAGGATAGACGGAACGTAGAATCTTGTGGAAGCATGTTGACATTTCTTTTATTTTCATTTCTTACATACAGTATCATACATTTCTTTATAATTTAGAAAACATATCGAGCGTTCAAAAGAAATAAGGCAAAGTTTAAAAATAAGTTAACTTCCACTTTCGCTAAAGATTGAAGGTAGATGGGTAATTTTGGATACACGTTTGAGTGGATCAATTTATGACTTATTTTCAAAGTTAACATTTTAGAAATGCGCGTGTGCACGGGGGACTGTATTGGTACTAGTACTGATAACAGTACTGAGACAGGTTAAAGTGCCGGTTCTTACTGGTACCGTACCGCCTAACCCTAATGTCATCGAGACCTTTTCCTCTTTCTGACATTTGGACGAATTGATATCCAAAACTGCCTTTGGTGTGCTTGTGATATCATTCAATGTTATACAATCAAAGTCTTTGTCTCTCTATGATGTCATATGATGTAATATTGGGAGCAGATTCATGCATCAGCTATTGAAAATGCTTCTACTTGCACATTCTTTCATGGATTTGTTTGAAACTTACACACAATGTAATGCCTACACCCTCTGACCCAGAATAGACTACAGATTCAGAAAGGTGATGGTCTAGTCTACCTCTTTCCTCTCGAGAAGGAATGACTGATTGTGGATCCTGAACCTAAAACCACTCAACAAAACTTTGTTTGTCCCAAAACTCTTGAGGATGGATACCTTAGGTCTGATCATACCCACATTATCCCATGGTCAATTTGCCACAAGCAACTACCTTAAGGAGGCATACGGTCATCTACTCATTTATGAATAAAGATTCCTCACTGTCAGCTTCCAAGGGACCAACCTCAAGTTCCGAGCTGTCCCCCTTGGAACTGCACACTGCACAATTTCCACTCACATACTGTAGTGGACAAGGGCAGACCAGAACTCGGAAGGGTGGGTAAAGATATTCATGTATCGGGATGATGGCCACATAATTCCTTGGAGTGAGCCTAGACCAAGGTGGGGGCTGACAATCTTGACAGATGCTAGATTGCATAGGTTACTGTAGGCAGCCAATGTTATCTCTCAGACAATATAATGATAGCCTACATCAACTGGCAATGGAGAAAAGGGAATAGGGTTAACGCAATACTAAAACACTATAGGAAAGATTCGGCCCATGAGATGGAAATTATGCTATTTAACATTAGGTATGGAGAGGCATAAGGACAGCATGGAAGGTTATTATTCATGTTTCCATGTCGGAGGAGGTACATTTAATGTATCCATGGAGACAGTTAAGACCATCTTTCATTAATATCCAAACCAGATACATGGCATATTGGTGCCAGTGTTTGGTGTACCTGCTACTGTATGGTCGATAATCCCCTGAATCTCTGTAAATTACCTACTACACCTATGATGTAAATTGCTTATCAGATTATTTTATCCTTGTGTTACAGATAATGTTTTAGTTTTTAGTAAGATGCCGATGTTTATTGGTTAATGCTTTGCACTTTCTAGTGAGTGACACAATGAGATGACCTTCCATTATCTTAAACATGATAAAATGTGGGGCCACCATGAATAAAGCTGAATTTTCGAGTTTACATTCATTTTGGAACTAATCACTAACAGTAGCAACATGGAGTGACTATTGTGTAAATCAATGTTTTGCATTTTATGCCTGAAAAATTACTTTTTGTACCTTACTGGTACATGTCTACGGTACTTTCAAATTAATTCAGTGGGCATATGACAGTACATTCCTCTCATATTTACACCAACAGATTTGGAAATTCAAATGAAATTTGACAAGATCATGACTTACTGTTTTCTTTACAGTGTAATTCTTTTAATTTATGCTTGAAATTTCAAAACTTATGGCAAAACTTTATATTCTGGCATAACAAAAATCCTTTCTGTCATATTTCTGCCGAGCTTTTTATCTCAATACATTACATACATAGAGATCTTGCGATGCTAACTGGACATTCTGGTATTCTTTAAAAATAGTGTCAGGGTCTCAATCTATTGTCAATGTACATCAAACTTTATCAGCATACTACTTTACATGTAAGCAAAAGCTGTTACTACTGTAGTTTAGATGTGAAGAAAATATGTGTAAGTCCTTTTTGCAAATTATTTACCAAAAAGGACATAAATGATGGACATAAAAGAAGACATTAATGGACATAAATGAATACAAATTTACCTTGTTAAAAAGGGATGACATGCAAATGAACTGATGAGGCAGAAGTCTAATATTTTGTCAACCAGAATCAAGCAGATGCATTAAGCAGATACATCAACCAGATACATCAACATTCCAACTTCTCCATTTTTTACTCTTCTCATTTTTCAATGTTAATCCCTTCAATCACAAGTGATCTGTTTTGCACATATTCAGAACAGCCTTATCGAGGAACAGTAAACAACCAGAAGTATTGAGATTCAGCAGCATTGCTGCTCTGGTTTTAAATGGGACCTCAGAATTAAATTCTTTTCATACAGTAGTTGTGTCTGTGTGCTAGCTTTTGCTTTAGTTGTTTAGTCTACTGTCGTAGATCATCACACAAGATTTTGTAGACAGCTTTTGATGTAACACTGCACTTGCAAGGCAGTGTAAGGTTTTGCCAACTTCATGGTTTCACAGTGTGCTATATTGCTCTTGTTAAAATCCTCCTGTGATGAAAAATTTACTGCTAGGTGGTAAAATCTTGAATAATTTTGAATATGTATATAAGAAAATCAACAACATCAATACATTATCACATTCAACTTACAAAGTTACAAGAGGAAGATAAACATTAAATTGTGTGATTGTGTGATTTTTTTTCCACATTAAGCGAGAAAATGGTTGAGTGGTGCAACTGTCAGTTTAATGTTTTACGTCAAGAAAATCTGACATTTATTAATGAAATATACTTTCACAGTCGAACTGGTGAATACTACTCTGATATGATTGTATAGTAAACATTGCCCAAAGGTTTACAGCATTTTCTTGTCACCATTTCAGGTTTTTTAAAAGTCGCCAGAGAGATAAGTGGGGAAAAATTATGTATCAGCAATGCCAAAAAAAGTTACTTGAAAACATCTTTCTGGTGTTCATGGGAATGGTTATTTACTGAATATTCAGTATGTCTACAGTAAGTTTAGCCAATTAATGCACATGGGTGAAGAGGAACACCAATTGCGTTTTGCTTGTACATGAAATTAGAATGTTACCTTTGTAAATGGCCGAGATATGACCTAGTATTTATAAAGCAATGTGTCAAGAAATCTCTTGGACACTTTGGCACCCTTCACTTGCAGTGTGTGCTTCAATGGTGAGCCACAATTTAGGTTCACTGCATTCAGATGAACAGTTGGCCTCGATAGACCACTGCACTACAAACAAACTATTGGACCAACATGAAGAATAAAACTAATCATAACAGGGTGTTTGATTTAAATCCAGCCAATTACAATCATGATTAAAATCATGATTTTTTGATTCCTTGCCATAGGCAGGGGAATCTATGCAGTCCTGATGTTGTGTGTGGGTATGTACGTGTGCGTGTGTGTGTGTGTGACGGTTGCTCGTAAACACTCTATCTCAAGAAGGGTAACTCTGAGTAATTTCATTTTTGGCATGTTGGTTGCCCATATTGAGTAGATGATCCCTAGTGTTTTTGGTGTCCAAATCTTGCATATTAATGAGGTTATGGGGTAAAACATAAAAAATTTTAAAACTGCCATAGTTCCTTATCCATGGGTCAGATTTGTTTTAAACTTGATAAGGTTGTCTGTTATTAACAGGTTCACGACCTTGTGAAATTTAATGCTTATCAATAGAGAGGAAGGGATAATTTTTCACTATAAAACAATAATAATAGCCTAAACACCATTAGTGTGGTTATTATAAACTACCGTACAAATATATATTGATCTACATTGTGCAATAGCAGGTGTTTATTCTCTCGCACACAGTTAACTTAATGGGATTGCTCCCTACAGTACTGCATTTGTAACTTAGTGAGTAACTTCTAGTGTGGGGGGCTAATAAGTTGTCCAGAGAGAGAGTCTTGGTATGGGAGGTCATGGGGTCAGATAGAAAAGCATGCAATGGAATGTTAATGGGTTTATGAAAAAAATGAAGAAAATAAAAAAACCATCTGTTCTGTCATTTATTTGGATAATATCAATATCCAGAGGAACAGCTGGTAGCAGAACAAGGTTTCTTAACAATCAAATTGGAGTGCTTTCAATCATATTTCACAACGTCGGAAAAGATGGAGAAAGCAAAAATATTGCGGAGGAATCATAACTTAGGGTCAACTTACCAGGACTTTGAGTGTGTTAAAAGCTACTTGTAACAAGGAAGAAATTATCCTGGTGGTTTACGAAGAATTTTGAGGTAAATATGGCAGACAAGCTGAGTTCAGATGAGGTAAGGTTGAGTTATTTGATTCAACTAACAACAGGCAAGACTAGAAGCAGCATTGATTACTTGTGTGTTTCTTGGAGCTCAGAGATAATGTTGACTGATTTCATACCGTACTCATACTGTACTTGATGTGTGGGTTGTATGGCCTGGGTAGGTGATCCCTATTGCTTTTGGTGGACATCAAATGTCGCAGTCATTTTAGGTCACCAAAATAAAGGTCATTTTGGGTTAAAGGCTTGTGGTGTATCAAGAAAAATAACTGCAGTTGATCTTATACTTGTCATTTGAATAATTCATGTTTGTTGTAATATAACCATGTAGCAAGGAATCACAAAGCCTTTTGGCTTTCTGGTTTTAAAAAATGAAAGAAATAAACAACCCTGAATCAGAGAGTGTAAAGTGTGATTCAACATTTCATATGATCCAGGATTTGATATTCCTGTACATGTTTGCAAAGTGGGGTTTACAGCTTGACCAAACCTAACCTGTTTTACTGGTTGATAAACCTGGTTTATAAACTGACGATCCAAGTTTCTCGAATTATTGGGCATTTGGCTTGCCATAGAGTACAGGTACTTGATTCCGAACAGTCTTGTTTTGGAAATGGGAACTTGCTTGCAAGTTTAGACATGGCACTCTAACCAGATCTAACAAGCTAACTGTACAGCTAACTGTACCTCCAAGCAGATAAATTTGCACCTACTCTGGATAACAACTGATGTAAATGCTTGCTGGTAAACATCAAAGTGAAAAACTCGATGAAAATTGATGTGTAGACTGTGAAAACAATTTGGAACAGCTTTTACTTCAGAGTTTTTAGTAGATGTACCATTCTCTCATGGGAATGCAGCTGATGAGTTTTTATTTATCTGGCCTGTTGGGGAAACATGTGGCTTATTTCTTGGGACCGAAAATTCTTCAGTTTGTGAAAACAGTGACAACAACATCACCATAGATAGAAAAACAATGTTACTGCAAGTGATGGTACGATCTATGTTATTGAATACTTTGAGAAGCACTATTCCTTTTATGTGTCAATCATTACTGTAAGGGATGTACTGAAATTTGTAACTCTCTCATGGAGTCACTGACCCATCTGCATGCATGCCTCCTCTCTGATATTTCTTCCTCCATTCTTTCATCTCTCTCCCTACTTGCCCTTTACATTCGCAGTTTCTCTTACCCATTCTCTTTTTTGTCCCCTCCCATGAAAATTAAGGGAATGTTGCAAGGCAAGCAACATGTGATTGTTTCATAGACAAGAGCTGCTACTTTAATATGTGCTACTTTAGCACAGATTAAATTTGTGAATGTGACATGTGGTATTTTGTGGATAAGTGTTTTGTGGAATTTATGTGAGCCACACACTTTATGGTATCAATTATATACAAACTCATGGAAAGAGTACATATCTAAAGAATTAAATCAACTTCTGTACTGCACCTTCTTTAACACGGCTCAGAGAACAATCCTGGTGTCATTGTACCCCCCCTTGCCATACTACCACCCACCCATGTTTGTCTGCCTTAATTTTTCTACCTTTCATATACAGGTATCTGTAAATGAATTTGATCTTTTCAGAGGATGTTTTCACTCTAGCACTAAAGGTCTTATGTCTTATTGTCAGGTAGTCAATCCACGCATATTCATAGTACCTCACCCTCTCTACCTGTCTCATTATACTAACTCCTTAATGTTGATGGAAAGTGTAGAGTAACTGATGTTCTTGTGCATTGTTCCCTTAATTTGAACAGAGGTTTGGCTATAATATATTTTGCTTACAAATGGGAAGATGATCCCTCTAAAACTGGGTCTGAAGTTGTTCTGATGGGTGGTATTGCTCAGTTAAACAAACATATCATTAGTGCTAAATCTCATTGCTGTCTGCCAGTTGAATAGTATTCTCTGACTCTGCCCCAATGTAGCAGGAGGAGACTCAATGTCAACATGGAAAAGAAGTAAAAACTGATGCTGCTATGGTTGAGAAGGCTTTCTGAGTTTATTATCATTGTTAAACAACACCGTAAAACTTGGTTGCCCCTGTAAGCTTCCTCTGCATAACTTTCAATGTTGAAAATAGCCCGATGGAATCTGGTTGATGATACTGTAAGTGTTTGTCACATTCTCCTTGCAATTGATTGAGATGAGTGTGATTCATAACAATTCTCTATTGTTTCAGACTGGAAGTAACCCATATTACTTTGTTCGTCTCACCGATAGAGGGAGCTATTGTTTCATGTAATGTATGTACAATAAGACCCAATGCTCCCAAAAAGCAAATTTTCAGGAGACAGATCTAAGATCCATGATGCCATGATCCACATGTTCAATGAGACCGAATTAAAACCTTGCTCGTGAATGCAGAACTGCTAGGGATATTTATGTGGGCACAGCTGTAGTCAGAATTAAGATTAAAGGGCCATGACTTTTCATGAGTGATGCTCTAGGAGAGGGATCAAAGAGGAGCATGCTTTTAGGAGGTACGTGATTGCTTTTCTGTTCAACGGCTGTTTAGTGCAAGTGATGTTTTACCCATACAGAAGAATTACAGGGAGAGGGGCTGGAGGAAGATATTACATGTTAGGTCGTAGTATAGAAAATGTTTACACCATTACTTTTAACCATCATTTCAGTCTTACGAACGTTTGGTGTCATTATCCCTTTTCTGATTGTCATCTTTCAAACTTTTTGTCTCGTGAACCCTTTCTCCTTTTCAGAATTTGGTCTTGTGAATTTCACACTGTTTAATTTAAGCCAATGCACATTGCCTCGAAATAGTGCAAGGGAAATTGTTGCCTCTGTGAGAGTATTGAAATTTTACTACATCATGACAAGTGATGAAGAATTTCTCACCATTGCTTCCTTTTCCATTTCAAGATGTCATTAACATCTTAGCCATTCAATAAGAAACAAGTGAAATAGTTTGTTTAAAGCAGATGAGAAAAATTGATTTTGATCACCAAACAAATGGCATTTTCCTCCTCAAATCTCTGCGGAGTAAGGAGGCAAAGGCCTCAAGTTCTTGTGGTGAAGATGGAGCAAAACTGAAAGAAGATAATCTGGAGCATGTTTGTCAAAATGGCTCTATTTTTTAATCTTTATTGTTGTTTTGATTGTTTATATGGCTCAAACATCTCAAGTCGATGAGGCCACTTTTTTGTCCAATGACAGGTTTTGGCAGTGTACTTACCCACGACTATGTTGTAATTTATTTCAACAGTTGTTAGATGATAGTATTCATCATAGTTGTGTGTCCTTGACTTACATGTATGAAGAGCAGGCTGCAGAATCAGCAGTCCAGGAGGATGAAACAAGTAGAACAACAACCAGAAAGTGCTTAAACTTAGAAGACGTAAAACAAACCCTAGTGATTATGGTAAAAAATAATATGCAGTAAGATTTGGAATCCTCGGTCTATGATCCAGAAAATCTTCTGGCATTCTGAAGGATAGAATTTGCACTGTATTTTTGTCAAGATAGTATCAGTTAGAATGTACTTTAGCTTGAAAAGTGTGTCTTTTTGGAATGGTAGTATTGGAAAAAATAAGTCGGCAGCTGGCATTCTAGAAGTGAGTTCATTAAAGTTAAAGTAAGGGTGCTTAAAGTTACTTCATTATGATTCTGTTGACCTGCATTAGGTCATCAATGTAAGATGGCATGTTACCAGGCCAGCTGTGTTTTTTTATTTTATTTTAAAATTAGTGATGAAAGTTCAAGAGACACAAGTATCATGTTTTCTTGATTTTTTTTTATTTGATTTTTTTTATTTTTTGCACAAGGAGGAGTGAAACAGCTAGTATGTTGACATATAATTGTGAAAGTCCTTGCTCTTCAAAGTTTATGTCATCACTTGTAGTGACATGCCATCATTGAACAGTGCTCTTGCTGTACTGCACAATGATTTTGAATAACTTTTGGCAAGCTGTAGTGTTACTACTTGTCTCATAGCAGCCTTGACAGTGTCAGTGAAATTAACCCCAATACATGTATTGAAGAGTAAGCAGTGCTAAATTGATTATCCATTCTTCTCCCTTTCCCTTCAGTTTAACAACTTGTTGTACAACCTAACCCCTATCCTAACACTGTATTTCTGTGTGTAATGAAATACCAACAATTCAGTTGGGTGCTGCTGCTGTTAGTTGAATACTCCTGGTGTCCCTTAGCACTAAAGACTTTTTGTGACTAGCCCATTTAGTCGTCAAGTTTGGTGGGGACTTAACATTGCACTAGCGGTGAGGAGACTACAGTTGAAAGTAAATTTTGGAATTTGCAGTGTAAAATACATTTCAGTCCTTGTAATGCTTCTGAAACATTCGGTAATTCATTGTTCTAAGTCACCTAACACCAGCTGACATCATCCAATACTTTTTCTGTAAAAGTTACATTACGGAATGTATGTGTCAATGGGGATGCTCTCATTCTTGTCTCCATCACCCTGGGAGCGGTTTCTGTGCAACCGCTGTCCAAACAATCTGAATCTTCAAACTGATATCTCTGTTCCTCCTGCAGCTGGTCCTTTGTGAAGTCTACGCTGATGGATTTTACAGGTGCTTCTCTGATCAGCAGCCTCTCCATGATGTGCGAGATCAGGACAATATTTATGCCATCGAAATTCCAAACAACTCTTACAGTGCAATGACCTCAAGCCAAGTTCGGCCGTACATACACGGCGTCTATCATGGACAGCCAATCAAAGAACCTGTGACTCTCCTTGTCATTCATCAAGTTGGTTATGGAAGAGTGGGGAAGAGGTACTGTTAATATACCTTCTAGTCCAGTAATACCTTCAGTAATATACTCTACCTGCACATTAATTGTTTGCTTTTGACATCTCAGTGTATTTGCTATCTCAAGTTTTGATTCTACTGTACTGACTGAGTCTGTGTCATGGTGAGGCCTGTGTAAATATATGTTACTTCACTCCTTACACATCTCTCTCTTAAAGCAAATGTTTTGCCAAGAAAGTAAAGGATACTTAACCTTGAACTGTGAAACTGGTAAGAAACCATTCCAAGAAATAACAGTAAGCCAGAGAAGACCGGATGGAGTGACAAATGTATGAAGAATAGTATTTTGTCTTTAAATTCCAGTCTTAGCACATAGAATGGTAGAATGGGAAGAAGGTGCTAGTTTGGTATTAGCCCATATGGTGCCATAGGCTGTTTTAAAAAGTACCAGTACTCTTGGCACGTGGGAGTGTGGTTGCTGTGTTGAAACAGGGAAGTGAGGCATTTGTAAATTAGCAAACCAGGTTTTTGGATATTTTTAGCATAACCTTAGCCTTAAAACCCATGACAGTTGCTTAAATGTAGTGGTGATATGTCAGTAGCTACTGGTGAATAGTTCACTATCACCGATGATCAAAAGTCATTCTTTACCACTTTTAGTCAAATTCTGAATACCTTGTAAACATTCTGATTTGGGGGCCGGGTACCTGATGACTTTTGTGAAGGTTCAATGTCCTTCGAGATCAACTTAGGGTTTGAAGTGTGAAATCCTCATGATTACATGTCTTGTACTGTAAGACTACTAAGGATTGAAAACGAAACAAGTTGAACAAACTTGTAAAAAGATAGCCATTGATGTGAAGATGAATCCTATCACTTTTAGTGAGTATTTAAAGGTCATTGGATGTTAACTGAGTGTGAAAGGTGTCCTCCTGCAATTGCAAAACAACAATTGGACAAAACAGTGTCTTTTAAGGATGAAGTTTTACTGTTTAAATACATAAAGACACTTTTACCAAAATAGTGCTCATAGTAACTGCGGTTTTACCAGTATATTTCCTTTTATGATTTCAGTCACACTTCTCTCTAACCAATTCAAACATTTTGTTACATGGATGAAACACCACCCTAAGATATGTACAGTAGCTTTCTGTCTGCTGCTAATAGCCCTATATCAAGTACTCTTAACATTCAACAGGTCTTACTATAAAGAAATTTTGAAAGTGTTATTCTGTGTACATACATGAAAACTGCATTGCTTGCTGGAAAGAAAAAAAAAGAATGGCTGCATGAATTGTAACCTTCCAGACTGTATTTGAAACCTTAAGTTACCTTAAGAAAAGTTAATGGAGTGGCACAGAGTGGGACAGGTAACAGTTTCAGTGTTACAGAGTGGTACACATCCTGAAAGTATCAGTGTCTAATTTTAATGTATGCCATTTACAAAGCCACGACTGTCAGTACAAGAGGATAGGGAAATGGAATAAACAACTTTTTCGTATGCTTTTTTATCTCCATCTCTCATATTATATGGTTGTAACTTCAACTTTATATGCTTTGTATATTTCTAAACAGATTTGGACAACCAATGGCCATAGAGATAGACCGCAACGTGAATTTTAATCAACTCAAAGTTGTTTTATTAAAGGCTATGGGATGTAATCGTATAGAAGAAGTTATGTCAAGGGTAAGTCTGCTATTTAAAGCAAATAATATATAGGATCCTGTACCATGCATTTCTGTCAATGTATTGCCACCTTTCTCTACTGGACTTACATGCTCTATGATAGAGATTGCATATAGGTAGCTGGAAACCTATGCATGAGGTCATTGTGAGGGTTTGCAGTTCAGGGTTGTCAGGGGCAGATCCAAGGGGGTTCTTTTACACCATACCCCTTCCTCCCATTCTTTGTTTTGCTACATCAAATGCAAAAATGAGCATAATGTTAGTCTACGATTGTAGTCAAGGTGGTTGTTCTAGACTCATCCTTACTTTCCTCACAACACAAGTACCACACGCAAATCTTGTATGATATTCAGTCCAAGTTAATATCTACCGTGCCCCCCACTACCCGTTGCCTTTGCTACACCAAGTTTTAACAATAAGTCAGCTTGGAGTTAGAATTAATGATATTGTGATTGTATTGTAACGATACAACATCAAAGGGGGTACAAACATGGATATGCACTATAGCAACAGCCTGTGCAAGCTTCCTGTGAAAGATCACTCACAGAAGCAGGTCATCCTGCAAACATGAAACAGATTACCATAATCAGTGGACAATGTAATCAAAGGATGAAGTGAATTGGTTCAGTCTTCAATGAGTTCTGAATGTTGGCAGAGAGTGTATATGTTGATAACTCTTTCACTGACCCACTCACCATAACCACACACGTATTCATTAATTAGTGCAAGCAGAAGGAACTGTAAACATGCCTTTGCCACAGGGATCACCCCATCCTCGGTATGTTTTGTCGAAATATTATTATATTGTGAAAGGGGCATTTTGAAAATGATGAAAAATTGTGTTTGTAGCATTGAAGAACTCAGGCAGCAATTTCCATTGGAACAGTTATTTCATGCCTTTTTTGTTCTGTGTCCAAGCTGTCTGTAATGCAATTCTGACACAACCTATCAGACCGAGGCATTCAATTGATTTTTTCTCCCCTAATGAACATCAATGACTGTAAATGAATGAGTAATTAAGGTTTATACTTGACTCTCAAGCAAGTGTCCACCTGACAGTTAACTTCTTTAACCACTCTGTAAAATTCAACCAATACTAATGTTTATTTATGAGCACTGGTATTAGAAGAAGATTTAATTACAGCACGTTGTGATGATGTTACACACATGTACACAGTATACTAGTAAGGAAATAGTAGTAATAACCATGTGATAAGAAGTTGTTTATTTTATTCAATGACATTACTTTTTAAAATATTTATTATTTATACAGTATGGGCAGTGTTTATGGCAACTTTGTAAAGGAAAGTAGCTTCCAAAAATGCAAAACAGAACTTAGTAATCTCTTGACTTTTATTGCACTTAGTTAAATAGGAGTTAGCTAGATAAAGTCAATTTATCTAGCCTGTAGGTATGATATTTTGCAATCGCTATGGTTTGTAAAATCACAGTGAATCAAATTGTTATTTTAAAATTCAAATTTGTGATGTTACATTAGCAGTTGCAATCTATGCTGATTTTCTTTAACAGATTATTGTCTTCAATGTTGCATTGCCACCATGCCCATGGAAAAGATGAGTCTGTTCCTCATGTTTTTATTATGGTGGTTTATTCTTACCATTTAAGGATGCTTTGATAGCTTAAAAAATATGTACAAGAAGACTGCATCCTAATGTGATAAAAGTCCCCTTCCAAGTGAAAGGAAAGCTAATCTGTAAGAAATCAGATAAAAACTGAGAATAAACATATAGTTTGAAATATAGCAACAATGTGGCACAGTGTGATTGCTGCTCAATAACCCTAATTCATCCCCTCCGGAAGCTCTTACAATTTCAGAAGTTAAATGTCAAAGGTAGTTAATATCCAACAAATAACTTGTCATGTGGAAGTACCTTGATCCAAGTGGCGGAATTTGATTTAAATTTAACAACCATAAAAGATCAATATTTGTTAATACTGACAAGTTTTGACATGATGATTAAATCTTTTCCTGTGAGTCTGTGTGAGTATAGCAGATTATTATCTATCTGGCAGTCTATGACCTTGTAATTCTAGCAGTGTAGGACATTGTACATCTGGCAGGGTATGATCATGGTAATCTAGCAGGATGTGATAGTTGTATTAACTAGCATCTCACAGGCTATGATCCTAGTGAGTCCTGCAGGATATGATTATATTCAAATCCAGCAAGATGCTCTCAAAGGGCTGGGTTAAAAGAAGCCACTTTTGGTCAAAAACCTCACACCAAATTAAAGAAACCTTGTGGCATTGGTCATTAACAAATTTGTAACTCCAGAAAGGAATTTCAAGAAATTAATGTTTTAAAGGATAAGTTTAGGGTTGTTTTGAAGAAAAAGAAAGGTTTCCTGAAAAGTTTTACATATTAACTCAAGCTCAGATGAACAACCAGTTAATGACATCTAACTGTCCTACACATTTTGAAGAAAAAAAACTATTTCAAAATTATTCAGCAAGGTTTATCTTTTTAGCTGATCGGTTTGCTGTCTGTGGCTAAAGAGATTTATTCCAGTCTTTTCATATTAGTTGCATCAAAATCTATCACTGAAGTTTTGGCATAAATTATTAAATTAAGAATCACATGATCGTGCTTGGATTATGTCTACCTAGACATGCAGACAGTGACTACCAGCAGGTAGATAGATTTGCAGTAGGTCTTGTAGAGTCAGTTAACTTCTACACTCCTGCCTGTCAAGCATCAACCTCTATCACTGAAGTTTTGATATTATCTATTACAGTTATAATCACATCCTGAAGGGATGATGTTTACGTCTCTTTGCACTTTACCTGTCGTTATCATCTTGTATCCAAGAACTGCATCTCAGTTTACCCTCACACTTAAGTGACTATTTATCACAGTAGACAGAGGCATAGTAGGTCATGAAGAGACAGCTAGTTTAGGTTAAGAGGTACCCCCCTTCCAGACAGTAATTTCTAGACAATATTTCATGAATGCTTTGTAACATTGTCAGTATAAATCAAGTTGTGCTGTTTGTTTGGTATGATTAGATCACCCAGTAATAATCGAACATTCCAAATTGATGAGTCAGTTTGCAAAGACCAATAGTGAAAAAGGGATAAGAAAAAGATAAAGAGAAAATTGAAGTCTCTAAGGAAGAAGACTGAATCAATGACTTACATTTGCAATGTTGTTTTAATGTTTGCTAGCAAAACAGTGCATCTGCCAACAGAGATTTTCATGGTCAATGTTAAGATAAGGCTTTGATACAGTATAGGAGAGTGGATATCTTTTTATTCCAAGAAGTCTCCCCACCCCCCATCATTATGTCTGTTTAATGTAACTAGAAGATCTGGTAGGTGATGTAAATGAAACCAGGGGTGATGTTCGGAGTGTCAATCTATTTTCTTGAACATTTGGTTGGCTTAGCATTACTGATAGTCAGCTTGTATTGGATGGTCATATGCATATTTGACTTTGAAAGTCTGAGGATGAGGAAGTCTGAAGACTTATCGAAGATCCTGTACCAAGTTGATTGTAGATGAGCAGCTGCGAAATTCACCCACTCTTTTTGATTAGTGCTCAGAGGATAACAAGGGAGGGGTGAGCCAACTATCCTATACAAACCTGTTCCTGGGATGGCCATGTAATGTCCCCATCCGATGGACAAGAGTGTATCCCCCAGTCTTTAGCCACTTTCCTTGAAGGGTGGAAGACCTGCCCAGCTCAGAAGCCCATTAGCTGTACCAAGCAACCTGAAGCAGATCAGACCTGAATCAGGCAACAGGAACCCAAATGGAAATCTCAAAGCAAGTCCTTTTAACACCACTGTACACAGCTTTACTAAGCAAGTAATTTTGAGTCCCCAGAAAATTGCCCAATGGTTTCACGAGGATTTAATCTGGGGACTTGGTGATTGCACGATAGTGGTTGCAAGATGGACAACCTAACCACCAATCTAACCCTCCACCCATTATATTTGCACTGGCGTAGCTTCTGAGATGTCTGTCTCCAGATGCTTTTTGTTACAACTAACTTTTCAAGTGACTCATTGAGTTGATATCAGTTAATTTGTGAGGATTTTGAAGGGTGGGTCACATGGCAATTGCTTAGTTAGCATAGTTAATCATGTTTCACATCCAGGAGTTATGAAAGCTATCAATGTTTTTTAATTTTTGACCCTAACTTGTACTTGTTGTGTGCATAAGACTTAGTGCTCTTGTGAAAAAGCATCTGGTCACAAATTTCCAATCAGAAAATGAAATCATTAAGTACTCACCCTTTAATGTTCCTTTGTGTGTGGTGCATGGGCATCCTCTTAGTTTGTTCATTCATTATAAGTACTGTAAATGAAAGAAAGTTGATAGGGTCGGAAAAAAACAGTTCTCTTTTTGAAACAAATGAATCAGCCCCTTTAAAATGCAGCAGAAAAGAAGAACATTACAAATCATTGTTGTAACTTCTGATAACCACCAACACTGCTGGCCATGCATTGGCATTAACCCTGTAATGTGTGTTAGGTTTTCACCTGATTTGTGTAATATTGGGAGAGGATATTTGCAACTGAAGGGAAAAAGAGTCCTTTTAATCTAGTGCCCTGTGTTTCTCTTTAGCAGATACCTATATACATTACCCCTGTAGCTGGGGATAAAGTCTCACTGAGGGAAAGTGAATTAGATTATCACAACTATTGCCATTATTTCATGCTTGGGTGTAATATTTTCATCAAACTACCTAGTGTTTATGAAATAATGTATAGCAGAATAGCTTTGTTTTAAGATACTTTTCTTTTTTTTTTACTTCCTTCACAATAGACCAGGACATGTGAAAATGATCGTTGCTTAGTTACGACATGAGGTTTTTGTTGTTAATACAGTGTAAGCAGATTGTGATGTTAGACTCAATGACATTTACAATTCTTATTGTGTAAATTCAAACCACTTACACCATAATAGCAGCAGTCTAATGGTGATACAGCAATAAAGCTAGAGTTCCTCTCATGCCAGTAATATCTTGTCCATGGGTTTTGTGTTTAGCTGAACAGATCTGTCATTTCAAACACTGTTCAGAAACTCTGTTGTATTCCCTGTGACATGATTGCCTTATGTGGCATAGCATGTGAACTGGCAGTGAATCCAATGCTAATGTTAGCTAGGTGTTCCTCTCTCATGAGAAACAAAAACATGTATGTGGTCAACAATCACTGTAGCAACTGTTTGAGAGATTTGTATTAATAACTGTTTTTCTTGCAAGACTGCCTATGTTGAAATAAAGAAGTTTATTTAAAAATTGCAGTTTTGTCATTTATACCCTAGGGGTTAAAGATTTAATGAAATGACAGATTGTGAGGCCTTAAAATTAAATCCAGGGTGTGATGGAAGCTTTGTCCATGTTGGCAATAGTTTACTGCCTTAGGACATTTCCTGTAATCAGTTTACATATATACAGTCTTCCACCAAGGATGATAAAAGTCTATAACTCTATGAAAATAGGCATTATAATATTTCATCTAATTGGATTAGTCTGGTTAATGGCGTCGCTTTTTGTTTAACTGAAGTGCTCTATGCTTTATCATTGCTTTGCATCCTGGTACTGTACATGTGTGAGCAATTACATCCACTGTGCATATCTGACACTGGAGTTACAGTTAAGAGTTAAGAGGATAAATGTTTATTTCCGCCATGGTATACTAAAATTTATTAATGGTCGCCTATATGAATTGTCTTTATCCACATTCACCCTTGTTGTGTTGTGAACATGTATTGCTAATTTTAGGGATGATTTGAAAGAGCAAACCAGGGATTGACAGTATGTAGCCCATAATGATTGTTCAGCTCATTGTAGTGTATAGTTGCAAATGTATTTGGTCAGAACACACAGTTTTACACAATAAAAGCCATTTTTTTTACTCTTTACACTCATACTGGTGTGAAAACAATATCCAGTCAGTAAGTTCCTTTCTGAGATTTGTTAGATGGTGCCTGATTTGAAACTGTAGTTTTACAATACCACAGCTTCCATCTTTTCATTCAGAGATGAAGAATTCTCCAAGCTTACTTTATCAGCCAATTACAGAAACCTCTTTTGCCGGAGGATTTTGTTTTCATTTACGTAACGTTAATCCCACTTGTATGCCTTTCTACTGATTGGAAGATTTTTGGTGGTTTCATCCTTGCTGTATCTTGAAATCTTCCAAGGTATCATTTATCATACAAACCATGGATTTCTCCTAGAGCAAAAATAAAGTATGGAGAGATGAGAGTTGCTTTTGGTTCATAAAGTGATTGAAATATAGTGATGCAATGATGCCACAAGGTGCTAATGAATTTTTTTTTCCTGTTTTATTTTCCCAGAATTGTTCACTTAGGATTGGGGTTTGTTCGGACCAAAACGGAAACAGAAGCATCTTGACCAGTCAGAGCAGTAGACCACTGTACCATCATATTGTCAGCAGGTACAGTAGTGCGTCTCATTTCGTTTGAAGGACTGGATGATCGGCTCACATCAGCTGATGATGCAGTTCCCTAGGAAATGAATTTCAGAGGAGACAGGACACAACACATGAGGTTTTGCTGTAGTGAGTCACGTAATAAGATGGTGGAGCGTTGTGTCATGGTGTGGTTGTATGAAGAACAGTGCAACTAATTAAATGGTTTATATAGTGAAGTGACATTTCATTGTGTGATGCAGGAGTGTACATTACATCATACCAAGTGTTGTTGTATGGAATGTTGTTACATTCAGTAAAGTGAATGAATAGTCAAGGGATATTGTATCATTTGATGAACTAATATACAAGATATGACATAGGCCTATAGATTGTAATTTCCTCCTCACTAACTTGTGTGTACTCAGCTACTGCATCCACAGTGCTGCTGTGATCTGGACCAATACCTTCTTCTCATACTACCACCCTCAAGTGTTAGGTAATGTTTTTCTATCAATCCTACATCTTGGATCATCTTGGTAATCCTTGCAGGACTAAATCATTCTTAGGAGATTCTACACTTTCTCATCTAGGTGTTAGGGGTAATTTCATGACTCAGGGTGACTTTGGAATTCTTGCCCACCTCAGGCCATCCTTCTGATTTGTGCATAATCAGGGTGATATTAAGATCAATGGTGTGATGTTTTGATCAGTTAATAAGTAGACATGTGTAAAGATGGTGTGCACGTAATGTTACTATGAACTGGATATGACTTTGAACTGTACAAATTTAGAATCTAATTGCCAAACATTTAATCCCTTTCCAATTTTCTAAATGTCATATTTGACATGTTTATGTTTGCAAGAATAGTAACTTCAAGAGTTTTGATTCCTTGCCGGAAGCAGGACTAGGGATCTGTGGGATGGTGAGTGTGTGTGTGTGTGCAAGTGACGCCTTGGCTTGTCAACACGATATCTCAAGAAGGGAAAGGTGCTCGACTTCAAACTTGCTGTGCTGGTAGTACATTGTGAGTACATGATCCCTGTTGTTTTCATGGAGGTCAAAGGTCATTTGAGGTCCCTCCTGATCATAAAGTAAGAAAACCTATTAAGGGAGATATCTCAGCATCTAAATGACACTGGAACTTCAAACTCTTATCATAGGTAGCACCTTATGAGTAGATGATGTATGTCATTTTCATGATGGTCAAAGGTCATGTTAGGTTAATAGAAGACTGTGAAAACCTTGTAAACACAGTATCTGGAGAAGGGAAGGTGCTTGAATGTCAGAGTTGGTGACTTGGTGTGTTGGTAGTTCACTGTGAGTACATGATCCCTATTGTGTTTCATGGAGGTCAAATGTCATTTGAAGTCTCCAGAGCTTAAAGTATGAAAACTATTAAGGAAGATATCTCAGCAACTGAAGTCAGCTAGAACTTCACAGTGTCAACATTGTTAGCACTTGATGAGCAGCTGATGCCTGTCAATTGAATCGCCCCTTGGGAGACTTGTCATCACTGTAATGTGACATGGGATGAATATAATAAGTTCTATCATTCCAAACATCTGTCCTAGGCTCCAAAGCCTAGCATGTGATACTTTGAGAGTTTTACATGTCCTGAATTGTGAACATATGAAGAGATAAATGTCACTAATATCAAGAAAATAATACATATATTTCTTTCCTAATGAAAACTTGCTAAAATGTAGATCTTTTGATAATAGCAGAGATTGCTGCTAGATAGACTTTGGTCCCATTTTCCTTCAATTTGTGGAACATTTAAAGTCCATTTTCTGTGTCCTCCCAAACAACCACTTAACATAGCTCTTATCACCTTTTCCAAGCCTTCAGAGAATATCCCAGTTGCCAGCACTTCCCTGTCAGGATTTACAAAATACTGTGTTGTTTTAGTCACAGTAAACACTCCCTTGGGAGGCAAGGTGTATTCTGGGTTGCCTTTGTTGACTTGCACAATTTCAGATCTATAACCACAATTTGATGTCACAAACTTTCTATCAACTTGTGAATTACCTTGGTTATGAGATGTATGCCATCCTTCATGACCACAGTTGTCATCAATGCTGAGTGAATGACATTACTCAATAGCACTTGGTAACATCAAACTCTTGTAAGTGATACAGAATGTGGTTGTCATTCTTGCATTTTGTTTTTCATTTTGATATCATCCCTTCCCTTCCCCAGTGGGTTGCTTTTGTTTGTAAGTGAGGCAAGGAATCACAAAATCATTTGACTTTTGGTTTATCGTTACTTCAGATGCAAAGTGGTTCTTTCAGATAACAGACATTTAGATAGGAGTAGCTTTTTAAGAGCATGACAAAATCTTATTCCTGCATCAACGAATCAAACAGATAGTGTCCCTTATAAAGCACTAAGAATGCATAGCTGCTGCATGAACTGAAAATGGTAAACAGTGCCTACACTGTCTGCAAACAAGGCTTATGGACACTTATTGGTTGCATGCAAAATCCTTCAAAATACTCAAGCCTGCAATCGATACCAAATGCTGGCGATTATATCATGAGTGAGATTGGTGATGGTATTATCGTGTTTTCATCTGTTCCAGAAAGTCTAAGAAATGAAACTCTTTCTGAACATGAATGTAAGAATAAACAGATGAAGGAATATTTTCTTTTGAAGGTGACCGTAACTGTCAAAATGATGCTATTGCGTATGATGCAATGAGCGTCAAGCAGAAGGTTCAGATGTTAGGCTACATATGATAACCAATTCTTGTCAAAGACACGGTAGGAGCACGCTGTACTGCTCAGATTTCCTTTTTTCATGTATCTGCTGTAGCAAACGAGGAATTTGTAGGTTCCCATCATGCCTAGCTGTCTGCACTTTGTGTTTTTACTGCAGTGTTTACCACAAAACTTATATGAATTTGGTTCAACAAAAGAAGCCTCTGTCATTGTGTACTTTGTGCAATAACATGTAGCTGATGTGAGGTGGCACTTGTTTACATGTTATGGTGTACTGTGAGACTAACCAGGTATTGCTTTGTTGTTTTCTTTGCAAAGTGCTTTTTTTTATAAGGAAATAATCTTCAGTAAATGTGTAGAGGTACTTTTTCTTGGAGTGGATCATGTTGTCCAGAAAAACAAAGTGTCAGGCATTTATTTAGAATGAGGTACTTCATTATCAAAGACTTTAAGCCTAGTGACTGAGATTTGAAACTGCTTTAAGTCATCCTACAGTACTTTCAAGGTGTCTGAGATTGACAGGTACTGGAAGATTACAAGTATCCCTACCTCACTTCCACAATAATCTGTAGTCCCTTTATACAGATATGAAGTATCTTATAGCAAACTTAAAGTCAATTTTTAAATCTGCTTATGATGATTACACTGCCAAGGTCAATGATTAAGTTCCACAATGCTGAAAATAATGACTGTTCAGAATATAAATCCTGAATGATTGGCTGAACAATCAGTTGCTGACATGTGTGAGTCTCAGAGTAGTTTTTAATCAAGCAATCCCTGACCAGAGCCTTCCTCGTAACTCAGGATTTCAAATATCCTCTGTAATTATTCTAGTCTTAACAGCATGAGGAAAGGATGTTTTGGTGTGAGATCATGAACAAATTTATTATTGATTGTTACATTGCTTCTAATTAAAAGAAAATGAATTTAAAAATGTTTGAATTTACCAGTAACAGTGATGCATTTCCTCCTGACATCAAGCAAGTCCAGGCAATGACCACTGTATGTTTATTTGTTAAAGTTGATACTGTAAGTATAAGTGAGGAAGTGAGCTACAGTAGGTTGCACCTTGCAGAACAAGTTTACGTAAAAGAGAAACTAACTTTATTGTGTTTGTAGTGCTACAACACATCCATACTTACAGTATAGGGAACAACTTGGAACACTTTGCCTCTTACTCTCTGTGTCTGCTTTAGATTGCTATGGCTCATTTGTCACTTGTTTTCTTTGTAGTGTTGTCATCTTTAGAGTGGACACGAGTTCCCATTGTCCATGGTTGGTTGGGTACATGAAAATACAACTGCCATTAGGCCTCGAGTTCCTTGTGAAATTACGGTGTCATTTTGATCGCAAATTAATGTAACAGCATGCATCATACATATGGACATGACAATGAAGTTGTTCTTACATTTGTACATGATGAATTTTGTCATATTTGCACACAGTGTATGTAAGTGAAACTGGATCTGGTGAGCAATTTCAGAACTGGGTCCTGAGATTGCCAGTTGGGTACCAGATGCAATCACTACTCTTTTACCATATTAAGCAGCCTCGAGAAATATGAGAAAACAGCCTTTCTTTTTAGTGGATGGAGAAACTTTATTTGAATACACTGGATAGAATGTCCTGGGTGTCATCCACAAGAGTTCATCTCATCAATTCACAGAAAAATCATGGGTCTTCTCTTCAATGACCTGGAAGGCCCATTAACTATTCATTTCTCTACCCTCAGGTCATATCACAAGGCATCTAACAAAGTTGCCAGAGTTGTAAAGTGTAATATAGTATAGGAGCTAACAATGTATGTAAACATTTTTTGTAATTGGATGTAATGAATATGTAACATCCACAAAGTGAAAATGATATGATGATGTTTGTTGGGCCTCTTCACTCCTGACTACCTTCTCATTGCTGCCAAACCTAACCAGCAAGTTCTTTTCAGCAAAAAAGCTGGAAGAATGTTTCCAGTCTGGTGTTGATAGAGTGTTCAATTTGATATGTGGCCAGTCAGATACTTTGTAGTATGTTCCCATAATTCTTTTCACATCTTATATCAATACCTACACAATAAGTGATTCTCTTGGACTTCATGTTGGACTTAACGTATCTACTCCTTTGAAATATTGCACAAAATCAAGCAAACATCATATCCCCAGTCAGAACAGAAACAAAACAGTATTAGTGTTGATACATCACTTGTGTTGATGAGTGGTAAGATACTTGTTTACACTGTGATAATTTTTTTGTACATTTATTTACACAGTGCTACTTACTAGCATGTTGGTTCATACATTGGTACTCCCTAGAATAGTTGATTATAGAGTGGTACTCCCAATTACATTCGATTGTACAGTGGTACTCTCTAGTACATCTGATCATACAGGGGTACTCCCAAGCACACTGATTATAGAGTGGTTTTCCCTAGTACTTTTGATCATACAATGGTACATCAGGTGAATTATTGCGTGTCTTTATTCCATGGAGACAAAAATCAAATATTAATACTTTGTTCTTGTGTCTACCATGTGATAACATACTGTTTGTACATGTTTGCCACACCATTCTATTTCAGTTTCGTTTTCATTATTTTTCCCCACATCTTACTGGATAAACTCATAATGTTGTATCTTGTACACTTTCAATCTTTTTTGTAGCATGTTGCAGTTCACAGCTTCGAAAGGAGAGCCTCCTCACATTAAAGCAGTGGTTGAATGGAAGGAAGATTTGACTCCTTTGTGAGTATATTTATGTAATTCCTTTCAAACGATGTGCCTTAACTCAATATTTGCATGACTTTAAAAGTGCATAGTTGAATTACAACTGATGCATTCTTTGTATTTTCCATCTTGTAGCAGATTCATAACTATACTGAATAGACTTGATAAAGGATGGACATTACAAGTGAACAGACATGTCAAAATACATGATATCATGTTACGGATTGGGTGCCAGTCAGCACCATAATGATTACAGTTTCAATTCACTCCAATCAAAATGTAGAATAAGCTATGGTATCATTTAATACTCTGTATGTTGTACAACATTGTGTACTTGATGCACTCTTACTCTAAATAATGTTGTAGACATAGGTTGGACTATGTTCATGCCTTACTTTTAGAAAGAAGGTAAGTGAAGAGAAACCAAGAAAAAGAAGTAAAAAATTTAAAGCAGCCATGCAACTCTAATCACTGTCTAATTACTGTCCACACAGCACAGGTACTGATTCCAGTACAAAACCAATCTGTTAGAATATCTTTCTTCTTTTTTTTAAGTAGAGCAGTGTTAAAGTGTTTTGTATGTTGAAAAGATTCAGCAATCAATGTGCAATGCACTCCTTGTTCTGGAGCCTTCAAAGGTGTTTGATTTCATTCAAGAATTATTTTCAGTTTACTTGGTCAGGATATTGTCACAACCATTGTGTCTATTATTACTGCTTGTTGAACCAAGGAGATTCTTTGTCATTGAGGTTAATGAACAGTTTTCTGCTGCCCAACTTGGCATACTTGCCCTGATTTACTTTACCTACCAGACACACAAGGATAATAACTTTTACAGTATATTACAACTAAATGATATTGAAAACCTTTGTCTGTGCTAATAGCTGTTGTCTTCTGGAATTGTGATTGGTTTGTGGTTTTGATGACAACCTTAGCCTGTGTAATCATGGTGGCATTTACGTGTTTGTCACACCTTGCTTTTACAGATAATCTGAAATCACATGCTTGGAATGATTTCATGTTTAGTGCGTACATCAATCATGTTGAGTTCAAGATGCCTATTTTTTTTGGGGGGGGGAGGTCAAAGGTCAACTGAGCTCTGTAGAGTTTATACTGTTAAAAACTTGTGAACACAAAATCTCAAGAGCACAAGCTTGCACTGGTCTCATGTATAGATTGATTATGGACTACATTGAGTACAGGAATGTTTGGTGGTTAAAGGTCATCTGAGGTCAGCAGAGGTCAAAAAGTGAAAATCGTTGAAACAATATCTTTTCAATGCAATTGTGGACTGATCTCAGATGTATGTATATTAGTTATATTGAGTATAAGATTCTATTGTTTTTAATGGAGGGCAAAGATCAATAGCTGTCAACATGTGGCAACACTGTAGACAATATCACTAGAGGGCAAGTGTGAAAAATACCCTATATGCTTTGTTGACAAACTACACTGAGAACAACAACATTATTGTGTTTGGTGAAGCGTGGTCAGCAGAGGCCAAACTCTGAAAAACTTCTGAACACAATATCTTAAGAATGCAATTTTGAATTGAAATAGTTTATAGTTAAAGAGTGTTGATTACCCACAATGAGTACTGCAAAAAGACCAATTTGTTTTTGGCTTAAGTCATTTTATGTCCAATTCAGCTGAGGTCAAATTCCAACAACCTTTTTAAACACAGTATGTCAGAGATGGAGGCTTGAACATAACAGCTTGGGCACATGTCACACTAAGTGTATGCTATATGATTATTCAAATCTTTCAATGAAATATGATGACCCTGTCATGTGTTGGCTCATCTTGCATTGCTGCATGGTAATTTGCTGTAAGAAAACACTGCTTTAAGTAAACATAACTTTTTGAGGGGAGCATGGACAAACCTTAAAGTTGATATGTGAAATGTCAGTGTTTATCATAGTGTAATTTCTCTCGCTTATGTGTTATTTTCTGCAAGCAGCTAGGCTACTTTAGGTTATATCATAGAAACCTCGACCTAGCTTTTGAATTCTGGTTTGTTTATTAAACCATAGTCTGCTAGTCGTAAGCCCTTGTTGTCTATTAAAGTTTTGGAACCCACCCACTACATGCATCGGCCACTGAAAATAGTGGGAAATATGACTGCTGTATCTCTCTTTGGACTTTTAACGATATCACTTCAAAGCTGTCAATCATGATTTCTCAGGGGCGTGGTCTTCGTGCCAGTTGAATCACCAGAAGAGTGTAAAAAACACAAAAGCAGACAACAATGTCGGTATACTGTACATGACCATCTAAGTTGCTATTTTGTTGATTAGGCCTAGTACTGTAACCTCCCTGGTGTGTAAAAGTTTGACCTGAAAACATTCATTAACACATTAACATTAACCATCTCTATTTCAAATGACTTAAAAAATGAGATGGTACTGAAATTGTTTTGGGTATATTTTTTTTAATTTGTGGTGATGTATGCAAAGTTTTGGACTCCTAAAAGAAAGAGATTTCAGTCCCAAAAAACATTCTACGTTCTCACAAAGTCCATGCTGCATATACCCTTTGTACTATAGGAACGATTCAGCTGGGGAGCAAGATCTGATCATTTGTCAAAAGTATCACAAAATACCCCAGTCAACCAAGAATGCCAAAAACATTTACATAGCATGTGAACAAGACCCAAAACTAACAGTCCACAATGTATTCACAAACTTTCAGTTGAAGGCTTTCTCCTGCTTGATATTTTTCTAGATAGTGGCTTGGGACTGACACTTTACTGTTGCCCAACATACATACAGATACACTGACAGCCAAGCAAACACATGTCACTGTTGTAGAGCACACAGGGTCTAAGATTTTCAAAAAATTTATTATCCAAAGTGTTAATAAATCTTTTATATGTTGTCTAATGTATTGTTATGCCTTAAATCCTTCATTATGAACAAGATAGCATACTTTTATCTCAACTTTATGCATTGAACTTAAGAAATATTTGAAAGGTATTTTACCATATAACAGTGTTATGTGAAACCAGCACGTGACTCCAGTGACTCCAACTCATGACTCCAATCCAATGGAGTTGGCACCAACCTATATAATTTATTTGCCAACATAGTCCTGAGGGATGGGTGAAAAAATTCACAGGCACGCCTAGAAGAGACTTCCTAAACCTGTCTCTCCTCATCAAGGCACCCCTCCTTCCCATTCCTGGCAATTTTTCAAAGCTGTAGTCGATCATCAAAAGGTGTTATGTTGAAAGTTGTAAAATTTACTCAACTGCCCTCCTTAAATATTGGGTTGGCAACTTATTGCGCTCACCTTCGAGTGTGACATCTCATTTTAGGAAGGCAGTTGCTTGCCCTTCTGAAAAATTTACATGACCATTACTGCATGAGGCATTGATTGGGTTTTCCCAACACTCTCCTCACACTCTCCAGGAGAGCAGTTGACTGAGCAAATTTCAAAAGGCAGAGCCTGAATATACTTCATGTAAGCCAACCTCAAACTGACTTAATAGACACCTGCTAATACTATTCAGGAGAGGCTGCTCAGTCTATTCATTTCCATTCTACGTCTATTCACCTGGGTTTGAGGTTGGCTGACATGAAGTATCTCCCCAAAAGGAGCAATAATATTATACTTACAGCTTCTTTGCAGATGGAGATGCATTTTGGCCCGAGCCATTGCTTAGAAAGTGGAAGACTATCACAGTATTTTGAAACTTGTCCCCCAATTTCCCTGCTTTCACAGGGTTTAGGGTCAGCCAAATAGTCTGAACATCAAACAGGGACAGCTAACCTTCAATGTTGCAAGATATGATCAGTGATCAGAATAACCTTTAGTGTAAAAAACTTGTTTCTCCCTCACTGCACATTGTTGAAATCTTCATGAATATTTATGATGCATGGAAAGTGCTAGCTCATGCGCTCTGCAGTAGTCCTGAAAGTCTGCTGTGGTATGTGACAGTGATCCATAAAAAAATTAAAATTATGACTCATGGTATTAAGACGACATGCATAAGTTACATTTTGGTATCTGAGCTGTCACAAGTATCTTGCTGTTGACATGATATCCCAAAATCAGTGATTAATTACTATCCTTTGCTTTGTTACTATTGATATGTCCAGTCATTTTACATGTTTCAAAAGTAATTCCTATTCTTAATTGTCAGTCATGGGAGTAACTTTGAAATTGATATGTCACCACTGCAGTTGATGGGTGCATTGTATTTTACACGAGATGCCAGTCGCAAAAGCACAAAGTGATGCATCTATTTGCGCAATATGTCTCCACATAGAGACACACAATGACCAGTGATGTCGAGACTGGTAGAGACTGGAGTGATCTTACACTGTGTTTTCTAAGAAAGACTGGCATCATATGATCATTTTAAAGTCTCGTCACACAACTGTCATTATTAATCACCTGCTTTTACTGATGTCAGATTTTCTCCAGGAGTCGTTGACGTGCATGTATCAGAACACGAGGACTACCGGCGACTGAAGTCAACCCACTCTCAGCCAGTCTGTACCACAATACAAGAGTGCCTTGATGTGTTCACACAGGAGGAAAAGGTTAGTCAAAACCTGTTGTGTAAGAACGAAAAAGATTCAAAAACATTTTTGGAAAGATTTAAGTCATGAAGATATTTTCTGCAGCTCATGAATGATGCATGAATTGTGTTAAGCAAAGTTAATTCATGTTTTATTCATGGTTCTCTGAAGGGTTCAAACTTATCACCACTTTCCCTGTGTCATTTACCTCCACTGATATCAAGTTGGTTGAAAATGTGACAGCAAGTTGTGGGAATTTTCATCCTTTAGTTCACATAGATACAAGCACTATCAGCATTCCAGCTAGCTCAATGCAAAATAGCCCTGCATCATCATCTATTTAAAGGAAATGTCCACCTTATTTGTTCAAGAGTTTTGCCATTTCTTTTATTCTCAGAAATTGTACTTCTTGTATTTATAATTCTGTGGTTAGGTTTTCTTTTGATTTCTTGGTTTCTTTCTCCATTTTTTTTTTGCTTGTTTTTTCTCTTTGTAACATTTCATATATTCTGAAAGGTAAGTTGATTTGCATTGTGAGTAATCATTGTATAACTTAACTCTCTATTGTGATGGTGTGTCAATTTCATTGTAAAATCTCATGAATATTGCCCCTCTGTTTCGTTTATTTGATTTTCATGCAATAGGTTTTACATTTTTTTGAGTAGTCTTTGATAGTTCAATTACACAGCAGTTTCTATAGCCTTCAAGACCAGGGTTTTGATTTGCATGTCTTTTGTGGGCTGCTGATTACCTTGTTTTCTATCTTATGTGAAAGTGTTGCAAGGTATTTATATTGCAATGAGATGTTTTCCCTGAAGACATCATCTCACAGTATATCCAGTCTTGCTCTGAATAGTTTCTTTGGTGTGCGTAAATTCAAAGCCTTTTTGTGCCGTCTTTTGGTACAAATGTGCTGAAATACGTTCAGTGTTTGCAACTGCAAATTTATATCATGAAAGAAAAGCAAAAGATGGGTCTCAAAATAAAAGAAAAAATAGCTGACCTGTCAAATTTATGTGTTAATTGGATCGTTCATTGTTGTTAAGGATATGTGGCTCATCTCTTTTTTTCAAAGTGGTGCTACAGCAGTAGTTATGTGTTCTTTGTCATGTAACTGCAACTATTTGGTGTATTGTATTGCTTCATATCAAAAATATAATAAAAGAAAAAAAAAGACAAAACCTTGTTAACAACACAACTTTATCTAATTTACCTAATGTCAAGTTCCTCTAAATTTCAGATGAAAGTAAATTAAAAGTCAACCTAGAAAGGGGAAGTTTGGTAATGTACTGTTCTCTGTCACTTGCCTCTGTCCACAAACTACTGTAATTCTTAAAAGAAAACTTATAATCAAACAAATATTGAACTTGTTCCCTTCTTACACCAGCCCTTATCCACCCTATCCTTACACACTGTTTTAGCAACTTGTTCTTTTTTAATGTCAAACAGAATCTTATGCTGTAATCAAAAACTGTAGTTTAATGCTGTCGTTTCATTGTTTGTCAACAGCTTGCAGCAGACAATGCCTGGCAGTGCATGAATTGTCGTAAACTACAGCAGTGTACCAAGAAGTTGAGTCTGTGGTCTCTTCCAGACATCCTTGTCATTCATCTCAAACGTTTCAAGCAGGTGAGAAATCAACTACTGCCCTCACCTGCATGTCTCCATCACCAACAGTGGAGATCTAACACTGAACGTTGATATATTTTATGATTTATGTTTTAGCATTCACAATTTCCTCTGATATTGTTCTATTGCATATGAGAGAAAGATATCTGTTGCATTGTTTCAGGCCTTACTACGATAACATCAAAATGGTCAGAAGTTTGTTTATTAGCAAATCTTATGAAGAGTATTAGAATAGTACCTCACACTCAATGCAGTCTTTAGATCTCACATCCACACAGAAATGATTTAACCAGAAGGGACCACATTTTATCTGATTTCATTTCGTTCATATCTAGATGCATATATAAATGCGTTCATCCCTGTGTTCATCGCAATCCATTACGGAAGTTCATATGAAAATAAAGTAAAAGATACATCATTCAGTAAAGCTCAAGTTTGACAGTTGGGTACATTCAAATCCATTGAATAGCAATCCACAAAACTTCCTTTGAGCATAGCATGATGTTTGACCGTAGAGAAAATTTAAAATTTGATTTAGTAAGCAGTGTTGTTGTGACTTTTGTGAAGAGTGCAACCTCTCTGAAGACCAATAATTTCTGCATTTTCTGCTCACAAAATTGAGAAGTTTTGACTTAAGTATAAGTACCTGAAAGCTGGAACTTCACTTAAAGTACAAGTGTCTCACATGGAATGTCATCGTATGTAAATATTTTTACCTGTGGTATTGACACCCTTCTACACGAGTGAGTTAGTCATAAGTGAACAATTGGCATATCTTGGTGATTATTATGCTAATTGATTATCATGTAATTTCTGAGGTTGATACAGTGCTTGTTTTCTGCAGTTGAACCTGAAAAGTTCACAAACAAGATGCTTCCTGAAGTAGTTCTCTCATTCAAGTTGATCTGGATTGTGCCACAGCCTCTTAAAAATAAATAAATTTAACGCAAAGTATATTCTTTATGCTTGTATGGATTATTTGCTTAGTTGCTTTTGGCCACTTAATTTCACCTCCTCTGTAGCTGAAGGATCAAAAATATCATCTGTCATATTTCAGTTTTAGGTTGTCGTATTTCACTCCTCACTTACCTGTCACAGTCAACACAAAACACTGCACTCTCATCAACCATCCAGAGAGTACTGGTAACCTTTTTGTGCTACCTTTACTACCATCTGGACTTTTTTCATTCTGCCATTGCTGTTTAGTGGAAGTGTGGTGTTTAATGCCATTTTACATCATCCATTTCTAGATGTTAGGATGTTAGGATTGTTCCTATATGTATGAAGGGTTCTCTTGTTTGAAATATTTTCTTCATCACATAAATTCTCACCTAACCGGGAAGTGGTTTTATTTTCCCCCTCCCTACATGTTAAAAATAATTTTTAACCTTAGGATGCTTTTGTTTGTTTTGCCTTTGTGTTCCTCTCATAGTCCATGACCTCAGAACTTTGTCATTTCTCAACTTCTTGGACTGTTCTGCTTTTTCAGACTACCTCTTCTAGACACAAGCTTTCCACAATGGTTCAGTTTCCTGTGAGCGGTCTTGACCTCTCCACCTATGTGGAACATAATCAGAACCAAAATAATCAATCTGGTTCACAAATGAAGATCAACCTCATCAATAACCTCACCAGGTGGTCCCAGTGGAGGACTGCCTCTTCCAATAATCGTAGACCCTCAATTTCATCAAATGGCCAGGACTGCATCTACGACCTTCATGCGGTGTGCAACCACGTTGGCAGTCTCAGTGGTGGACATTACACAGGTAACCAGTGAATAAAGGACTTTGTGCTGTCTGTATCCATCTACCATGAGGAATTTCCACCGTATGATCTGCTTGTATATTCATTCTCTCATTTTACTGAAAATGTGCCAATTCTAAAACCAGTTTTGAACAGCACTGTCATGTTTTGTGCAAAAAAACTTTGGTTTGTTCGATAAGAATTGCTGCACAATTGATATATGGTAGAGCCCTTTGGCCATGCAAGTCTGCTGCATAAATGTCCAAACTGACAAACTCTTCATTAATTGGTGCTACCAAAGGCCAATGACTTCTTTGACTGGTAAATTGGCATAAGTTGCACAATAGGTGCTTTGTTCTGTATCTTTCATTTGCTTGTGAGTCTGTCTCTTATTATTCAATTAACGGCCTGTGTTGGATGAAGAAGTTAGATTGCAAAGCTTGCCTATTGTTGTATGTATAGTTTGGCATTTTCCTATTTTATGTGGTATTAGAGCCTATAACATGTATTAAAACAAGTATGTATAGCAAAGTAATTGTTATATCTTATCAAAAACTTTAACTCAGTGAACTGTTTTTTAATGCAGTGATTTTCTCTTCTGTGTTTTGCCTCAGCCTATTGCAAGAACTCCACCAATAACAAGTGGTACCACTTTGACGACACAAAAATCACCTCCGTCTCAGAGAATGCCATTGTATCAAAAGGGGCGTACATACTACTCTATCACCGGAGAAGCTTGATGAGATCTGACACGATGGGACATTTCGACCACTGGTCAATGTATAAGGACAACCTTAATGTACATCCCACAACAAATCAAGTACCTCCGACCTCCCCTTCCCACGAAGGAGAAAATTCCCCTCCTCGCCAAGGCTATATCAATGGTTTTGGGTCGTTGAGATTGAGGGAGGTCCGAAAGAGTAAGTGGAGAGAACCCAAGGGAACCTGGAACCCAAGGATATTGCATTCCCAGGACAGCCTAGACAGTGGGATCGTGATCAGCAATGGACAAGCAGAACAGGACCAGCATGATCAAGCATCAAGACATCCAACAAATTCCAGCTCAAAGCAAAATGAAGTTGGTAAGCACTGTGTGAAGTGACAGTCAACCAAATTAATTTGATGTGAATTTCTGAATAAATGTTTAAAAATGAAATTCAGATTGTTGGAAATGATTCTATGGTGAAAGAAACAAAAACAATAGCTACAAAAAACAATCAACTTCTGTACAACAGTTGGCATACGTGGACCAAAGATGTATCAAGAATACCCTCACATGTTAGCCCTTTTTGTTGTATTGGTAGTCAAATAAAACTGACACTAACTGCAAAATTCATGATTCCAGAGCAACAAAGGAGAATGGAGAAGAAGGGCAATTCCATAAAAACAGGGACAAGCTCCCAACGTTTAGAAGTGTGTTTTTGAAGGTAAAGTTTGACTATTATGTTGGGAAACAATTCATATTGTATGAAAATGATCAAAACCATGATATCAAAACAGTGTTCTGGTGGAATCATACCTGATCAATGCTAGATCTCAAGCTGACCATTTTTTCACTGTTTTACAGCATCCATGTCCAAATGTCAACTACTACCTTTTTATCCTTCTACACCCTATGACATTACACAGTTTCATGTATTTCAATAAATAAAACTTGGTGAAATTCTCCACATTTTTTCCTAGAGTGATTAAAATATAGTGGACTTGCATAAATTAACATTAGTCACATTGTTTTACAATTCTTTGCATATCACCAGATCCAATGACAAGTAATTCACCATAATTCTCCTCCTAGTCTTGATGGTAAGCATCCTGATGATAGTAGTATTCGTATCTCTTCTTCAGAAAAAAAGTATTAGAGCATCAAACTTTGTAATGTGAATCACAATGTAACGTGAGTCTGGGTGAGTTAGTGTAGTGTCACGTGTGTCAAATCACTTTACCGTCCCTTTAATTGTTATTCACAACAAGGGTCCACAACAAACGATGCTGCATATTGTTCTATCATGTAAACCATATCCCTCAAACACTGTTTCTTCTGTTGATATTGCCTAGGACTACAATTTTGCCGGAAACAAAGTCACTGACAAATTATGCCATTTGTAAAATCAACGAACGAATAACTGCCTATCTATCCACCCTGTGTGTGTGTGTGTGTGTTGTTATAAGCAGTGTGCATGTGGTATGGTCTCAAGACCATCATGCTTTCTTAGGTATGTAAAACAGTGCACCCTTGAGGACTTCCCAACTTTACCCCTGTACTTTCAGTACAGTCTAAGTGTAAAGGTGTAGCCTTAATACTTTATCACAATGGTCTTGCATCCATTTGTTCTTGCCTCAATGCACACTGTACGTGTATCAGCACTTTTTATATGTATTGCACTCAAGATGAGATTCCTCAGGACATTAAGACTGAGTCAGGTTTTACTTTTCCATACAGTAGTTTAAACAATTGTTTCAGATTGTTAGCACTTGACTGGCCCCTTCAGAAAAGGCATAGTAACCAGATAGGGTGATGTAATTTCTGTCTTTGTCATGTCACATGGAAAGGACTTGTGGATGTAACTGTTGGTTCCTTGATGCATTGCCTTCTATGGAATGCTGTGTGAAAATGGAAAACTGTCATGACTAAAACTAAACTAATATATTAATATCTTAAAATGATAATATGCTACTATGTAAAAAAAAAACTAAACTAAATCTAATATATCAATGAGTATAATAGTAGGTCTACATGCAGCAACCAGCACAGTCAAAGTCTTTGAAATGACATCCCAGAAGATTGTTGCTATCAATGAAAACTCTGCTTACTTAGTTTTTGTCAAGATGCTCAATTCTAAATTCTTGTTTTAGCCACTTTACATCACGCAATGACCACAAGCAGGGAAAACTGTGCAAAACATATTGGCAATGTATTACATGCATTTGTTACAGAGAGTTTGCATGTCTTTGAAACTCAAAGCAATTTATATGAGTGAAGGGTGATTGCATGGTACGTGGTGGGAAACGATGGTACTGTATGTACAGAAGGTGATGAAAAACATCTCACTCACATGTGGATCCGACCATGTAACACCGGAAGTGCATGGCCTGCCACACCACATGAGAGTTACTTAAGAGTCATATAGGTGAAAAAACTAGTGAGGAAACTAAAACTGCCAAAAAATTGTTAAAACTGACCCTATAGTACAGGTTTGACAATTACTAGATAACTAAGGGTGTTCAGTTTGGATTGCTTTGGCTCATAGGTGATTACTATATTATTGTATTCATGCTTAACCATGCTTATTTGGAAAAGTGTAACATGTTTAAACTGAGCAAAAATGTGCACCAATGTTGTGCATGCTTCTGTACTCCAGTCACTTGCTCAAAGTGGTCTGAGGCGATCTTGAATAGTTGTGACACAACATTCTACAAAAGCTGAAGAAGGTTAATCCATGTATAACAAATAAATGCTGTTAGTGATATTATAATTAATTACAATGTTTTCAAGTTTTTTAGAGTAATGTTATTTTGATTCCATATGTGTCTGCTGAATTTCTATAGGGGTATAGTTTGTTCGATAAACTAACGTGTAACGTGGGTCACAGTAAAGTGAGTCACGCTAATGTAAATTACATAGCCATAAGAATTGTTATTGTTCTCATCAGTTTAGCATTTACACATGTGCATAAAACAACCTATTGTAGGGGTAGTTACTATTCCTTGTTGTGTATAGGTTTAGAAGAAGTTTGAGCAGAAAAGACATGCTTATTCTTGTCCTTTTTGTGAAAGGTGAGTCACACAGTTGTCACCATTATCTCTTAATGGCATTTCATGCCTTATGTGATCATGTCCCATGAGTTATTTAATGTTCAGCTTAAGTATTTATGCCAAGATGTACAGTATTTTTTAAAAAAACTGTCAAAAGTGTAACATGAGTCATGGTGGAATTGCTCAGAAGCTAATCGTCATTTCATTGATTGCTGAAGTACTTTGATCCCTTCAGGTCCTCTGTATTAAACTTCTCAAAATTTGCCATCATTTTACTCATTTTGGCATTGTTTTTACTCATTGCTTGTTTCAGCATTACTGGTCTTCATTGCAGCTATTTTAAATTTAAAACTGGATGTGCTGTTCCTCCATTTTGAAAAGTGCACCCAAGCATTTACTATACTTATGGCGGGAACTCCTTACCTTCTGGAGCTATTACACGTGCATTTTCTGCACCAACAGCACCCAACTCACAAAAAAAATATCACGAAAAAGCTACCATAACATGCCAGCACTCTCAGGTCTAGCTTACCCAACTGGCAGAGCCAGTGCCCAGACTGGACATTCCTTCCTGTGACTTCCATGCTGTGTAAGTCACACCACTTCTATGATGTTTTTTGCCCAGCTCTTTTCTCCAAGGTGACCTCCTTTCGGTGAGTTTGTTCCTTTTTTTACCCTGGACCCTCTTTGTCCTGCCCCCTGGTTGGCCCAGTAGCATGGGACTCCTGAGCGTTCGTTTCGTATGACCGACAGTAGCTCTCGTTCTTTGTTTCGTATACAAAGAAAAACTCCATACTGTTTGTATGGGGTTTTTGTCTCTCCCTCCACCCCTCCACCACCTGTGTCTATCTTACATCAGTCAGTGATGAGTTCGGCCGGTAGAGAGGGCAAGATGAGCCTGACCACGGTGGATGAGAGCCTCTCGGGGGGGTCAGGGATGACTTCCATTTCTGCGAGTTGGAGTTCCCTGAGTGGCTCAAATTTAAGGACAGCCCATGAGGACCAGATAACATTTAGAGGTTTAGCTGCCGTGGAGCATAGAACAGGGGGTGGACCATATCCCTCTAGGGGTTGGAGCCCAGTTAGACAGAAGGGGAACGTAGCAAAAGACATCGCTCCTCATCATGTATGGGCACGTCTTCAGGTAGCCTCTGGTGGGACTGTGGACTTGGCAAGTGCCCCAGCCGGCGTTCCTCTCATTGGGATGAGAATTCAACAGTGCAGGGCCTTGTCGCTACTCCATGTGAGACACACAATGCCCTTCAGCAGACCCTTTTATCCACAGGTGCGGTTCCAATGAAGACCCCCTACCAGCTGCCATGCCCCATTTGTGGGGCAACCCGCTTCCTGTGGCTTCACCTGGGAGCCGGAGCGAAAACTCCACCCTTCTGACTTGCTGTCTAATGCTGATCGTGTTTGGCTCTGGGTTCCAAATGGGACCCGCCCACACCAGAGCCAGAGGCTTCCATGGGTAGGCCCGGGAGTGGCAAGTGCTCTTTGCCCCCCACCTTGCATCTCCAAAACCGGAGTGTGATTTCCTGGGAGAGTGGGACAGGTGTTCCTGACTCTCAAGAGGTCAGGGCTGTTCAAGTGGGCATAGGCCGCCTCAGCCATACCCAGGCCTTAACCTCTCACCCCTGGCTGGTTGTTCTAGGTCATATGGCAAGCTTAGTTGAACTGGTCCCCTTTGCCAGGCTGTATAGGAGACCACTCCATGTTCACCTGCTGGCCTTCTTCAGATCAACCTTGAGGGACCTGACTGTCAGGATATGTTTAGATCCACAACTCTCAAAGAGATGTTTGCTGGTGGTGCGACGAGACCAACCTGTCCCAAGGTGTTTGTTCCTACCACCCCGGTATGCACTCATTCTGACAACAGATGCAAGCCTGGAGGGCTGGGAGCTTACACACAAGACACTTCTCTGGCACATTTTTGGGAGGAGAATCTCAGGAAGACACACATAAACATCCTGGAGCTGCTAGCATTCTTCCAGGCCCTTTGCCTGCTAGACTTGAGGGTCAACAGCCTGGTGATTCTTGTACATTGTGACAACACAACAACCATGTCCCCAGCCCTGTGGTCAATGACATGGAAGCTGTTTCAATGGTGTATAATTCACAAGGTGACACTACGGGCAGCCCACCCACTGGCATTAGACAATTCGATTGCAGATGCCTTGTCAAGATGCGAGGAGGTTCCCACAGAGTAGTCCCTTGATGCACTGGTGGCAGCGGCGGAGTTTGAAGTGTTCAGTCTCCCAGAGATAGACCTCTTTGCCTGCGACCTCAATTTTAAATTCCTGCAGTTTGAGGACGCTCTAGTTTTAGACTGGTACCACGTACACAGCTACGCTTTTCCCCATTCACCCTGGTGACGAAGATGGTAGAGATGGCGCAAACCCGTTGGCTGCTGAGTGGTCCTGATTGCTCCATTTTTTGCCCTCCTAGCTTTGGTTTCAACCCCTCCTGCGGCTGTTGTCGGATGTTCTGAGGATGCTTCCTCCCCTTCTGGACCTCCTGACATTGCCCAGACCAGGGATCTGTCACAATCATCTGGAGTCTGCATCTCATTGCCTGGAAATTGTCCTCTATGAGACCATGAGACCAGCGCCTTTCAGAGGAGCCCTTGGAAGGTGTAGCTCCACCTTTCACCTGTATGATTCAAGACTTCAGGTGTATAGAGAATGGTGCAATGGCTACCAGATTTCTCCGCCCTCAACATCTGTCGGGTGGTTGGCGACTTCCTGACGCATCTGTCCTCTTTGGGACAGCAGGTTAACACTGTGAGGGTTTACCATACATCCAATCATAAGGGTTTTCCTGATGGTTTATTGGTCTAGTCCTCCAGGCCTCTGGACCTCCTGATATAGACTATGGCTTTGAAAAGACCCCATGTTCAGTCCTTCAATAGCACCTTAATGGGACATGCTGGCAGTCGTCTGTATGCTGAGCTCTCTGCCCTTCGAACCACTCTCTTTCTGTCCCTTACTAGAGTTGTGGATGAAGACAGCTTTCCTGGTGACATCAGCCTCTGCTAGATTGCGGAGTGCAGTGCATGCTTTGTCCATCCTCAAGGGACACCTTAGGTTCGAGCCACATGGGATGTGGCTGGTGCCAGACTCTACATTTTTAACAAGAACCCAGACGGTCGACATCTAACCGGTTCCTATCCTCCTGGCATCCATCGCCACCTTCTTCTTCATTGCTGAAGATAAGGTCTGGTGTCTGGCCCAGGCACTTAAGTGGTACTTACATAGGACTTGCCCACTCTGTGGTGACTGCACTTCCCTTTTCATTATATCCCGTAGGCCCTATACATGCGTGGCCAAGGATACAGTCCCTTGTTGGATTGTTGAAACCATTGCTGGGACGGTGCCAGAGGGCCCCTCCTGACCTCGTGTCCACGATTTTTTTGTCAATTGTGACCTCCGTGGCACTTTTAAAGAAGGTTCACTGGAAGGAGATTTTAGTCATTGGCGATGAAAATGCATATGTAATAGCTCCAGAAGGTACATCGTTACTGAGTAAGTATCCCGACTAAGCAAGTTGGGGTAACTTCTAACAGTCATAACAAAAAATACAAAGTGAATTTCTTTGAATTGATATGCACATAATTTGTATGGTTCTTACCTGTTCGTTGCATACAAAATTAATCAAAAAGCTAAAGCAGTCTTCTTTCTAAGGTAATTACCCTTGGTAGTGAAATTTCTCCTGACAGCAATGTGGCGTAGATGTTATTTTTCAGGTTGGTATCATATGGAAACAAACAATGGAAGATGAATGATAAAGACTAAGTTGTTTTTCATCCAACAACAACATCCTGTTATAAGATCAGTAATACATTTCAATGTGCATAGATTCCATAATTATTTAAAGGCTGATCAAACTGTCATGTCTCATCTCAGTTCATTAAATTGCCTTAATTGTACTGAGATGTGTGATTGAGGTCATGAATACTGTGAAGGAATTTTTCATTTTACTTATTCTTGATGTCTGTCTCTCCATTTGCTTTGAACACTTATTCCTGCAGAAGCTTTCATAGGTACTTTTAGTTTAGTATCTGTTGACATGTAACTCGTTTTCTCTCATGACAGGTGATGATGGGGGTTTCAGTACCAGACCACATGTCCGTGGGCTGTCTGACAATTCAGGTTCGCTGGTCCAGGTGGAGGTTTACGACTCGGTGCCAGAATCAAGAATTTGACTGCCAGAAGTTCAAGAATATTAAAGTACTTGATGTAAATGGTGTTAAACTTGTAAACTTGTTTCTGTTTGTCTGAAAGCAGAGTTGATGCTTGCTTGTAATTAGTATGTCCACACCCATTTGATCTGTTACTTAAAGTATTCAGACCAGATATTGGCTTTCAGAGTAATTATCAGTTGTAGTAACTGTTTATCCCAACTTTGCACTCTGTGATTAGGTTGAAAATCATCAATAATAAATTGTAATATTTCTGTGGTGATGAGTATTCAACAGTTTCTGCACCTTTAAGCAATGATTCCTTCAGCTTTGCTTTACCTGTTGCTTTAGAGCTGTACTTGAATTGGAAATCACAGTCTCTGTTGAGTTGGAGTATTTGGTGTCTTTAAATCTGCAGAGATCTCTAAAATGTAAAGTGACTCTATCTATCTATCTATCTGTCTGTCTGTCTGTCTGTCTGTCTGTCTGTCTGTCTGTCTGTCTGTCTATCTGTCATCTATCTGTCTATCTGTCTGTCTCTGTTTGTCTGTCTGTCTGTCTAATTTAATTATAGTGCCAACTTTGCTGGTTGGGTGTAAAGGGAATTTTTATTTTAAAAAAATTAAAGGAAAGGTTTATATGCTTCCTGATAGTCTTTCATCATTGATGAAAATCAGCCATATGACCTTCAAAATATTTGCAGAAGTAAAGAAGTAAACAAAATTTTGGACCATTTGGCCCTAAAATGTGTACCACTTGACTTCTTTGCTTCCTTTCAGAGGTATATAATTTGGTTGTTGATTAATTTCACCTTAAGTCTTGCATATTTCATCTGGAAGTTTCCAATTTTGTACTTATTATTGTCTCTCCCAGAATGCTATTTAAAATCAGAGATATGACCGGAACTGTCTTCCACTGTCCACTTCTACATTCTGTTATACAACTGTCAGTGATGACTGGTCCATGTATGTGAACATCTCAGCTTTGCATATTTATTTAGATGTTAACATCCTACACACAGGGTGTGGTATACAAATGGTATGTTGCTGCCTGCTGATACCTATAGAAGCATTGCCCCAATTGCTATCATTTTAATTACTTTATTTGTGTCTTTCTGTTACAATAATGATGGTGATTGTTTGGGTTTTTTTTTTTTTAGAGCGAGAGAGAGGTGGAGGGGGGTTTCATGCAGTAAATCATTGAAACTTCAGATTACATACTTTCTGCCCAGCCTTCATTCTACTTAAAGGGAAATAATGTGTTTGTTGTACAGAAAACTATCATATTTTTAAAACCAATATTTGTGGATAAACAATGATAGATCATTCATAATAAGGAAGGAAAGTGGCCTTCTTTTCACAAAAAGTTTCTCACAGACAGAAATTCAGTTCTTTGTTGCTCAAAAACAGTTTGTTCACCCAAACTTTCCAAAATTCAAATGATGAATCTTTTGTTTCTCATCATGTGCACAATGTTTTGAGGAGATGAAGCTTTGCCAGATGTTTATTGATAAGACTGAATGGTTTAACAATGGTAAAAGTTATTTTCTGTGTATGCTGTGTTGAGGTATCTAAATGCACTATATCCTTGTAAGAGATAAGCAGACAGGCAAACATTTGTAAGGCCAGTAGACATCATGTCATGAATGTTATTGGCAAGAAAACTTGAAAATGCACAATCACTGTCACAAAGTATTTATCTTTACTGTCTAATAGATTACAGTCTGGTGTTAAGTCACAGTCACATGATGTGTATGCATCCATTTAATGACAACATCATTATGGCATTTGTGTTTGGTGTGGCGTATTTTCTCTCCTGCTTGTTAATTTTCTCATAGTCGGTGTGGGGTAGTTTGCAATATGATATGAGTGTTTGAGACACTTGAAGGATACTTGTTCATAGGAAAATATGAGCAGAGATCTTTGATTTCAACAAAAAGGTCTCAAAGATGTATTAAAAGTTTGTTATTTGCCAGAAACCAGATTCTATGTGAATAATCTCAGATGTGATATTTAGAAATGGACATTTTAGGAGAGGTTTTTTTGTCAAGGTGTTAAATACATCAGCTGATGAAAATTTGCCTCTCTTAATATGCAGATGGTGTCAACTACCTCCAAGGTTAATACTGTTTGTGATTGGCTAGATAAGATTTAAGCATTCACTTCTGGATCAGTATCTGTAAACAGTGGTCTGAGCCCTTTGCATAAACAGAATTATGAAGTAATGTATTGCAATAGTAAAGAACATATTAATTTGACTTTTCTGTAATAAGTGCCTTTTGATTTTTTGTTAGGTCTTTATCTGATCAACATATCCCAACCAGGTGAACTGCTAGGCTTAGTGTGGATTCCATCATAGAATAGTTTCTAACGGTCTCTTGGTAACCTTAGTACTTGCCAACATATCACTGTTCATGTCTCAGCTAATTTATTTGGAGTTAAAACATGACGAGATTTTTTATGTAGTCCATGTTGTTTAGGCTTTTGGGACAAAAGGTATCCAGAAAAGCTATCTTAAAAAAAGTATGTCAGTGAGAAACATTGTACATTTTTTTTTCATTTCTGCAAATTTTGGGGTCTTGTTTTGGTTTCTTTCTTGGGTTTCATGTCAAGTTCTGCGGTGTGAGTTGTTTACAAAAGGAGTCACCAAGGATGGTAGTAACAATGTTAGTGTCAGTGGCTATTGATTTTCAGTGTTCAGAAATCAAGGTTCAGAGGAATCAGTGCAAACATTATTCACTGAAAATATGATCTAAGTTTTAAAATCCTTTCCTAAAATTAGAAGTTCATCAGTTAATCATTTAGAAGGGGGAGAACTAGCAAGATCAATTACATAGGCCTATTTTGAGCGACACATCTTGAAGTAATTGAGGTATACCTTCAGTCAAAACTATGTCTCAGAGTTTGAAAAAGGAATTCAAATGGCTCAAATCCCTTCCTCACAGGACATTCATGAGGTGAGATATAAAATGTTGAAGCTTAATCAATAATCTATGGAAGATTGTGCAATAAGTTGTGATATCATTTATGTACCACTCAAGTAACTTTCTCTGTTTTTCGTCATTGCACCTTGTCACGGAATGTGGTGGCTGCCTCTCTGTCGTAGGGTGACTTGACTGTACAAGCCATCTACATAAAACATGCTATGCAACTAAACAGAAAACATTTCAAGGTGATTCAAACATTATAATTCCAAAGGAAACAGCAGTAATATGACAGGTACAAGAAGGACATTACAAATCATTGCAAAAGTGAATATTAGTTTAAGTGAATATCTTTCAACATTTCTTATTCTTGGGCATGGAACAAGCTATGAATATGTATGGGAGTTGGATAAATGGGTGTTATTTGCCAACCTTTTTGATGTATTTTTTAGCTAAAGTCATTCTTCAAGTAAGAAACATAACTATGTGTTATTACTTCGAAACCTTTAGCAAACTTCAAAAAGTTGAAGAACAAATCTGTCATTGCGAAATGAATGTGCTGTCAAAGAGGCTGGCCTTCCTGCATGTGTTGTTGGTCTCAGTTATCTGCAAGTCAAAATTTTGACCAAGATGTCCCTGGGATTAGTAGACTTCTCATCTGTTGTGGTGTTTCTTGAGTTGAAAAACTTTTCATATAATTTAATGTTTGTTGAATTTGAAGACTTCTCATGAGTTGTGATGTCCCTTGGGTTAAAGAAGTTCTCGTTTGATTTATTGTTCCTAGAGTTACAAGAATTTTCCTGTTTGTGATGTCCATTGTGTAAAAAGAGTTCTCATACGTTGTAATGTCTCTTGATTTAGAAGAGTTCTTGTCTGATGTCATTAACAATAGAATGACAAGATTAACCAAGCCAAAAAAAACCAAACAACTTTACAACTGTGTACCCACCAAAACACCTTTCAATTTGGTGAAAAGATATCAAATTAATCAGCCAATGTGATATTTTAATGCCAGTGTAAAAGTTTTAAAGGGTAGAAAGATTCTGAAGGGTGATTGTCGTTTGTCATCATCATGTCAACCATAGGAAGTTGCCTCATCTTCTGAAACAAATTCAGTTTACACATTTGTTTCTAGATGCAGCCATATCCCCTTTCATTTTCTGGTTTTTAGCGGGTGGTGGAGGGGACTGGCTTTTTGTTTTGCATGGGGAATGAGGTGAGAAGCAGGAAATGTGTTATTATAAAGAGATGTGGTGAATCAAATGAAAGTGGTGAGTGTGATGTCACTTTTCTATGGCTTGATAAATATTTAAAGCATTTCAAGGTTTTGTTCATCTCTGCCTGTAGAGTATTGCTAGATTTCTTTGTATTCATTGAATGTACTTCATCACTTTCGTATATACACCAAATTATTTCAGACTTCTTTAAGCTAATTTTGACCTTGAAATGTAGCAAAGGTTTTGTTGTTTTTTTTCCAAGGAATGCATCTCTAGTCAAAGTGACTTGCTTATCATTTTCATTGGATTTGTAGTGAACTTGTTGAAGAGAGGTTGGCCTATTTATTTGGAATTTTCACTGCCAGGAGTTCATTTTGTTCTTTTTTTTTCAAAGAAAAAATGAAGTGGCCTAATCGCATCTTTATAGGATGTAAAACTGTGTGTGTGGCTCAATGTAGTTTGTATTCAAATGTAATGGTAAAGTTAGTTTTAGTTTCATATATCACTAGTAAATACATTACCATTAACAGCAACAGCAACAAAAAAAGTATTAAAGGCGAAAAAGGGGGAAAAAATATTAGACTAATTTATGCCAACTATTGGATATACAAATAATGACAATAATGTGTTTTGATGCATTTTTAAAGTATAGATATACAAGCATGTACATTTATTTAAAGTAGGCTTACTCTGTTCCTGCAAGTTGTGATTCTATATTTTATAATTTAGAGTGCTATGCAATATGTCATTGCGATTCAAATAAATAGTACTTCGAACTGATTTATTAATTACTTCTTCTGTTTCTTGTTTTTTTCCCTGTTCATTCTATCAGTTCAAAGCCTTTGCTTGCGATACTTGTATCATCCTTTTTCCCCCCCTTGGGGAATCAAGAAACCAGAGATCTTTTTGCGATATTGTGGATTTTATAATCTTTTCTTTTATTCATAAATTGCAAATTAGTGATTAAGTAGAGTTACCAAGAGTACACTGATAGTGATTGGCATTGTCCAATCGGGTTGATCAGAAAAAATTATTTTTAACATACATACAACAACTGTACCCACCCCAAGCAACCTCAGGACCTACAGCTTATACACTCCATACAAAAACAAAGCTTTATATCTACTTTAGGATTAAACAGGGAAAGTCTTGCTTGTTTATAATTATTAATGTCAAAAGTCAACTACTTTGCCACATAAGGGTCATTTGGGGACAAAATGATCAAATGTTCCTTCTAATGTAGCTTGAGGATCGCAGCATGTGGTCAGTATCATCAGAACAATGGTCAGAACAATGGTTCATAAAACCACAAACTCAGAGGACTGTGATTCCTTCCCAAAAGGCATAAAAAGGACGAGACATACCAGTTTTGAAGTTCAAACACCTAACCTGTCTTGAGATGTTATGCCTCACATGTATTTGACTTCCATAAACAGAACGCACAAATGCATTGTGGTTTCGATGATCCAATTATGAGCATTCTTTTCATGAATCTCACATATGTCATAGGCTATCTATACTTTATATGAAATAGGAGATTTGTACAGCTTCCTTTCTTGAGATCATGTCTACAAGGTTTTCACAATTTGACCCTTGCTACATCAAATGAATTTTGACCTCTATTAAAAACCATAATTCTTGTACTCAATGAGATACAACTACATGAAAGCTTCCCTTCTTGAAATATGACATTTACTAGAGTTTCATAATGTAATCCTGTTGACCTGAAATGATTTTTGACCTTCACTTAAGACAATGGAATTCTTGGTAACTCAATGAGGTACAGCTACAATCTTGAAGCGAGATATGCCCAAGTTTTCCTTCTTGAGATACTGTGTTAACAATAGTTTCACAACTTGACCTCAAATGTTGACCTCAAATGACCTTGTAATCAATGTAGTACACACTCAAACCACATATGACATTTGTCCAAGCTTCCCTTCTTGACACATAGTGTTTACAAGGTTTTCTCATTTTAAACCTTCTTTATCTCAAATGATCTTTCACTTCCACCAAAATCAATAGGGATGTTGAATTTAGTGTGGTACACCAACATATCGTATATGACATTGTCCAAGCTTCCCTTTTTGAGGTATCTTGTTTAAGAGGTTTTCACAATTTGACCCCTGTTAATCTCAAATGACCTTTGATCTCCAACAAAGCCAGTGGGGATGTTATACTCAATGTGGTACACCAACACAACCACATATGACATTTGTCCAAGCTTACCTTCTGGAGATATTGTGTTAACAAGGTTTTCACTATTTGACCCCTGTTGATCCCAAAAGACCTTCACCAAAAACCAAAGGGTTCATGTACTCAGCGCGGTACATGTATGTACAAAATATGAGATCTGTCACCTGTAATACGCCAGTAAAAAGAAAACGTTTAGTCTTGAAAAAATCAAAATTTTGACTTTAAAAAGTTCAATTTTTAGATTAAAAGTCAAAAGTTATATTTTAGAAAAGTCAAAGTTTTGAGAGTTAAAGTGAAAATTTTGACTTTAAAAGTAAAAATTTTGACTTTTCAGGGAGCTTTTCTTTTCTTTGCAGCCTATTGCGCCACCGTACCATTAACAGTGGCGGATCCAGGATTTTCCAAAATTCATTTTGCTGGGTGAAATAGTCATTCTTAAACCTTCTCTGGGTAATTGAGGTTTTTTGCCATCTGATACAGCCCTTGCACTTCATCCCACACCTCTGCCCATGTCATAGTGATTTGTATAGCAAATCAAAGGGGAGGGGTCCTCTTTGGGTGAAAATTTTTGCTAACATAGTGTTGGCTCGATGCAAAATGGTGCTACATTTGGTTTTAGATTTGAATTGAATATTTCTTCAAGAATTTCTATTTCTTTAAGTGATGGTTTTATTTCTTTGTCTTCCTTGGTAATTCTGGCATTCTTAAACCCTTTCAGGCATTTTTTCTTTTCACCTGGCACATCCTCCGCATCCCACCCTACACTCCTACCCAGGTCATAAACAAGTGATCTTGGAGAAAGTTTCTAAGCTGAGGGGTTTTCCCTTCCCGATTTAGAGTTCTCTTTTTTTAACTAACAGGTCTCCCTTTACACAAAATGCTGAAATTGTTTGTGCTTTTCATATGAGATGACTGATAAAAATATAATTGTCTCAAATTTGTCATTCCATTACTCTGGGTATGTTGCCATCAGAGGGTATAGAGAGGTTGATAATGCCTGCCATGAGTGTATTATTGAAAACAGCTTTAGACGTTCAATAGTAAATGAAAACAGTGGTACTGAGACCAGTGTTGTAGTATGGGTGAATCCAGGCCCGTATCCAGGGGGTTTCAGTGGTCAAGTGAGTCCCCCCCCCCCCCCCCCCAAGATCTGGAGCTCCGCTCAGTCTTTGATAGTAGGCCTACATTAGCAACATACCCATCGAGTTCGAATTTGTTGGTCATAATTGTGTGGTAAAATGTTCCACATATGGTAAAATCGAACCCCATCACTGAAAAAGCTGCATACAGGTCTCTATTCTTCAAATAGTGCCCTCTATTCTTCAAATAGTGTCACTGTCTCTGTCACTGAGTTTGTCGCAAATTAAGCAATCCAGAGAGTGAAATCTCTGTGACTTTTATTTTGTAACAAAGGTATATATTTAATATGTTTTTCTCACAGTTTATGTTTATCAACTGCAGTCACGCTATGTTGATCTAGTTCTCCATAGAATAGGTTTGAAAACTGATGTTTCAACATTGCAGGATGATAATTTCTTGTATGAGTTACTTTCTTGTTCAGATCACCCAGAATTTCCATCCAAATCAATTGCATGACCTCGGGTAAGACAGTCCCTGTACAGAGAGTTTTGGCAAAAAAGCCTGATATATATATATATATATAGATATATATATATATATTCATTGTTCCGCCAAACCTGATAGTGCCTTTTTTCGTGAAGACTGCACCAACAAGTTTTATAGTTTCATAAAGGAGTCCTTCACAAAAGTTCTGCATCCCTTCCTGATGAATGTCCGAAAACGCACTCAGTTGGAAAAACATCCAGCCAGTTAGGATTGGGACCTTCACCCCCCCCCCCCCCCCCCGCAGATGTGACTCTAGCTATGCATGCACATAACAGGGGCACAGGCTGAAAAACCGACTGGCATTTTTTGCCGGTGACAGCCTGGGTACAGAAGTGGGGCAATGTGGTTTATAGATTTTTTCAATACTGGCAAAAATAGGGAAAATCCTGCAGATATGTTCAAAATCTAGCCTCAATTGTAGACCAGTGCTCTACGTAAGCAAAAATTTCGCGAACGGTAGGTGAACACCCTTCCCCAAAGACCTCCAGGACGAACATCACTCATCCACAATCCATCGTCAACCCCCCCCCCCCCCCCCCGTTGGAGAAAAACCTGGACCGGCCCCTGTTATTTTTTCATTCTTTCATTGTAAAAGGTGCAAAATAGGTGATAAACAATGGGTGCAAGTATAAAGCTATAACCCCGGCCACGGGTAAGGTGAAATAATTAAAGGGATATAATTTGTGGAGACTGAGGGATGATACCGTACTGGCCCTATATAATTGGGGGGGGGGGGGCAAATGGGACACTAGTGTAGGCCATGTTGCTGAAGGCAGGTCACAATTTGAGAAGGATGCAGATATAGGCTGGCTATTACCAGGCACGCAACCACAAGGGAGAAAGTGCCCTCAAAACAGTTTTCAATAAAAGATTCCTGCTCTCTTGGAATACAAATACAGAGAGAAATATGGAAATCTCGCTCCATTTTGTATCTAAAACCTGTAAAACAAGAAAAAAATTTTCAAAGTGGACACCTACATTGATGTCCCCCTCCCCCTTAAATGGTTAGTTTAACAACGGGCCTGGCTATTACAGTAAATAAATTTTGGACATGTATGAAAACTGAAAGATACAGAATATTTTTTTAGAGAAATTTTAATGATTTGCCTTACTTTTGATTTAAGGAAAATAAAAGGGATAAGTCCAATTAAATTAATAAGGACGGACTACCCTATCCCGATGGGAAGGGGAGGTAGCTCACCTAGTGTATCACCCTCACCCTTTTTTGAGTGGGGAGGGGTGGGGCTTCACCTAGTATATCATATACACAATAGGTAAAAATAGGTGAAAATCTGATCTAAGTGAAAAGAAACACTGAGGATTTCCCTTTGATCACCTGTATTTTATATTCATATTGTTTTAAATGTTATTGCATTTTTAATTGACTGAGAGAGAAAATGACTGTAAAAGTAAATGTTGAAATTATATGTTGCTTACAATGAGTATTGTGACTAGTGTTTAACTCCTTGCTCCTGTCGGTGGATTGGGATGCAGTACTGTATATGCCTATTCACATAACGGTACTCATCTCTAGTGACGTTCTGATTTTAACATGATATCTAATAAGATCTTGAGTTAATATCACCACTGACTGTGGCTAATTACCAGCTTCCATGTAGAAATAAGAGAATGGGAAGGGCTGTACCAGATGCTAGGGTTAGAGAAAATTTTTTGATCAACTGGGAATTGTTTATTGGTTACAGCTAGCAAGAATTGGAACATATATAGCAACCAAGTTCCCATAACATAACATGCCCTTTTTTCTCGGAGGGTTGCATAACAGTTTTCTCCAGGAGGGGGGGGGGGGGGAGGTCATGCAGGCCAAACAGTTCTGCATAAAATCCTCCAGGTCTTGTCCATTTTTCTTCCAGTGCCAGAAGAACAACGTGCAGGATTTGGGGTAAAATTGCACATCAGGACTTAATAGGGGTCATGCATGCAAGATACCAAGGAAAGCAGTCTTCATGCAATTTGCTTTATATTCTATACATGAATAAACTGGGGTACCCCCTAATAAATTTGATAAGTCTCTCCATACTAAATGAAATGTGACACCTACCATACACCATATGCGTCCTGTCAGACTCAAAGTCAAACACATATTCCCGTCGGGATTACTGTACAGTTGACTGGTATTGATGTCACAAACACACTACAGTATTTAGTCGGCCGTTTCTGTTTCGTTGCAGTTGCCTATGCACCCGCTAAGTGACATCATGATATGAATACTAAAAAGATGACGATACGCTCATTCATATGAAGAGTTGCGAGAGGGTCCTAGTTTATCACTTCCCTGGGTGGGAAACCCTGATAATAGACTGAAGTTAGCAATCCAATCCAATTCAATTCAATGAAGTGTTCATGAGTAACCACATAGGATAATTATTTATTCTTCTGGTAGTGTCTGGAGTCAGTGGCCTAAGTTATGCTGTGGTCCATATGAGCCATAATATTGTCAGGACGCCAAAATCTTGAGTAACAGAATGAAGTAACTCTTCAGGGGTACTAGTATTTTGATGTCGAAAATAATGAACAAAGTTTCACTGACACATCACAAAGGCCTAGAACTCTAATTGGATATACTGATTAATGAAGTTGAAAAAAAGGTCAACTTTAATCAGGGACGGATTGGGGTGAGGCCCCTCCCCATCCGCCCTGATTAAGTTGATGAGATATCCTCCTCAATAGTTTTACCTACTTAAACTACTGGTGACTTCAAATAACCTTTGACCTACATAAAAAAATAGATGATCCACTCAAAATGGACTACCAACACACCAACTCTGAAATTCAAGCACCTTTCCCTTCTTGAGACACCACCTTTAATAGGTTTTTATACCATATCCTCTATTGACCTCATATGACCCTTGACCTCCACGAAAAATGACAGACATCATCTACTTATCAAGTGCTTCCGATGACGACAGTTTAAAGTTCCAGGAATATTCAGTTTCTTTCTGAATACATACATACATACATACATACATACATACATACATACATACATACATACATACATACATACATACATACATACTTTAAACTCTGGTGATCTCAAATGACCTTTGACCTCAATGAAAAATGAAAAGGATCATCTACTCACAACGGACTACCAACACACCAACTTTAAGTTCGCGCACCCTTCCCTCCTTGAAATATCGTGTTTGCAACAAGCTCACACGGCCGGACATCCCCATCGCATAGATTCCTTTCCTGCATTCGGCCAGAGACTTACAATTGCGCAGGCTGTTTCGGCTAAGAATAAAAAATGGGGTATTCGGCAATTTGAGGGAAAATATATGTATCATATATGTATAATAGATATAAATATAAACATATTGCGTACCATAGCCGCTGACTTTAAAGTTGGAATATGAGTTGTACAGGCAACCGCCTGGCCATCTACTTTTGTTCTTTGTCAGTGTTTCAGGAAAGAGAAAGTAGGGGAAAATATCATCTGTCACAAAATCTGAAAGAGAACAATGCATTTACCTTCCCGTTATTTGAATATGAAAATTGTTCCGACATTTTGTAAGCCCTACAAAAGTGAGACTCTCTAAGAATTCTAGCCGTCAATCACCCTCATGGAACTTGAAACCCTAACAACCATTGCGACACAACTTAGGCCAGAATAAAAGGTGAGTTCCGGAAACTCTGGCAATTTCTTGAAAAATTCTTACTTCAGGCAAAAATTGACCATGCCCACTCCACCGAACCCGAAATGTTGGATCTCCGCACATCTATATGAACCCGGGGGAGGCAGAAATTCGATCGAAGCCAGTTTCACCATGCTGTGGCGGTGGGGCAGGGGGAATGGGGTAGTACTTAATGGAGCGCTGCACAAGTTTACCAGCACCAATTCACCGAACATTGCGCCAACAATCCCCTCTGGCAGGTAGAAATGAGCTGCTACACACTTGGCATGAACAGATTCTACTGTGTACGTTTTCGGACAGTCTCTGTACACTATCAGGATTACCACTGATAAGGCTGGTATTTTTTACACTCTAATTTCTCAAATTTGATTTTTTTTTCAGACGAGGTTTTCTCGAAAAGAAAAATAAAACAGTGTTTAACCTTTGCGCTTTCCCCCAATTAAACCTTTTTTTTCTGTCCTCCGACTTTTTCTAAGAAAAAGGCTATTTTCGGCACCAGACGGAGTGAATCCACCACAGCGGCATCCTCGCAACACTACTCTTTAGTCAGTACTGGTGTTCCCCGTCATGTCGAAATCGTTCATTAGACGATGTACTCTGGAATTGGAAGAAAAGATTGTAGATATTCACGAAAGAATGACAGATGCACTAATTATCAAAATAGAGGAAAGATGACATGAAAAAGACCTCAATTTGAGACTGCAGTCTTGTATATTTCTAAATTGGTGTCTCTAGGTTTCTGGCGTTTTGCCGATTCTGGGTATACGCTGTCGACCAATACTTATGTGTAACAACCGCCACAGTCTATAATACGGAAACTTATTAGTGCCACAACGTCACAATGAAATAATTTTGAACATTTAACAAAATCTGGGGCAATTTCACCGTCGGATGATCTTGACAAAAATGCAATGCACTGAAATAACTAAGTGGGAAAATTTTGTTTGCATTTTGAAAACAAAAATGTCTGCAAAGTAGCAATTTATTGCAAATGGTGAAGTTATTGCTTTGAGATGTTGTGTCACTTATATATTTCCGTACTATAACATTCGATCAGTGTCTTTTCGACATTGCTTTAACTCTGAGAGACGGGACAGATTTGGGGAATAGGACTTGAAGTGCCACCATATAGTTTCAATACGGTGTGCTGACCTATCACATTCTGAATAACCCATGTAAGATCTACATATTTCACCAAGTAAGATGAAAATATTAAGTAATTACCTAACTAACAATTCCTGGAAATGTATTCAGTTCAAACCTAGCATCAAAATAGCACCATTTTGCATATAATCCACCCAACATAAGGAAATTTTTTCCTTACACTTGATCCCCTTTCCCTTGTCATCAATTACATCATACCACTATATAGGTCTACAGGTACTGACCAGCTTACTACGTCCCCTCCCCCCATGTCACCCCTCTTTTTATGATTAAGGTGACACCCATGTGACCTTACTGGGAAGTTTTGGAAAATTTTCAAGTCCCCTTCAGGCAAAATATCTTAGTGGAAACGCCAGAAAATCGGAAAATGCAGGTGCTTGCCTTTGCATGCTGGCCCCTCCCATGTACCTACTCATGGCCCCTCCCATGTGCAGCTACCCCACTGGATTGATGATGTGCATACCCAACTGTGTAACAAGTGAGATGCATTACATCGCACTTCAGGGTATGTAGTAGAAACTCCGGTAGAGTACTCAAAAGATGTTACGTCACTTTCTGGTTTGATTTTCTCCTCCAGCCTAGACCTACATCTTTTGTACACTGAAACACATTCTCGACAGCATGCAGGGGTAGGCCACAAAACGAAAAGGGATACACGTATATGTGAGGTAGTTGAACAAGCCCTAGTAGAAGGGCACTATGGTTGTTTGCAAGATAAGTTCCACTGAAGGTTAATCTACGATTTATCATATCCTTAAAAAGTTTGGCCCCATTTTGTCCCTTAGAATGCTTGATCAGCCAATGGCACTTGACTACCATAGTACTAATCTGAAAAACCAGCAACATTGTAACATATAATTTGTTGAGAAACTATCGCTTTGCACGGTGTAATAATTAACGGTCCATATGGCCCATTCTGAAGTTGAAGCCACGAATGTTGAACAATGTTGCAAAGGGTTCCACTTCCACAATGCTAATATGACAAACCTTCCACATTGCGAAGCAAAACAAATGGAAAAGAAACATTTTTTTTTATGAATTCATAAAATGGTCCACATGCCCCATATGGGACCAATAATCCTGAACAACCCGAGAGAACCACTACAGTAGTAATCCACTTAATACCATACAATCTGTAGGAGAAGCGTTTTGCATGCTTTCATAAAATGGCCCATTTTACCTTGGACCCCAAACTCTTGATCACCCCGAAGGAACCACTGCCATAACCTCACATACATAACCTCAATTTACCACTGTACAATCTACAGAAGAATAACCATTTAACATACTTGCAAACAGTAGGCCCTTTAGACCACTTCATGGCCCACAGGTGACCTTTGATGTCCAAATTTTCTACACTTACTGATTGTTTATAACCCAAGGGTTACTGTCTCCAACTTTCGAGAAACTGCATCAAAGATTATTTAACCTCGAGCGTACCCAAACAAGAGTCACAGACACATGTACACACGCTCACGCCAAACCGACTGCAGATGTTCCTTTATTGACTCAATTAGGGACCAAAACCCCTTTTCATTAGAATACGGTATGTCGATTGAGTAGCCTCTTATATAATACCTTCCATGATTAAACAAACTTAAATCGCGTTAAATTACATTCATCCCCAAATTGCTCCCCATTCAAAGTACTGAATTTTTTCAAAGACATTATTTTGCATTTCCAAACAATTTGGCTCATGACATTTAGTCTTTAGTAGTAGCTCATTAACCCCACACATTTCCATGATTGCAAACATCAAAAAATTGTGAGAACTTTCTATCGTTGTGGAGAGATACGTATATTTGATTCAGCCAAACGCCCAGCCTGTGATTCTTAAATGTGATCTTTTTGTAATGCTCTAATTTTGGAGATACATTTATTGATTATCTGTATAGGTCTATCCTTTTAAATACAAGTTTGGTGCTTAAGTTCTTCCAAACTTAGTGAAATGACAAACGCCAAATTGAGGGCGCTATTTCACACAGGTCTCCGAAATGCACAGTTCTACCTCAAACAGTCAGATTTACTAAAGCGTAATGAAATGCTCTGATTTAAGAAAATCAGACAAAAAAGTATAGCCTCTAAGATGCTTTGACAAACCAATTAGATTTCTTGGTTAAGACAGTTACATCGAGCATGTACATCTTCCATTCGGATCACCTCTTGGCCTACTGGTATTCTGAACTTGAAACTTGTTGTTTCTGAAATGGAGTTGAAAATTGTAACATTTTCGTACGTAGACTTCAAGCAGCTAGGGAACACTGCTCGTACCAAAGTTGTAGCACGGGCATATGCATGGATCGTAACTTTGAACTAATTGGGGGAGGAGCTTGGGTTGGAGAGTTCGAGGTTGAAGGTTTATGGTACAAGATGATGTATTGATGCTATTCGATCACGACAATGGATCAGTTTCGGACCGTGAGGGGGCACACGCTACTTGGGGAAGGATATTTCTCCATTGGCCTAAGTAAATGGCCTTCAAAACTTCAACGTCATTCGACTAGGACGGTTTATTAATTGATAACGTTTTCTCAATTCGGACATAGGCAAAACACTTCACGCCATTTTCCGTCGTAGCCTGTAATTTTGATGGTGAGCGCATGGCGCTTACTGTAGGTCCATGGTGGGAGTGACGATCATTGTCCCGCTAGCCACTACTGACAGTGGACATATTTCCATCACTGGGATACACGTCAGTTGGATTATAATATTTGAAAGCAATACCGACTAAAGCACAAACACGACACAAAAATAAAATAGCATTAAAAAAAGAGCAGTGCTCTTTATAATCATTTTGATGATTGTGTTAAATGTATTTGAGTGCTGCGCTAACTGCGTAGTCCGAATATAAATATGATTCATATTATCATATTGAACGTTATAGTTCCAAATACTTTACATAAACACGATTATGTAGCTTGTCTATTCCGCAGTTAGTCTCCTAGATATTGTGGCATGCACATAGCCCTATCCAGCCTAGCCTATTTTTCACACTGGGTGATGGAATTTAATGACATCGACAAAATGGCGTTTTGAGACTTTTCAGTTTTTTTTTCAAGTTTTGGAGGGCACTGACGGGGTACAGCGATTTAAAAGGGACACTACCAGTCACTACTTATGTCGTCAGTGAGAGCGAAGCGAAGGACCTATGGAGGGTTTGTTGCAGGGGAGAGCCTTAAGGCCCCTGGTGGTGCCCAGGGGTGAAGCCCTGGTGGGGACGAAAGGGCAATGCTCCTGCCATGGAATTCCCTGCGTTTATGATATTTGTGATGTTCTTAAGTCATAATTTTAAAGTAGGTCATTCTATTGTCAATAAACACAGGTCTCCAAGCAATTAAACCTGGACAACTTCAAGTCCACGAACAAAGCCGATGAAGGGAGACCAGGGGCAAAACCCTCTGTAAGTTCCTGTTTTCTACAGTACAGTGTTGAATCCATTTATCATATTGTTTACAAACACCAAGTCTAAAACCAAGGCTGGATAACAGCAAGTCCAGGACACAGCCAGTGGTGGAGCTATCATGCAGTTTCAGTCAGAGGGCTAGAAGCGCCGTATAATAGAAACCCCCAATGCTCTGACATTAGAATGAAGGGTGGGGGTTGAGGTAAGTGCCTGTAAAACCATCTAAGCAAAGCGCCACTAGCAGTTGGGGCGGGACTCCTCCAGATAAGTCCCCAGATAGCGGAAGACCTCACTTCTCGTATGTCCTAGGCTGCACAGTCTTGAAAAAGGAATTTCATGTTTTCTCTATTATCTGATTAATGAGAATAAACGTAAATCTATGAACATATATACATATCAGGTGGGCTGGGATGATAAAAGAATCACAATGAATTCTGCATCCTCTTTCATATATTCTTGTAGGGTGAACATATTTTTGTCCACATGTTTAATTGGGTTGTGCAGTCACAGGAATTGATTGGAGGGGGTCTAGAGACTCGACTTGCGCCGACAGGACCTGCAAGATTTTTTGTCTTACTAGGGTCTGTGACATGAAAGAGGGGCATCGATGCGTGTAACACAGTCTGATAGGGAGATACAGTGTGCCTATATGTTGCATTGGCGCACCCAGAATTTGGATTACGAGAGTATCTAAGAGGAGCGACATCATCGGTTTGCGATGAGCTTACCAGAAAATTGACATCAATAAAATCCTAGATCTTCAGAAATCGCCCTTCCCAGGGCAGCAAGTGATGCTCCTACAAAGGAAGAAAGTATAGGTCTCTCTTTTTCAATACAACATAAATCACGATTACATGTTCTTACTCATCTATGAATTATACATTGTTACCGAGTCAACATCATTCTAGTGAAATAGCCAATAAGTTTCCAAACCTGCGTTCTACAGAATAAAGAACACTTAATCGAAACTTAGAAGCTCAAAGAGACTGAAAAGCGTCATTTCCTGCAATCTTCTGAGGACATTTATGCAAAAAACTACTTGGTTTGCCATGAGTCAATCAATGGATTGGATTAAAATGTGCAATATCCAGCGGGAGTTTTTTTTTTTTTATCTTTTTATGGCAGAGGGTACAGAACAGAGGGAATGTGGGTCGTTTTAATAGTTAATACTGTGCACCGACTTGTCAAATTTTCACTCTGAATAGTCCTAGGTAAGGTCTAAGGATGGATATTTCGCCACGCAAAATAAAAGAAAAAAAATCATTACTTAAAAATCTGTAAATTCTGGAGTTATATTCCGTCGTTTTACCTGATATGAAATCACCATTTTGCATCTGCGTAGAATATCCTAAGAAGGCAAACAGTTTTAAAATGGGACACCCCTCGTCTTTGTCCCTTGCCCAAGACAGCCATCACTCATACACATGGCGCCATCGTGAAAAAAAAACTCCTTCGCAAAAAAAAAAAAAAAAATCAAAAGGGAGAGGGAGGAACCACCTCCCCTTGGTCATTCGTCTGTATTATGCTTCAAATATCTCTCCACTCTCAAAAAGGAAACGATATAAAATCGGATACTTTCATACATTGTCAATGCAGTTTAACTAGACCTTCACCTGTATTTTGCTGTTAGAAGTAAGTTTTTCTTCCTTTTGATATGTTGGGACGACTTCAAAAGTGTTTCATTTTTGTTGAATAATTTGGGTTTGATAAGACCAGCCATTCACGGCATTTTTTTTTTATTATATCCATTCTCTTTCAGGGGTGGCGGTCGAACACGGAGGGAGGTGAGAGGCGGGGGGCATAGGGCTCGGACTCTCAATTAAAAAAGGGACTGGGAAAGATATGTTTAGCTTTCCCCAGCACTCACATTTGCCAAGTGATCCTGGAATAAAGGATCCATAATTCAAATTGCAGGCACGAGATCTGTATTTCAAGTTTTGATAACTTCAACACTTGAGAAATTTTCTGACCATCAACAGCTAGAAATTTCTTTTGCTCTCCTGTTCTCTAGTAAACAGGACGTGTGTAATTCTTTACTGTTTATACTTTTGATTAAGAAAGAACCTGTAATGGTTCAAAAATTGTTTCAAACTTGGTTTACGTTAGTGTATTTACAATGCAAATAGCAATCTGGGGCCAGCTTGCCTCCTGGACTAGATGTCGGCACTCCAGAGGCTTACACCCCTTGCAAAATGCAATCTAGCTACCCCCCGCCAAGACAACACCATCATTTTCCCAGAAGCTGAGGGCTTTGTGGTATGGGTTTACGTTACCATTTTAAGAGTAATTCTACTGAACTTCAAACCAGGTTGCTATTTGACAAATACCAACTTCCTGTCCAAACACAGATGCAAAATTGCAGAATAACCTCAAGAATGGCTTAACTTGGCCAAAGCTGCATGGATAACTGCAAACTCCAGGGGCAAAGTCCCTGCCAGTGATTGTCAATGGGGTGAAGCCCCTGGAATTGCCTGAGCGATACGGTATTTGGGATGTATTTACTAATTGAAACGCACATCTGCTAAACTAAAAGCAGTTCTAAAGTTGGATAACTTTAAGTAGGCTATGACTAGTAAACGCAGGTTGAAGGATGACTGAAGATCTACCAGAGGAAAATCCCCTCTCAGAAGCTCCTGCGGTTTTAGGTACGTTATTTGTAATGTATTAAATTTATCATCGGTAAACCTTTTGAATAAGCTCAGGTCTAAACTTAAAATTGCATAGCTTTAATTATGACTAAACACAAAGTTGTCCCTGTGTGTGTGTATGTGGTATGTGTGTGTCCCGGAGCGAAGTCCACCCCCGAGGCCCTCGATGTTATGGTACGCTACTAACAGTTATTCAACTCATCATTTAAAGGTTAATTCTATTGAAAATTTCTCACTGAGTTGGGGGAACCCTGGGGCACAAGATTTTCCAGGGAACTCCCCCTTCCCCCTTGGCGACTCCACTGTCGAAAAGTTGTTCGTCAAAAAAAAAGGAAGGAAGGAAAGGATGAAAAGTTGAGGCATCAAAGCTGCATATCGTGATCTGCAACCCGGTGGTACTGTCCATGCGTACTGTACGCAAACATCATGTCAAAGATTTGCAATCCGAGGCATTGCACCCAAACCCATTGTAACAAGTTCAAACACGAAAACTTTCGTGTGTAGCAAATTGCAGGCGCTTAATTATGGCAACAATAAATTTGGATGGACACCTGTGCGCGATGTGCTGTAGTTCTGTAGCGCTACATGCACTGGCTGATGTGATTATTGTTTTTACTTAATTGTTTGAAAAGCGGTAGCATGGAGCGATGGAGTTGAAGAAAGGTACGTACGAAAAGCAGGACAAATTTTTTGCAAGTCAAATATGTTGGTTTAATATTTTCTGAAACTCATTCTGTGATGCGTATATCAGTATGCTAAGACGTCGAGACTGATATAATTTTGCCTTTCAGTGTGAACTGCTACAGTAATGTTGTTACTGAGTGCTAGGCTACTACTAGTACGGTATGTAATCAACCGCCAAGTGATTGTTAGGTTTTGCCTAGGATAATTGCAGTGTCAATATCTATTTCAGCAGAAGCCTCAGCTCTTGCTACTATTAATTATCAGCCAAATACGCTACTTTTGATTGTGGCATGCAGGCTTGAACCTAGGCTTCTCCTCCATGTGCTAGCAGCAATTGTTAAAGTTTCTTGTCAAGGGAATTTACCTTCTGTGCAATTTTTAACCTTGACATCACAGGATGTTTTAGTATCATGCAGTTGGAAATGCAGAGATTCTTACAGTAAGTTTGTCCTAAGTTTGGTCTTCTACTTCCTAGGTAAGTTTACCCACTGGTAGCCTCTTCTGAAAAAATGAATAGCCTAGGCTAGGACTACGTTAGGCCCTAGGCTATCATGTAGAGTGAGGCCTGCTTGCTCTTACTGTCATCCCAGGCAATGGAATACATGTGTATACGCAATAGTTAGGATCTATAATTCTGTAAAACCATTTATGATTATAGTTGAGGCTAATAAAATCTTGAAACACTTTTACCATGCTGTAAGCTTAAGACTACATCATGCATTTACACAGTCCACAGGCTAGTAGTAGTGACAACTGAATGTGACTCAGTGACCTAGGCTAGGCCTACGCCCAGCTGTTAGTACCTTGCTTAAAAAAATGCAGTAATTATGCACTGCTAACATTTCACCGCTTACTTTGCTTATTATATACACAAAAATCAGTTCCCATATAAGAAATATGAGACTGTTCCTTCATTCTTATCATTAGTGATAATACTGCAATAGTGAACAATTTCTTCCTGTCCTTGGTTACAGTTTTTGTCTAGGTTATTCCATTCATTGCTTACTTCAGAGCCTTGTCATAGCAATATGATGGGTTTACGCATTAGTGAAAGAAAGTAAGCATAGACTAGAAACCTCGAATGTTTTCGTTTGCTATCAGTTTCTGCAATGATGTTGACAATTTTTACCAGGCAAGGATAAGGTTGTGTTGTATAATTTTCATTCCTGTGTATAAAAGAAAAAGAAAGTGAAAAGTTTGTTTATTTCCAGTATAAAGATGTTAATCATCTGTTTCCTTGTTTAGTACTCTAGATAAGCTTTCCCGGTGAAATGATTATATATATTACGGAAATTGGTACAGTAATTGCAGGTGTTGATTCTTTTTAGTCATTATTTGCATTGAAGAAAATGAAAAAAATATTGGTGATGCAAAAAAACTCAACTTACATAATTGTGAATTATCAAAAGTAATCATGAAATATAAGAAATAATTGTGAAATATTGAAATTAATCCTGAAATAATTGTTGAAATTGCTGAGATCGCTGAACTGAGATTGTGTTGACACAAGTGATATGTTGTGGTCAGTTACCTATTAGCTTTTGCTTACTTACACCTGAAGGGAGAAACATGTCATATACGTACCTGTAAATTGTGTGTTGGAACACTAGCTAATTTAAGTAGGATTATTAGGCATTCAGTTGTAACACTTTGGTCATCTTATGAAGGCTACAGATTCAAGATGACATTGTGAAATTGTTCTGCACATGACTTACCTGTCTCAGTACAACATTCACACTTCCATCAAATGTTCCATGAGTGCTGACATTTGTTTGTTACCTCTCAGAAAGCTGGCTGGCATGGACGAATAGCACCCTCTTCCCATTCTATTCTCCCTATGAAAAGAGTGTGGAGATTTGTGATACATTTCTCTTTTAAAAATTCAGTGTTGTAATTCAAGTCACATTCTGGTTTCATGGTTTTAATATTAGGATAGGTGTCATGCCCCCCTCTCCCCTTACCTAGCATCCCTCTGTACTGAGTATGTGCAAGTTAGTTTTCCATTTATTACAGAAGCTAGTGTTACTGTACATAGTTTTTTCACTGTTCAGGATTTCAAGAATCCTGCTGAAAACATGTTTTATCGAGTGTTGCTCCTAATATGAATTCTTAATTCTGGTGATATTTAATCAAAATCCTTCACCCTGTTTATGAGGCACCAAAATGTGATAAAATTATATGCCAAATATATTGATTACACGTCCAGATATATTCCTCAATATATACATTTTACTTTACACACTTCATAAAAACAACATAACCTGTTTATACTCGTTACCTAAATATAATCTAATAAGCTGTATATTTGTAACTGTAAGTGTTATACATAATTTTGTAACTGTTCATGTCTGCATTCTAAATACTTTTGCATAATTATGTCACACTCGGCGAGGGTAGAAAATTATAGATTTCTACCAGGCGAACAACATAGGAATAGGCAGTGCACGGTAACAGATAATTGACACAGGGGTGGAATAAGTAGAGGCTGGCCCAGTTAGCTGATACAGACCTTTAGAAGATTTATCACAGCTGATTTTATCATCTCATGCATGCTCAAACTCAGAGGAGGGAAGCAACTCCCTGGTCAGACAGTGGATCTCTTTGCTCGGTGTGATTGAGTGTTGCATGGAGGCCTGGGTACAAATCAACATGCATCAATAAACTAGGGTCAGTGTACGTACAACATAAACATACATGTGGATGATCTTGCACAGATGTGCCATTGAAACACAGTGGTTATATGCATTAAAACTCCTTCGTTTATGAAGTCTTGGTCAAGAATCTTTACCCATCCTTCCCACATTGCCACAACGCTAACAATGTTCTGCTGTTAGCGTTAGTGCTACATCACAGGAGTATGACCCCTTCTGTTTACTGCTGTGCCCTAAACTGTTATATATCCTCGAACTGCTTTTGTTCACTAAGCAGGTTTGACTAAACTGAAATTAGTCAGTAAAGACACCATCGTGATTAGCGCTACGTCAAATTCATAATCATTGACAACTGATTATTATAATTAATATACATGCTGTACCCAGTCCATCGGTGGTCACAAACTAGTTGGATAAACACTTAGCAGCCTGACGAACTAATGTCATTAATCAGTAAATTGGTCTGTTATATTAGTCCTGAATGTTTGACTGATGAACTGGTCTTTAGTGATAGACTAGCAATTGCACCATCTTCACAAAGTTCAAATTGTCCGTGTGACTAATTTATGTCTTCTGCATGGATGTGGGGTGCATAGGTTAGTTCGAAGACCAAAGAAATTTTTTATTGTGGGGGGGGGGGGGGTGATGGTGAAGTATTGTCTAAGCTTTCCAAAAGTTAGCCTACATCTATATTTTGCAGTGGCAAAGTCTTCTTCCTTGTATTTTCTAACTGAAGTTTTTGTTTAAAATTATTATCAAAGTCCCTTTTCTCGATGAAGTCGGTCTCATTACAGAGATGCGGACTTCTGAAGTACTTCTCATTTAATGATACCTTTGCAGAATGTCTATCAAAGGAATAAGAGTCATTGTTATTCCACACATCCTATCGGGCAATAGATGGGATCATATACATATGTGACTACAAAATGTGGCAAGGCATATATTACATATTGCAAGATATAGACATGCCCGTCTCTTCTGGAACATAGCCTTGATTTGAAGCATTAGAATTAATTTAAGTCCACTGCCATTCACACTGGGTGATAACATGACCAAGTGCACTAATTGCCTGTTCACATGCGGTTGTGTCACCATCCGCATGATTTGTCTTGCAACGGGCTCAGACATCCTCTCCACGAGAGACGAAACCTCGTTCTTGCTGAAATGAGATATCGTGCTTGCTTAGTCCAGGCAGAGTGTTCTCCATGGCAACTCCGTGGTCCAGGTTGCTGTCCTGTAAGTTGTTGTTTTTGTGAATGAGATTGGTCGTGGGTTTCCATTCATTCCTCTCTTCCTGCGATATCTAGTCATCCACCCAGTGACCTTAACCATCACTTAAACATGCATTTGCTCCACGTACATGGGTAATCAAACTATACTTCACGCCACCCATTTGGGTGCTTTTTGTGTGGTAGTTAAACAACTATAACAGCTTGTGTAATGTGACGAAAGATGGAGCCATTACAGAATAACAACTGGGATAAATAATAATTACAATGGGAGATATATATAGGTTGTAACAAAATAATTTATGATGTGCAATATGTACAGGTTATGTTGTAATCTATTTATATATTGAGTATAAAGTATATTACAGCAGAAACATTACATATTTCTGATTTAATCAATATATTTGCCTTGTAATTTTGTCACACACGGCACCTCATACCTGCCCTGTAAATGTCAAGGGTGTAATGTGTTTATTACCACATGTGTAATTTTTTATTTTTTCCATTATCATTGATCTATATCCTTGTTGTAAATGATTGCAGTAAGTTTTGTCCATAACTCTTTTTGGATGTGATAAATTGTGGATTAACTTTGGTTAAGACTAAATCACTACAGTTGACTTAATATAATCTTCACTCAAGGAACCATACTGCCCATGGGCTCTTGTTAAGATATTGCTTTTCACAGTTTGATGAAAACGCAAGTGTGATGACATGGAGTCAGTGTTGTGGTGTTGTTATTTCCCATTAGGCTAATATATTGTGTTTTAATTACTTACCATTTGGCTTACATGTAAGTAATATCAATACTTTTGAACCTTGGCTTGAAAGTAATACACTTGGGGCATATGGAATTCTTAATTTTCCTTGAAAATAATGTTAAGCAAGCACAAGATAACTTGAGACATATCAAGTGCATCCCTCTCTTGATGTTGCAAATTTGCATACTTAGTGGATGTTTGTTCATGAGGTAAATGTAAGACAGGAATTTGCCTGTAATATGGTCAATATTTGATGCATTCTGATGGAATTTGTGGCTATATTCAAAATGTTCAATGATTTCAGCCACTACATCCAAATTTTGTTCCAGTGTCACACCAACTTTTAGGCTATGCATACATTTACACCACTAAGTGATTTTCACTAGTATGTGCAGGTATTCTCAACAGCAATGCATACCAGCAATTTTATAGTGTAGTATGGCAAAGCTTATTATTGAAATCTTCCTACCAGGACATTGTAAAAGTTTATAACTCCAAGGCTGGTGTATTAAAGTTATCAGAATGCAGGATTAGAATTCGTAAAAATTGCCTTACATAACTTACAAGCACAAGAGAATAATATTCTCCTTAGGGATTACATGAACTGCGGTAACAGTGCATCAAGCTTGCACAGTAACCACTTTATGCTTCAATAGGGTTGTCTGATTTAAATCAAGCCGATCAAAATCATGATTTTTTTTTTTAAAAAAAATATCATGATTTACACCGATTTAAATCATGATTTTTGTTCAAGAAAAAAGAAAAAAAAGCAACAACCCTGTGCCATAACACATTATAAACCCTAGCAATAGTATATCGTTATATTCCTGTTCCAAAATTGCAAATTTATGAAATTCAGAGAATGGGTTGAAACAAAGTGAATTTGTTGTGAACATAAAAATGTTATGCTGGATCCGTCCTTTCAAAACCCTCTAAACAGGAGACAAAAAGATCCGTGTCTCTCCTCTCAGTTTATAACTCCAAGGCTGGTGTATTAAAGTTATCAGAATGCAGGATTAGAATTCGTAAAAATTGCCTTACATAACTTACAAGCACAAGAGAATAATATTCTCCTTAGGGATTACATGAACTGTGGTAACAGTGCATCAAGCTTGCACAGTAACCACCTTATGCTTCAATAGGGTTGTTTGATTTAAATCAAGCTGATCAAAATCATGATTTTTTTTTTTTAAAAAAAAATATCATGATTTACACTGATTTAAATCATGATTTTTGTTCAAGAAAAAAGAAAAAAAAGCAACAACCCTGTGCCATAACACATTATAAACCCTAGCAATAGTATATCGTTATATTCCTGTTCCAAAATTGCAAAGTTATGAAATTCAGAGAATGGGTTGAAACAAAGTGAATTTGTTGTGAACACAAAAATGTTATGCTGGATCCGTCCTTTCAAAACCCTCTAAACAGGAGACAAAAAGATAGGTGTCTCTCCTCTCACCCTTCGAGTTACTGAAAGAAGAGGACAGAAAATATCTCCTTTCTTTCTCTTCAAAGAAGAATAAAAAAATCACACACATACACCCGCACACACACATTGGGTGATCAATGTCCTTGATGGTCCTCGTCAAGAGAGGAATAAGGGTGATCAGTTAGGGTGAATAGGGGGAGACCAGTGAAACAATTGTCTAGAATTGAATGACAAATGAAAGTTGAGATCAGAATTGGAACAACTCAATGAGGTTTATGATAACAGTTCAAGTCCCTGGTCTTGACTTTTGGCATTTGATGTTTTGTGGTGCCATTTCACCATTACTTGGCATATGTTTAAGAATTTACATGACAAAAAGCAAGCAGTGAGTGTAATAAAAACATCTACGCTTAGGAAATTAGGTCTTCCCTTCCAATGACGAACAGAATTGATACTTCCTTTGTATTAGCATCACTTTTTGCATATCAATCCTTCTCATTGTCTCTTCAGTTCAATCATACTCCTTTGTTGTGCTTTTTATTGATCTGCCAACGACAAATTCCGTCAGAGAGTGCCCCCCCAGTAGTGAAAAAAAAAATGTCAAGATTTCTCATCTTAATTCTCATAGGTAATATGCATGAGTATGTATTATATGCTTCTCCCTACCTGGTGTGTGGAATGATGTTTGGTGATTGATCAAAGGTCATCACCTTTTAGGTGAACTCTGCAGGTAAGCATTGATGACCTTTGACCAAATAACATTCCTTATAGTATCTCAAACTCAACATACAGGCACTGCACAGTGGGTAAAACTGAATTGTAAGTTATGTTGATACATGTTTTTGTCTGTCAGCATTTAATTTGAGTCATGTTTTACTTCCATTGGTCAAATATGGATTTATATGTGTTGCCTTGATTCCAAGTGACCATGTCTGAAATTTTTTACCAGTGTGGTAATTATAAATTTTAACCCAAAAATGTACCATCATGCAATTCCATCCTCTCTCCACATGTGTATGTGTGTGTACACAGTGGGTTTAAAACACTTCAGAGCTTTTGTTCAGGTGATTTTGAATTTTTTTTCTGACTAGGGGCAAAATAAAGCATTGTTTTCTTGAACTGCTAAAGTTGTTTCGTCTAATTTGGTTGAAGCACCCATCCTTTTGGGTCTTGAATTCCTCTGTTAAGGGTGCTTTTAATATATCATTATCACTACCAGACAGCAACTGTAGATAGAAGAAGTTGAACATATTATTAGTTAAGTTGTTAGTGTTACATAGGAAATCATTGATATCCGTCTGACTTGCTGCCCTACTGTATCAAAGGCGGATCAGTGTTTCGTGAAAGAAAGACTTAAAGGGTACCTGCGGCCTGAGTCTCAAAGAAGAATCTGCTACCAGTCAAGACACTTCACAAATGTGTTTTCACTGAGAGTTGTGTTTGGATGCTGCTTTCTTTGAAATTTTATAATAACATTAGAGAAGTTGTGCATGTGGGTGACTTTTTTGCTCATAGTAGAACTTTGAAAATAAAGAGGATATTAGCTGTAATGTAATGGTTTAAGCTGGGTGTGGAGGCCACTTGCACTTATTTAAACATGTAGCTCTCTTTCCAGTCTTCTTCCAGATGAGTCTTTCACCTCCACACAAACAATGAGCCACACACATTGTCCCTTGTAAACAAATGAATCACACATCTCACATCCACACAAACAAATGAGCCACCACCCCATAAGCAAATGAGCCACGTGCATCCACATTTGTAAACAAATGAGCCACACACACCCATACAAACAAATTAGGCACCGCTACATAAGCAAATGAGCCACATGGCACATGTACACATCCACACAAACAAATGAATTACACACATCCTTACAAACATTTTAGCCGTACATGCAAAGATTCTATACAAATAAATTAACCACAAACGTCCATATGCAAAAATGAGAAATATACACCCATGTACAAATAAGCCATACACATTTCAAATTGTCCTTAACCATTGGTCCCCAGTAAGGGACAGAGCTAGCTTTAAAGAAATATTCAACTTCAGATTAGATTCCTTCCTTGTTGATCCTGAGGAAATGTTCTGGTGCGATTGCTTTTGCATGTAAGTTTTCTATGACATATGTCTGAGCATGTTACAAGTCCATGAAGTCAATACTGTATAATAGGTACAGTATATGGCAGTACAGCATGTAGATGGGTGCCTTTGAAGTAATTTACCTGGGGAATTTTGAAAAATGTCACCACTGCTGTGGTATCCCTCCAGTACTCCATTAATTGGAAAGATTCTTTGGTAATTGTTTCACTGTTAAGCAAGTTTCAAAGATGAGGTTGAAAATCTGAATCCCACATCCTTGTTGTAATGCTTTGCTAGTTTATAAATCAGCATTGCGTGTTATTGTAGTCTAAAGGATTTTTAATTGCACTTTAATTATACTATGTAAGTTGTCATGGTAAGTTCATTTCTGACTGCAATTTCAGTTGCAAGTACTACATCATACTGCCACACAGAGACACACACACATCACAGCCTTCCTGAAAGTCTAGAACTGTTCACACCAGTTAAATAAAACTATCCAGAGACTGAATAAGATTGTAAAATATAATGTAGTCACTTGCAGACCAGCAGAAGTAGGGATTTAAATTGACACAATTGAAATGAGTATGCAAAGAATCTAGAGAGAAAAGAGACCTTTCATGTAAGGGTGGTCCTTAGAAAACAAACATACTGTGGTGACAGTGGAATTTGGTGGTTGTGTGGAATGCTAAAAGAGTTTGCTTAACTTAAACCACCTGTGGTTGCTAAAAGAGAAGTTGAACAACTCTAACTAAAGCCCTCTTAATTTTCACAGAATGTGAAGATCTAAAGAACATACAGATTTGCTGCTTTTTATCTCATTCCTATTCATAGTATGTAGGGGGGCGGTATTGCACACCCTTGACCAGTTAAAGTCGCCAAAAATGACACTTAAATGATAGCCCATCTTACACCCCTTGTAGTATTCAACCGTAACGTGGTTGGTCACTTGTCCTATGTGGGGGGTACCTCATGGTGCACAAGTGATATGGATCGAGATTACCGACTGGGGTTATGGGGGTGAAAAGGGGTTTCCAAATGTGTATGTGTGTGCATGGGTGTGTGTGTGTGTATGTATATATCAAAATCTCCTTGACAAAAAGTCAGATAACTCTCAAACTTGGTTGGTAGATGCCCAGTATGAGGTGTAGTGTTTGATTGATCAACAACAAAGCAAAATTCAGTGAAGTCCTCACTCCATGTGTAATGTTGACGTGTATGTATGTATTGTATGTATGTATGTATGTATGTATGTATGTATGTATGTATGTATGTATGTATGTATGTATGTATGTATGTATGTATGATGTGTATGTATGATATGTATGTAGTATGTATGTATGTATGTATGTATGTATGTATATGTATGTATGTATGTATGTATGTATGTATGTATGTATGTATGTATGTATGTATGTATGTATGTATGTATGTATGTATGTAATGTATGTATGTATGTATGTATGTATGTAGTATGTATGTATGTATGTATGTATGTATGTATGTATGTATGTAGTATGTATGTATGTATGTATGTATGTATGTATGTATGTATGATGTGTATGTATGTATGTATGTATGTATGTATGTATGTATGTATGTATGTATGTATGTATGTATGTATGTATGTATGTATGTTGTTGTATGTATGTATGTATGTATGTATGTATGTATGTATGTATGTATGTATGTATGTATGTATGTATGTATGTATGTATGTATGTATGTATGTATGTATGTATGTATGTATGTATGTATGTATGTATGTAGGTATGTATGTATGTATGTAGTAGTATGTGTATGTATGTATGTATGTATGATGTATGTATGTATGTATGTATGTATGTATGTATGTATGTATGTATGTATGTATGTATGTATGTATGTATGTATGTATGTATGTATGTATGTATGTATGTATGTATGTATGTATGTATGTATGTATGATGTATGTATGTATGTATGTATGTATGTATGTATGTATGTATGTATGTATGTTATGTATGTATGTATGTATGTATGTATGTATGTATGTATGTATGTATGTATGTATGTATGTATGTATGTATGTATGTATGTATGTATGTATGTAGTATGTATGTATGTATGTATGTATGTATGTATGTATGTATGTATGTATGTATGTATGTATGTATGTATGTATGTATGATGTATGTATGTATGTATGTATGTATGTATGTATGTATGTATGTATGTATGTATGTATGTATGTATGTATGTATGTATGTATGTATGTATGTATTGTATGTATGTATGTATGTATGTATGTATGTATGTATTTATGTATGTATGTATGTATGTATGTATGTATGTATGTATGTATGTATGTATGTATGTATGTATGTATGTATGTATGTATGTATGTATGTATGTATGTATGTATGTATGTATGTATGTATGTATGTATGTATGTATGTATGTATGTATGTATGTATGTATGTATGTATGTATGTATGTATGTAGTATGTATGTATGTATGTATGTATGTATGTATGTATGTATGTATGTATGTATGTATGTATGTATGTATGTATGTATGTATGTATGTATGTATGTATGTATGTATGTATGTATGTATGTATGTATGTATGTATGTATGTATGTATGTATGTATGTATGTATGTATGTATGTATGTATGTATGTATGTATGTATGTATGTATGTATGTATGTATGTATGTATGTATGTATGTATGTATGTATGTATGTATGTATGTATGTATGTATGTATGTATGTATGTATGTATGTATGTATGTATGTATGTATGTATGTATGTATGTATGTATGTATGTATGTATGTATGTATGTATGTATGTATGTATGTATGTATGTATGTATGTATGTATGTATGTATGTATGTATGTATGTATGTATGTATGTATGTATGTATGTATGTATGTATTGTAGTATGTATGTATGTATGTATGTATGTATGTATGTATGTATGTATGTATGTATGTATGTATGTATGTATGTATGTATGTATGTATGTATGTAGTATGTATGTATGTATGTATGTATGTATGTATGTATGTATGTATGTATGTATGTATGTATGTATGTATGTATGTATGTATGTATGTATGTATGTATGTATGTATGTATGTATGTATGTATGTATGTATGTATGTATGTATGTATGTATGTATGTATGTATGTATGTATGTATGTATGTACTGTATGTATTGTATGGTATGTATGTATGTATGTATGTATGTATGTATGTATGTATGTATGTATGTATGTATGTATGTATGTATGTATGTATGTATGTATGTATGTATGTATGTATGTATGTATGTATGTATGTATGTATGTATGTATGTATGCATGCATGTACGTATCTTTGTGATGTCTACCTTGTAAACAAGGTAAGCTTGTATAGATCTCATATTTGGTATGTATGTGTACCATATTAAGTACAAGAAGCCTATCGATTTTTGTGGAGGTCAAAGGTCGTTTTAGGTCAACAGGAGTCAAGACAACCCTGTAAACGCCATTTCTTTGTGACTTGAAAACCTTTTAGAAAATTAAGCTTTGTAGTATAGTAAGATGGTGAAGAAAACTGGGAAATGTCTCTGTGTTTAAGACAGTAGAGAGCTGTTCTGCTTCTTTTCTCTTTTTTTTTGAGACTTTGCTGAGGACTGGTAAACCTGTTCTTTTCCCATTCATCATTGCAGTTGGCTTATTGAGGGAGGTTTGATTTCGTCTGGACTTCACATTTTTGTACAAGGTTTATATTGATGCAGTAGAATTTGTAATGTGTCAAAAGAGTATCAGTTAGCATACAGCAGTCTTATGATTTCCCTGGCAGAGGTTTACTCTGCTATCTCTAGCTAGTCCCATGTGATTTTGATGCAATTTTTTTCTGTTTGCCCTTTTTCATTTTCAAGAAATGGATCATAAAATATGAAAGATGTCTGTAAATCTAGTTCTTTGTCTGTGGATAAAAGAGACCTAGATGATCTTTAAGAGTGCCTCATCTGACTTATGAATATTTAATACAAGTGCAACTGACAGATGATGAGTATACAGTACTCCATCTGGTATCTATCTGTGTGAGTTTATGTAGAGTCCTACAGTTTACCTTGAGTTACTTTCATTTTACAGCATTAGTGTCTTTGTCAGACTGGAGTGATTGTGCAGAACAGTATGCATGTCAGGACCATGAAATATTGATTTGGTGGTTTTACCTTGAACAGTAGAGGGTGGATAAAAGATAGAAAGGTTGAGAAAAAAATATCTCAACTGGTTGCACAAGGCCTTCTAAATGCTTGTGAGGTTTATATTTTGTGTGGTTTTGAACACAAACACCTGGTGACAGCTAATAGTTATATTAAAAGATTGGGTGGAGTTGTCCTTGTGTGAGGCTTTCATCTTCATCCCATTATCTATCATAACCATATATCCTGAAAAACTGTAACAGTCAGGAAAGCGAAGATTAAGAGGTTAGGGAGGGAAGGGGAGAAAAGGGGAGGGAAGGGGAGAAAAGGGGAGGGAAGGGGACGAAGGGGGCGGGGGAGGGAGAGAACTCACATTGAAGTAACTTGGATTAAATTTGTTGTAGAGTTTTGCTCAAATCATATAATTGATAACTTGGTTCTCTGTGATGCTTGCCCTTCAAATACCAAAACGTCCAATCGGGCTTTTCACCCGACCATTCTAAGGAGCTTTGTTCGGAGAACAGAAAAGGGGAGTTCACAGTCATTGGCAGTATCTATGACATTCCATGAAAAGTGCAGGACTATTTCATTCCTGTGTGTAATGAGCATTACGACATAACTTTGACTTTGATTCTTTAGCTAATGATAAAGGCAGAATATTCAGGCGTTTCTCGGCTTATTTTGTCCATGTATAACAAATACCTTTACTCAAGGTACTCAAGATATTTTCCATCATTTGTGCTTTGTAACTTCATTCCTTTGTGCTGTTTTGTACACAGTCATGGGCATCAGCAGGTTTCAGAAAGTGAGGGGGACACTACACTATCTACGTGGAGCGCCACCATTGGTTGGCGCGTAGCTACCAGAAAATTTTGGGTACATAAAACCCCCCTAGATCGCAGATGACGGCCTTCCTGGGTCGTTTTTAGTTACATCAGAACCAGATCTGTGAGTTTTGTCTCACAAAACTATAGTCCGACAGAAAGAACTGGTAGAAAGATGCCGCTCTGACACCAAGGGAGACGAATTACACAGCGTCCATGGCAATTGTGATAGAAATCGCGCATATACATGTGACTTTTTTAAAAGCTGCTCTGAAAAGTGGGTGGGACAAATGATATGATATCCCCTCCACTTTTGAAAGTGGGGGGGACATGTCCCCCTGTCCCCCACCTGTTGACGTCCATGTACACAGTAGATGCTATGTGAAATGAAATGCAGGTGTTCAAATATGGCCAGCTGCACTCCTTTGGTACTAAACCTAATTGGAACAGCACAGTACTGTATCAGTTAATGGATACTTTTGAGAGTATCTTCAACTTTAATTCGATTTTCAATTGCATTTCACACTAGTTGTCTAATTCAATTTTAGCTATTAAGTCAGTACATGAAATACTTGTCTATCAAGAATTCAAGATAGTTCAAACCACTTAAATAGTGACTTTGGTCATTAGCAATCCCTTTGACATCGGGTAAATACAATGCAATTTAGCTTTCTATACCTGTAGTAAGCTAGGTGCTGTTTTAGTTGTATATCAAGCAACTTGCAAGACCTTTTAAAATAGCATTGAATGGTTACTACCTTAAACAGTTCACTTCAAACATTCTACATGTTACTGCATGATTCAGTTAACAGAGACTGCTACCATTCTATTTGCAATCACTTTTCATGTGAAAATGTTCATTTGCTGAGGTGGAATTTAATGCCATTAGGCTTTGTTTTGGGGCCTAGGAGTTTTAGTTCTACTTTTAAACAAGCATCACTGTTTATTCAAGTCATTTATCACTGTTCGTGAACTATTGCTACAGGAAAAAGCTTGTTGGATGGAAAACCTTCATTACTTTTAGTTTCGGACCTGGGCTACGTCCTTTCATTTTTACCTATGGTGATTTATATTTCAAAGTATTTAAGTGCACGCCATATCCTTTACTGTAGATTTACTTGAAATGTTGTTGATTTTAATCCTTGCCATAGTGATGTAATGTGCACACACATGCACAGGTACACACTCTCACATGCCCTGACACATGCATACACGTGTCTGCCTTCAGCACATAACCAAAACCCTTGCAAACAATCCCAAGAAGGAAAGTTTGGAGAGACCGCATGTTTAGTCTCATTGTATCACAGTAAGTGCAAGGACTCTATTGTTTTTGCCTACGCTAAAGCGCCTGTTTATGTTTGGTGGAACCCTCTATTGCTTTACGAGGATCATCTTGTGAAAACCATGTACTTGTGAATCTCAAGACAGGAAGCCAGCACATATCTCTTGTTTAGTATGCAGTTGTGCATGGTGAGCACATACAGTAATGCGTATCAGAAGACCCCTAGTTTCCTTGTTTTGGGCAGGCTCACCCTGTCTCTTTTTTCATCTGCTCTGCACACTCTTTTGACCTCCTTTCCCTCACCTTGCCCCATTTTGCAGCCACATAATTTTCTGCAGGGTTATACACTGTTCCAAATTATTGCAAAAGCAGTAGACTGCTGATCATGGGCGGGTATGTTGACATGTGCTCTAGTTGAATATTTCTAGTTGCATACTATCCAAGAATGGTTTTTTCAAGCTTGTAGCTATGGAATATGACCCTGCTGTGTGTTAGAAGCAAAGAAGACCTAACAGGAGAGTTCCATTGACTTTGTAACTGTAGTAAGAATTTTTAATGCACAAAATTTGCATTGACCTTGTAATGTGCTGTGGTGTTAACACCCAACCAATTACAAATATTCTATGCAAATTTTCTGTTGTTGCCTGTAAGCTACTAGTCTTGGTCAAGACAGTGTGAATCTTTCCCCTTCCTTCCCACATTCTCCCAACGCCTGTTGTTACCACTACTCCCCTGTACGGGCCCTTCTGTGTACTGCTCTGAACTGTTATATCCTCGAGTTGCTTTCCTTCACTAAATCTTGGGTAACTCTTATGTCAGTGGGTGTGTACGTAGTGACATGAGGCACGGCCCATACATTCACTATCCATGTCCACGCCGTGTCAATCACATACTGTCAACGTGTAATGCACAGTAAAATTAGTCTGAGCTAGCTACGTCGTTGACATGATACATGGATTGTAACAAGCCACGTCATTATGAATAGTCATATTTTCATTTGTGGTAATGTGATTGGTTCCTTCCACTATTGGAAGGAAAATTGCCTGATTTCAATAAGAATCATAAACACACTGTGAGGAATCTAGCAAGACGATGAACAGTGGTCGACTCTTCTATCGTAGTAGGTGCGTGGTGTATGAATGAGTTAGTAGAACTGCATGGGATGTATAATGGAAGAAGAAAATACAAACGTAGTCTTAACAAAGGACTAGTAAGCTACATGTTCATACAAACAGTTCCTCCAGTAAGGCAGATGAGCAGTCAAGAAATCTACACAAATAATGGATAAAAACTTGTGATTCTGAAAATTGTGATTCAGATTCTTCTAGTCTTTAGTGCTGAAAAGTATAGGACAGACAAAATTCTAGGCACAGAGATTAGACATTTAGCTAATACCCATGAGATACCAAAGGCTTTGCCCCATGGTCCCCAATGGCAGTTTGCTGTAGACCTCACATAGCACTCCTACGATTAGTTCTGGACCCCTGACAAATGATGTGTGGTGCTTGTGCAAATTGTAGTTTGCTGTGATTGAAGTGTGTAATAGTTAAGGACAGAAGTAGTAGGCTATTGAGGTTTTTCAATGCGATTGTGTGTATTCTCAACTTCCACATAATGTACGAAAGAAGAATGTGGGAATGTAGTGTGCGTTTAATTTAATTATTGCTAGTACTTTAAGACACACCTAATCGAGTGAAGATAACCTGTTCAATTATTTCAAAGGTATTTCATTCTTTTTTAGGTGATTCCAATTCAGTATCACTCGCCTAGCAAAATCATTTAAGTCAACTAGTCCTTACACAATTAACTCACTCAGAGCAATGCTTCAATCCCAGGTGTTTAGCAACCAACATTTTCAGAGAAAGTGAAGCAAAACTCAAAACAACTGCTCAGTTCACATTAATGGATACGATACCTCCTTACCTAGGGATGGCATGCAAATGAACTGAAGAGGCAAATGACGAACATTTTGTCAACCAGAATCAACTAGGAACATTTAACAACCAGAAGTATTGAGATTCATTGGCATTGCTGCTTTAGTTTCATTGAAGTTAGTTGATCAGGCCCATTGTTGTACCCAAGGGGAGATCAGGGGTTTTTTCCCATGATCCAAGTAAAAAATGTCAAATGCAAAAATTGAGTAAAAAAAGAAAGAAAGAAAGAAGTATCTGTAAGGTCATCCTTCCATATTTTCAGGAAGTTGGGCTCAGGCTTCCATAACTCTCCCTCCCTTTCATCCCTGGTCAATCACTTCAGGATTGCATGTGTTGCCTTTGGCAACATTCAGCCCCAGGTTTAGACCCCCCAAGACAAATTTCTTGTACATACATGCTTTTTAACACCAAGCCTGTAGCATATGTATTTACCCTTTGTCAGATTCATAAAAAACATAGATAGTTACATCATCAAAACCACACTGCATTTCTACATTCTGGTTAATTTTTTTGTTTTTCCAAAAGTGATGTAATTAAAAAGGCTTTTTAAAGTTTACTTTCTAGGTTGCTGTACAATATCCAAACCTGCATTGTATTGTTTGCAATGCAAATTTATTGCCAGATGTCAGTAATTTGAGTTAGACTTTCTTACTACAATCTGCAATCAGCCCAACTGATTTGATGATCTGAAGGAAACTTTTTCACAGAATGCATTTTGTAGGATGATCAGACAGCTGTTTACATCTCTTCCCTCTACAGTAATGTATTTCAGTCATGATTCATGTACAACTGCCGTACATTCTTTCATGTAACCTGTGTCTGCTACAAGCTTGGAGCTGTAAAGCTTACCACCTCACCCAGATCCGAAAATCAATGAACTGGTTGATTATGAAAGGAAAAGAAAAAGTGTAGGATGGAAACTTTGAATTCCAGGGTGACTAATCTGAGAGGCTTGCGCATGGTCTGCAGTTCCTAAAATAGTTTGAACATGTGATTTGTTATGAAGTGTGTAGGTCTGATTGCATGTCAGTGATCGTTTAAACACCTTGAATGTGCTCTTATGGGAAAAGACAAATTGTTATGTCTATTTGAAGATGTGACAGCAGGAGAAAAAAGGGTTGCTCATCAATGCCGAATATCGCTGCTCTCAAAGACTAATCGATCCGCCAAACTCAAGGACCTTGGAAATGTGTCATATTTCTCTCATGGTGCCACATTCTAATCACTTGGGCTGATAACAAACCCGGAGAATGCTGTTAAAAATTTGCAACCGAAGAGCGTAGAAGCCATGAAATCTCCAGATTTCCTGACTCAAAAAAAGTAGGCAGAATTGCACTTCCTGAGAGAATGGATCAGTCACATGTCTCCATGTCTTACAATGTGAATCATCGAGGGTGACGCTTGGGTAGCTTTGTAGATACAGTATTGATATTAGATAAAATGAATTAACTCCATTCCTTGCCAACTGTAATGATGAGTCTGTCTGTCGAGCACCTCGATGAGCATGCTCGAGACGCGTAACAAGCAGCGACACAGGAGATTCTCGAAATAGGCCGTACTGAGGCACCGGGACACGAGCAGGATACATGACAAACGCAAGTAATTACGTTCATGGTGAAGAGACCATCCATAACAAATTTTCAATGAAGACTTGCACCTGATGTTTACTCAATTGGTGACAATGGTGTGTGAGTAGATAATCCATATATTTTGTTTTCTTAATTGTATTTATTGAAATTAGGTAAAAAACTTGTAACTCCATATTAGAAACCTGGAGGGGTAGAGAGCTTTGTTGGTGAGTGATGCTGAACTACACAGTATGTAGTACATTGACTCTAGATTGGAAAAGATTAGATGTGTGACATGAAAGTTTATTATTGAATGATGTATATTCCAGTGTAATTCATGTTTTCTATTTATATTTAAGGAAGACAAACCCCCACAGAGAGATGGATAGATATGTAGACAATCCCAAGCAGTGCTGTATTTTCATTCAGTGAAGTGACAACACTGAATGGTGAGGTGGGGGTGGACTATGGCTTTGTTCTTCGCATGTGGTCTGGCATTGAATGTAGGTATACCTTGCACATGATTTTTCTCATCGCATCACTTCAAGGTGGTAAATGGACTTCTGATTTGTAGGTATTTTAATGTACAGTAGCTTGAGGTAGTAGAACTGCAGTCTTTGATCTGCTGTAAGTATGACATTCTGAGGACAAATAGAATTGAAGGGAACTTACACTTGCTCAACAGCTTCATCAGCTTGAAGCTCATCTGTTTGTGGTCAGTCAAGTTGCTTGTCCCTGTGGAGACAGCAGACCAGGGTTCCAATAGTGTGGGTCAAATGAACCTGCACAGTGTTGTGACTGAGAAATTTATGTTGACTTTTGCCTTAATCGAACTTTGCTTTAAAGTACAGAGTACCCAGGTGAAGTCATATTGATTACTACTGTAATTAATGAATTTGATTCAAAGTAAAGGCATTGCCATATATTTGGAAGTAGTCAAATAGTTCAGGATACTTTCATTAAATTTGCTGTGACAACCTCCTGTCATAGAGATTACTTACCATTCATTTTTGGAAATGCAAGTACACTGTGTTAAACACTATTGTCATTATAACCAATTCAGTGAATGCACCTCCTAATACAGAGAGTTACAATGAGCATGTGAGGAGTCAGATACTGTAGTTTATTTTGGAGAAATTTTGACTACTTAGGCAAACATTGTACAGTTGCCTCATCAGGATCAATCAATCAAAACTTTTGCTCAAAAAATGGTCAGTTGGATTATTGTTTTGGGGAAGATGATCTGAGCATGGTTTAAAAACAATATATAGGGAGCAATAAGCTGATCCTGAAGCCAGTCATTGCAGATATATCTATTCTGACTAGAATATTGATTTGTTCATACTGGATGGCCATCATTATGGCTTTTGCAAGATTTCATTTTCTTGTCAATTTAAGTACCTAGGGTGGGTTGTATGCAAAGATTACCCAATACTTTTGTACAGTAACTTCAAGAGCACTTGGGTAACATGGATGTAATGACATTTCAGAGACTACATTTTTAAAAGACTACATTGGATGGAGCTCTTTCCTCAGTACCCTGCATGACAGTTTAGAGGAAATCTCAACAGTTCCCTATAGCCAAGGGTATCCTGGAGTTTCTCTTCCTTATATGCAGCGTCGAGTCTAAGAATGTACCGTACATTGTTGAGGTTTATTTATCGTGATCTATGACAGGGTTAGATGCTTCCTGTCCTTATGAAGTCACAGGAAATTATCATTGTCCCAATGGAAGTGTGAATTTGTAGAATGTTTTAAGCTGTGCATGTACACCTACAAAGGAATCTATCACTAGCAGGCTTTTACTGCTTGCCTTATTCTAATTTTATTGCCCGTCGTCGCAATCACCTAGAGCTGAAGGCTACAGTACGCCAGCATGGTTGATTGAGTGCCCGTGCAGTTTTTTAATAACCTACGTTGTCTGTATTGTTTTACGCCTAAAGTGGAGCGCGGTACTTGGAATTGGGGAGTCTGTAATTCAAGTTCTTTATAGTTGATATAGACATATTAAATTGGAGTGGCAATTTAACTGCTTTGCCATTGCCACCGTTTTTTGCACGCACCCACAGTAGCTTGGAGGCAGCTGATAATAATTGTGAGGTAATGTTTCATTTGTTTTTAGTCCTTCATATTTCAGTTTGTTTCAGTTTCCTGTCGATCACTATTACTGTACACAGTGACTTCTTGAGAGCATTGTGCTCGATGCTGTCTAGATCTGGTGATCTGTACTTTTGGGTTGGACACTTAGATAATTAAGTGTAAAATTCATTGAATTTTGCCAGAGATACTTTTAGTCTACTGTAATCTACCATGACTATCGAAATGTGTATTGATAACTTGGTGTGAAACTTGACATTGTCAAGTGTAGATTGATCTTGACCTAATCTATAAGTCAGTCTCTGACTTGTGATAGTTTCAGATATTTTCTTTGAAGTTTTGGTATGAGCACTGCAGTGCTGCATCTCTGAACAAAACTTTCATAGTTCTGCTAGTGCTTCCCAATAATAGTACAGTAATGATACCTTTAAGGCAATATTTATTTTCAAATTTTGCCCAGGGTCTGATCATTCTGATTCATATTTTGTTTTGATATATGAAGAACTGTAATACACGGGTTTTAGATGGCATGTTAGAAGTAATATCATGAACTTTTATATCATTAACAAGACTTTTAATTTCCTTTTTCACTGTGGTAAAAGCTGAAGTATAAAACACCATTTCAGTTAAAATGACTGTAACCAATCCTTTCTCAAAACTTGTTTCATTTAGCAGAATCGTAATGCTCGTTTGGTGACTAATGCAAGTGTACTAACTTGTAAAATATACTTTGTGAGGCACCAGAACATCTCCAAAGCTATGAGTCATGTCTGTGGAAAAGTGACAAGAACTTGCAGAATTTTCCTGCCTGTTTTTTTCGGTTGGTTCATCTCAATATAACATGAGTTTGAAAGATCTTCAGGCAATTTATGCACTTACGGAGGCCAGTAGCGTCTTACCATGTGTGCTCAGTCTCTGAGGGGAAATTTTAATGACCATATCCAGAAGCTCCTGTTTTGCTATAAGTCAGAAACCTGCTGTACTTGCCATGTTAAAGGACTGGGAAAAAAAAGAAAGTGTATAAAGGAAGAAAAACTTCTCTGTCTCCGCTCATTCATTGTTACTAGGAAAGGTACTGTTTACAGTTTACAGAATGTGTACAGTACTGGACCCTTTTTTTTTTTCAAATAAATATTGAAAATTAAAAATCATCCAGCTTCATCTTAAAGACATTAAACAAAAAGAAACCTGCCTCATGTGTGCCTTGATGGCATTTGCCTAGTTCAGTTAAATGATGTTACAAACCTATGATCTTAATTCTCCCCATATATCATTTCAGACTTAATTAATTTGTGTTAATTGTTTCAGTCTCATTTCTTATTGTGACATTTTTTCAGTCTTCATTCTTTTTTTGACCGGTTTAGTGAACTTTTTGCAATTTTTTACTTCACTCGTTTTAATCTTAAGGCTTTAAAAGACTTGTTTTCAGTCTTGACTCTTTTCAAGTTGTTTCAGTCTGAATTCATTACATTACTTGTTTTAGTCATAAGTTTTTCACATGGCTTTGTTTTGTCTGATTTTTATGTGACTTTTTCAATTTCATTTAAAGTTGCCAACTAGGATTCTGTACACTGAGTGTAAGACTAATCAAGTTCCATATTTTGCTCTTTTTTTGTGTGTATAGAATGATTATGATTTTATTTAACTCTGTCTCTTCTTACCACTCCCTATCTTCACTCCTATTCTACTCCTTTGTTTACTCTCTAGTACCCTCCGACTTTCCACCTTACACCTGTTAGAGTAGCAGCTTCCGGCATCATCTATCACATTCAACAATTTTGCTTACACAATGCTAAACGTTGACAGCCGTGCATGAAATTTATTTACAGTGGGAAGGAAAGAAAACTATATTTAAAACTTTTTAACATACAGTGCTTTGAGAAAAAGACACATTAGTGTTCAATAAAATGCCATTGTTATTCTTCGTCTTTCTAAAGTGGCAAAGTCCTCTCTCTTGTTTACACTGGCTGTGTGATTGATGTTCACTGGGATATATTTTACATGCTATTTAATCCAGGCTGCAGGGTTGTTCCAATAGGTCTTAACTACCCCATCAAGACTATATAGAAATGGGACACCTTTTCTTTAGTGATTAAGAGCTATCAATCTATCATTCAAAGAGAAGGCTATCATGGGATTGTTAATTTACCAGCCTCTTCTAAATTGATGCTGATGATGATCCTCCAGATGATGGAAAGATCTCAGAAATGTTCCCTGAGAGCCCTCTGAAATTCAACTCTGCTGCTATATTGTGAAGACTTGCCAATGATTTGTGGGAGTGTCTTACTTTCACTGTGGTGTCTGATTAGTTGCATCCCACAATGGACGTTGCTTTGCAGTGGACTTTACATGACTCACCTACCCACTTTACTATTTTATGTTTTCTACATAGCATGGAGTAAGAGGGTACAACTGTATTTATGTATCCTCACTTTGAAAGAACATGTGAATCATTTTACATATAGGTTGTTTTAGCAATGGTGTGGTTCAGCTATTCATGATATATAACTTACTGTAGTTTGTTAGGATGTCATAGATGTCATTTACTTTACATCATTTGGAAACCTCTGTGTGACTTTTTTCTTCACCGGACAATTGTCAAGGTGTACCTTCGTGTACTGGACTAGTGCATACTTAATTGGTAGTACTGTATCATACAGTACCTGATTGTGGGAAGCATACATATTGTACTATCAGGTTGCCAACTTTTGGGCCAATTAATACTTCTGCATCTTGTTTAAGATTTATTATTGGGAACTTTCCATAATAAAGGATAGATATGAAGGATTTTAGAACATGCTTATGGCCCTATCATCAAACTTGGAGAACACCTGATCACACATACTACTTTGTAAAATATGAACTTAGATAACTGTGCAATGGGCTACATACCACAAAATGATTCAAACTGCTAATAATACAGTATATAGCTTCATTTCCTGCCCCCACTATTTGCAATACTGCTCTGTCCTTCATCTTCCCAACTTTGATGTTGATATTATGAGTACTTGTGTGACAAAGTTCCTTAGATTGTTGAGTAAGAGATGCCATTGGTGCACAGAATGAGACTGTATGTAACTGCACTATTGTTATTACCTGCGAACTTGAACCATGGTGTAAACTTCCCATTGAGTCTGTTTAGATGGCACTGAACAATACATGTGTTGTTAACGTTTCTACTGTGTGTTGAGAAGAAACTACTGTAAATTGTGCAGAACTTGTAAATAATAGATTGTGTCACGGTTGGTTTGTAAAAATCTTTGTTGTGTGTACATTAAGTAGGTAATGTTTTAAATAAAAAAAGTACTGTCTTAATGACATACAGTACAGAAGATCGTTTCTTGCTTCCTTCACAGAAGAATGAGACCATCCACAAAAAAGTGATAAACACACATTGACTGTGCAATACCCAGTGAACCAGCCTCTGAAGGCTGGACCTCATCTGAATGCAGATGGAAGGGATCACCGACAATCCTCACCCGTCCCCTGGTCGGGCCAGTTTAACCCAAAGCAGAAGCGTGGGATACCTTGCAGACCAAGTTCAGAGGGACCATGGGGTCACCGAGACAGTTAGTGCTGGGGACATGCCAAGCATGGTCCCAAGGGAACAGGATAACGGTGGTGGGTTTGACCAGCAGAGCCATCCATCAAGTGAACCAGGGATGGTGGAATCCTCCTCACAGGTGCCAATCATAAGATCTTCAAACTGGAGAAAGTAAGTCGAGTTATTTCCATTTCATGAACATTTCATCTTATTCTTCACTCTTCCTAAGGCAGCTTTCACTTCTGAATCATAAAGATCATCTCTACATTAAGTTCCAAAATTATCCCTGAGTATGTGTACACCTCTTCAGAATGCGTACAGTGTCCTACTGTCCTACCTAACTTATGCTAAATATTAAACGTGGATGGGTGATTTTGGATACACGTTGGAGTGGATGTGTTTATGAACTATTTTCCATGGTACAGTATCATTCTTTTAGAAATGCCACATGTAAGCGGAGGACAGTATGGGCACCAGTACCGATACCGGTATTGAGTTGGGTAAAAGAACCGGTACTGGTTCTTACTGGTACTGCCCAACCCTACGCGGCATTAGTGTTTCATCGTCACAGTAAACAGTCAACGATTTGTAAATTTTTTGGACTTCATGTCCATTTATAGGAACATTCAAATATTTTATTGCGTGTTTATTTATCCTTATGGTTTCAAGATGTGTACATTCGAATTTGATGTTTTGGTTGAGGCTGTAGAAAGATGGCTTTGTTAGTAGGCTAGGTCCTATAGTGATTAAAGGTTGGGACATAATAAACAATGTAATGTATGGGTTTTACTCTACATGTGTTTCCATTGCGAGTCACATAGTCATCACCCATGGTTTATACTCTGGTGGTGTGATGCGTGTTCCACAGGCATCTATCCGAGCACCTACGGCTTTTATCTGGGCCATCTTGGGAATTTCTTGGATATTTGGCAGTAACTTGGTGACTTGACCCAATTAAGTTCTAGACAGGTGACAAAGTAACTTAGGCTAGGAAGTTTTCTTGGCAGTATGCAGAAACCTCCCATTGATGAATACCGCAAACAGGTGTTGACTGCAGCTGGATGTGCATGTTGTACATGGGGTCTATTTACAGCAGCTATAATTGAATGAAAAAACACTGTTCAACTGGAACAGTTTTGCAGCTTGTACTTGCATGATAATTTAATCTGCTTTTCTATTGTTTGGAGTTAAAAAAAAAACAGTGGTTCTACAAATGATAATGACCGTGATGAATGATCATGTTGGAATGAAGAAAGTAAATTTACCCATACAAGACTCTCAGATGTAATATGGAATAAGATCATTTATGTTTAACACCAAATCATATTGCTCTGTTGCTATTTGGAATGCCCTGTTTGAATATCTTCATAAGGACTTACTTGTTTTTGCTTTCGATGATAATTGTAACCGTTGTATTCATGCTGGCATGCAGGTGTGTTTGGATTAATGTGTGTGCCATGTATGTGTGTGTATGTTTGTATACCTTGCAAACACAATATCTAAAGAAGGGAAGCTTGGACAGATCTCATATTTTGTATGTAGGTGTACCTTATTGAGAACAAGATGCCTATTTTGGTGGAGGACAAAGTTCATTTGAGCTCAACAGGTGTCAAGTTGTGAAAACCTTTCAAACATGATATTTTAAGGAGGGAAGCTTGTATAGACCTCATACTCCTTATGTAGATGTACCTTATTGAGTGCAAGAAGCGTATTGTTTTAGGTGGAGGTCAAAGGTCATTTGGGGTCAAGAGGGGTCAAATTGTGAAAACCCTGTAAATGCATATCTTCAGAAGGAAAGCTAGGACAAAGCTTGCAAGAGGCAAAACAGCGAGGCATACGCAACACGTTAGAAAGGCACTCGAGCGAAAGGCAAACGAGGGCAAGCTAGGCCTTAGAGGGCGCGGTGTCAGAATTGACTTCGAGGTTTGTAGAGCATAGGTCAAACTGATGCAGTAGTGTGGCAAGGGGTAAGTATAGTCACTCGTGAATACCCACACCAGTGAGTTGTGGGGAGTTAGTATGTAAATGTACCTTATTGAGAACAGGAAGCCTATTCTTTTGATGGAGGTCAAAGGTCGTTTGGGGTCAACACATCTTTACCTTATGCAGTATGCCAGATTTTAAATGTTTTAAAATTCCTTAAACCACATTGCCTTTTGGCTTTCTGGTTTTTATTGGATTTTGACAACAGTAGTGATCATTGAGATGTCCAGGTCATGGTTGGTATTTGTACTTTTGTCTCTTTGTGGTGGTTGGTTACCCTTCGTAATGGCTAAAGTGGATCCCCGCTAATCACTAAAGCTGCAACCCTGCTGCCACTTTATTGCTTTGTGAGAATGCTGGTCTGCAGTACTTACCATCTTGGATTTGTTTTGTCTTGAGTACTATGTCAGTCGATTATGTTACCAAACCAACTTACAAATTAAGTTTGTTATCCATGAGTGAGTGGCTTTGTGGTCATGCATAACTTATGAGTAAATATGTTTAGCCTACCCACATTTTACTTCAACTATTGCAACTAACTACCATCAATTGATACATTGAAATAGTTTATAGCAGCTGATGATGTGTTTTGAGTGAAGCTATAGTACACTAATTGACTTTTGGACAAAGGCATTGTACTTTAAGCTGTGCTTAGTAATAGATTTATTGTTTGACATAAATTTTTGAATTAAACTTGAAGCAAATATGTGGGCCATTTACTATTCAGTGGGCCTATTGCAGACAATCTAGCAGGGAAAATTCTATGCCTGGGAGTAAGGGGCTTTATCCCATTAAAATTTTCCAGACCATTTGCCCAAAATGGGCAAATGATATGTAAGCACTATCATTTACATTTATTTTTTGTGGAAGAGTAAGCTTTCGAAACACTAGATCTCCAAATGTAGAATGTCGAGAAGCCTTTAACGAGGCCAGAGAAGTGTCATTTCATGCAATCTCTCAGGCTTTTTCTGCAAAAATTATTTTGTAGGCTTTGTACCGACGGATGGTAGTGCTCTGCCTATGTGGTAAAACATGAATTAGTCACCCCAAAATATGTCCTAAGAAAGACACCTGCAAAGCACAGCATCACAGCCAGATCTATTTCTGCATTTCTGTTGGGTTAGATCACCATGTTATTTGAACGTTAAATTGTGAAACTGCTTTGTCCAGCTTTGTTGGATTTGCACAACAAAGAAAGTTTGTCCAAACTAACACACCTGCTATGAGAGTGGATCAGGAAATTAGAAGTGAACTAACGTTAAAAGCTAGACTATGAGTTGTACTGGAAATTGCCTATTCACCTACCTTAGTTCTTTGTCAGTGTTTCATGAAAGTAGAGGGAAAAAATCACCTGTTTCAAAATCTGAAAGAGAACTAAGCACTCATAGTCGAGACATTTGAGTACGAAAATTGTCTCAACATTTTTGTTGACCCTACAAAATTCAAACTCTCCAAGAAAGCATAGCAGTCAATCACTGTTTGTGTTTCTTGAGATCAAACAGACCAATGGAAACAGATGTATGCAGAGATGGCGCTTCAACAATGCTTTTTTTTTTTTAGCGGCTGTGTCGTATTTTGCAGAATTTGATTTTCACTGACAGATTTTCAACTCATATTACAGCTTTAATACAGACTAATATGCAGAGAGCAGAGTAAACTTCATTTTGATCATGTAGGCACTTTTTGTTAAATGCCTGGGACCCTGTACATTATAGTACCTACTGTCATCATCTCAGTTGAAATAAATGATCAAATCCAGTTGATCAACCAGTAATGATGGTTTGTCCACAATACTAAAATACTTTTTAATGGCAGACATAATTGTACAGAGACAGTTCATTCTACGGAGGATCTAGGATTGAAGGTCTGAGACACATTCTACAGTTTCTCTGCAAGTATGCCCTTTGCAACTTAAATGTGGACACATTGTCCACAAAAGTCCCAAGTACTTTTGATCATGATTACTATGACTGATAGGTATTTTATCGATAGGTACTACACAGGGTTTGTGGATTCATCCAAGTGTGCCCATTCTGCAAGGAAATGTTCTTCACTGCAATAGTTGCTGTAAGTCGACAGACAAGCCAACTTTGGTCCAAGTTTTCCTATACATACTATTATGAAAAACGTACAACTACCTCCTGTCAATGAAGCAAGGAATGTTGAATTCTCTCCTCCCCCCCTTTTTGAGGGGAATGTCAAAACTTCAGTGTCTTACATTTTGATAAGTCAAATAACACTCTTTAATTCTTGCCTGAATGTATACTAATGTCTCATATGACAGAAAAATTCAAGTTGTTGACAAGTTGTTGACAACATACATGTTGCTGAATGTGTTCTTGTATTTCTATGGCTAATAATGTTTCTGATTACATTACATGCTAAAAGATGCTGTAGTAGTGGTGCATATTATCAACAAAATTTTTTACCAAACACCCTGCACCCTTCTGTAAACAATCACCAATGAGCAATAACTTACCTGATTGTCCTACTTCATGGATGAAGGTCTATGAGAGGAGATGGAGTTGAACCTGAAAAACGTCCTCTAACACATTTTTTCCGGAAATTACCACAAGAAAAAAAAAAAAAAGATGGAAAAATCCCTCTCTTCCAAAGTGATGAAATAATTTTATTATTGTGGTACACTCAGCTGGCAGTGGTGGAGCACATTGTATCAATGGCTAAGTCATGAGTGAGAGTGGGAGTTGTGCTTGCAGTACATTTGCCTAGTTGTAGTTATTGGTGGGTGTATAGCATGCTTACCTCTGCCTGTGAGTTGTTTTCTGGCTAGCAATGGTTGAGGAGTATCTGGGCAAGTGGGAGTAGAAAGATCTGGCTCTTATATCTTTGAAATAGGAAGTGACAGCTATTTAAAGGGCCACTGGTTATTGTTAGCAAGCTGTGGGAAAAAATGTTACATAATTTGCATTACCTTTAAGAGATTGTTGTGTGAATTATATGTTGGGTAAGAAATACAGCTGTGTGCACAGCAGAAGGAAATAAAGTAGCACCTTCTTATTAATGCTAAGTGGTAGAGATAGGAGGAAATGTTTCCTGATGTATAGTTTTCTTAGTGAATTTTGTGCACATTGGTCTTTAACTACTTTTAAAAATGGCAAATATAGCCTACTGCTGTGCTACTCTTACAATTGACCAAATTTTTGTAACAGTCTTTACTTTTCCCACTCTCCATTGCAATCATCTGCCATTATCTACTAATATTGACTTTCTTATCAACAACTGTATATTTTTTATACCTCACAATGCATGTGGTTAGTTTGCTGGCCACTTTTCATCTTAGGCTTAGGTTGCATCCCGAGTCTTATGGGTGCTTTCACATCTGCAGTGGTTGATCACATACAGTTCTGATTAAGTGCTCAAGTTCTGTGTGTGAGATTAAGGCCCCGGTTCCTGCGATTTGGGGATATGAATCCTTTGAATGGAATAAATTATCAGGCTTTGATCACTGGCAGAATGCTGGTTTACTGTAGTGCTTAGTGTGAAGTGTCACATGATGATGTAAATCAAGGGATGTAATAAATATTAAGACATATGTTATGCTTAAATGCTACAGCATTATCTTTCGTTCTACATTCATTGAGTTTGTTTATAATGCTACAGAACTTTTTATTTCATTAGGAAGGAACTTGTGATCATAAATGAAAATTAAGGCAAGAAATACATCACAGAATTTTACGAACATATGAAAATATGTTTTTTTCATGAGTTGAACTTTCAAATGAACCCCAATCTTACATCTATGTAAAGTGGAGCTTTTTAATTTAATTAAAATTCCAAATCCCGCTGTGGTTAATCCTCAGAGGGAATGACTGGTAGCTCTCGTAATAGAGTAAGAGCTGTCATGGTGCTCACCATTAATGCTTTGAAGGAAGTTTTACTGTGTGCAGTGAATTGTGGGTCTGTTACTTATGAATTTTACACACTAGTTGGTTGTGATGTAGTATATTAATGTAGGCTTTTCAGTTAATAGATTTTTTTGTCCTTTTCTTTTAAATGTTACCGCATAGTGCTTGTATTGTCCATAGATTCACTTAAAGAGTGAAAGCAATTATTTGCGTAGTTTTCTTAATTATTTATTTGATTGATTTATTTGATTCTTTACCAATGAAGTCAGTTTTATTTGAAGCAGTAGGAACTACCATATTTGGTAAGCCTTGGTGTGACCTTACTGTGTGGGTTACATGTTTGAAGTGGCTAGTAGGGTTAGCCATTCCATTTACCTCTGACTGCCTCTTTAAAACTTCTCTGTACTCTTCAAATTCAGCCAGTACATTACAACAGCTGCACCTTAAAATTTATCTCCTGGAATTCTAGAACAATAATTTTGAAGTCTTGATATAATAAACAATTTTTTAACCTTCAAAAATAGCAAGGGAGGGAAAACAGTGGAGAAGGAGACAAAATAGTTCTCTGGAGGAGTAAAAGGGAAAGAAAGGAGGGGGTGGATAAGGTCATGACCCCATCCTAAGTCATTTCTCACTTTTCCTAAAAAAAATTGTGACTTTTGAAATTCCTCAGGGGTACCACCTACTGTTTAAGATAACATGAGCCCAAAGCTGTATAGGGAAGTGTGGTATACACTCAGTAGTGTGAGTAAGATCTGTAAATTGGAATATGATCTTGGCTGCATGGTGCGTGTTGCTGCTACTGCTGCTGTAAATATAGACAAGAAAATTCAGGTTCACAATCCAGCCTCAGTGGAATGTGAGGTATTTTACAATCACTTAAACAACAGGTTTGCAATAAAACTTTGTGGCCAGGAAGCCAGAGACCACTGTGAAGGAGGGATTCTATTTATTGGTCACACACATATGTTTGCAAAACTGCTGCTGCTTTTGCTGGTATGTGAATTGACTGCATGAGGAGATGCAGTCAAACTCTGACTTTGTGGAACACACTGCGGCAGACAAATCAGACCAAGACGGCCAAGTTCACTGCGGTGTGTGTGCATGGCGCTACCTAGATTGGAGTGTCCTGGAACTGTAGATTCTCGTCATCTGTATTGAGAAAGTATCAATAAAGAAGAGATCTGGACTCTAGGAATGTTTCACTCAGAGCTTGTGGATGCCCCAGTGGAATGTCTTCTTGGAATATATTTGTCCATAGAGATGAGCACCTCCAGCTGTGCGAGCAACCTTCGCAGGATGGAATCAAACTGGTAGTATTAGTAAATGGTAGTAGTGTACCTCTGTGCAAAGAAAAATATGTAGGAGGTGCCTCACTGTGTGTTGATTATTCCCTGTGATGTTACTTAGTACTGTTGCATGTGTCGAACTAGTAATCACTATTCATAAAGAGCGGAGTCCATTCATGTCAAGCTACATTTCTTTTTTTTTCTGGCTGTCTTAACTTTCAATTGCTTGACTTTGAACAAGTGAAGCTAGACAGTGCTGCAGCGTGTGAGAAAGTTAAATATGAAATGTGAGTTTCTGTGCAGTCCTTTATGGGATGTTAGTAGAAATTGGTCTCTTTTCAATATCAAATTCAAAAGCTGGAAGCCATGAAATATCTCATGAAGGGAGAAGCAGAGGGGAGAAAGTCAAGTGATTTGAGAACCTTTTGTCTTGTATATCCAGTGTGAATGCAACATCTGGTTGATAACTGAATGCTGTATGTAAACTGACAGCGGCTTTCATTTATTGCAGTTTGTGTAATTCTTTCAGGAGCCATCAGGGATTGAAAACCTGCTTTACATTTAAACTAAGCTCTTTCAATTTTTGGTGGATTTCAATGCCACGGATCATAGCAATCAAAGCCAGTTTCATTTCATGTGGTGAAGCACATGTGGTGAGTTGTTACTTCTGACCCACTCACACACAGACTTTCTGTTGCCCAAGAAGTGCTCAATATTTCCTAGGTTTTTGTAAAGTGGGATTTCATGATGTTTTTCTGGACTCAGTGACTGGTGAAAATATGCAAAAATTGCAACTGTGGTAATACCAGATGATTTCTACCATTATGAAACAATTTGCACGTTGAGTTTCAAACTGTGTTTTAAACCCAACCTTTGATAGTATTCTGCAAACAATGGTGAACCGTACATTTCTCTTCACCTCATTTCCTTGGAACTGGTTTCTGTACGTGTTAATATTGATAATAAGACACTTACTCATGACCCCGCTGTAAACAAACCAGTTGTTTAACGAATGCATTGTTCATTTCCTTTTTTGAGTGGAATAGTTTTGTGTCTAGTCACTCAAGGTTTCTCAAATATTCCTGACACATCCAAGACTTTCAAGATCATAGGAATATGCCGAGAAAGTTAGAGGGACCAATGTAAAGACATAAAGTCATAGTAATTGGGTTACAATAGATCCTTTTGTTACAAAGTTTCTGCAAGACACGCATTTAGACAGACCTGTGGTGTGTTATTTGAATTGGAATCTTTTGCAATTTGTCTCAGATGGGATGTTTAATTGGTTGACATTTTGGATGGAAGCAAAAGCTTAGTCAGATGCAAATAGTGGGTCTAATGTGATACTTTCCTATAGCTGTAAGTTTACTTGTTTGACTGAAGGTACTTTTCAAGCGCCAAGTACTGTACAGTTAAAGCGACTCCCTAGTGAAAGAATTATCTGCAAGTACACTTCAGGATGTACCACTGATGAAAACATTGCATTTTTATTCCAATTTGTAAAGTGTTCATGAATTCTACTCTGTGATGCTTTTTGTCAGGCCTTTGCTGCATTTGATTTATGAAAGGAATTCGCTAGCAGCATGTGAATTTGGGGAATTGTTACAGTAGGCTATCATTTTCAGGGATCAGTATTGTAACCCTTGAACCTGGTGATAAAGACAAATTTGTTTGAACTGTTTCATTGATATGACTTTATCAAGAGATGTTAGAATTCCCCAAATCATGACAACAACGATCTACAGGTACCTAGAAATCAAGAGATAACTTTCTCAAGATTGCAGTATGCGAGCTGCGAGTAGTATGATTTCAGTTTATTGTTTTACAGACATCAAGCCATTATTTGTGTTCTAAATTCAGCTCACTTTGAATGTTGATGACGAAAGTATATCACATAGGGTAAATCCTCCAGTGAGACAGGTACAGTGAGTTTAGCACGTCCTGACACAGTCACATGATTTTTGTACTGTAGGAATAGCCATAGTCAGTGGATCTTTGTTCTGCTCAACATAGAGTATCTGCCATAGATCAACACTTACATTTTTACAAACATGGAAACCGAGGAGAACAGCTTTGAGGATATCCGCATGGACTGCAACTCAGAGACTGAGCAGATTGTGGTCAAGCTGAGAGAGAAGAGGGGGAGAAGAAATGTTGGACGGGCTATTTGGAGCACCGGCCAGTACATTCGGAATAGCATCAATTTTGGTGAACGGTAAGAAAATACGTACATATACAAACCAAATTGATGGCTGTATGAAACATGTACTGACACTGTCAAGATACATACATACCTCATTCACATAGTAGAAAGGCAAACGAGGGGGGCGGGTGAGGCCTTAGAAGGCGCAGTGCTAGAATTAGTTTCTAGGACGATTTGAGCATGGGTCAAATGTATGCATTGGTGAGGCAAGGGGTAAGTGCAGTTACTTGTGAATACCCACACCACGGAGTTGTGGTGAATACGTGCACACTTCATAGTCAGATGAGGAAGGGCTAGTCACAGCCTAGGTGGAGAGGATAGTCATACAGTAGGAGGCAATAGTTGAAGGAGCAGGGCTAAAGCTAGGATTTTAAAGAAGGGAGTCTCACCCTGGTGCAGAAGGGACCAGCTTGAGAACAAAGCCTCACCCTGGTTGGATGGGGTCTGCCTCAGTGCCCCTGGTGGGGTCTGCCTCTGTGCATCTGTTTCAGTCCCGGTCCACAGGTAGAATAATTACTGGGAGCCCAACCATTTTTAGTCAAATCTTATCCACAGAACTTGTTGTAATATCAGTGAGAAAATTGTATCAGAATTAAACACAATTCATGACTATGCCAAGCATTTTGTTTAGCCATCTCATGAGTTGTCCATTATAAATGTAGCTGTGAGCATTTGATCTGGCCATCTTAATGACGTTGGGATGCATTGCTAGCTAATACCTGGCATAGGAAGAGGTAGTCAAGGAGGAGATAGTCAAGGAGGAGGGCACAGTCATAGGAGTGGATAGTCAAAGAAAAGGATAGTCATAGATGAGGACATAGTCTTACTGAAGGCAGAAGGGGATAGTCATAGCTTATTAGGAAGGAGATAGTTGCAACTAGAAGGATAGTCATAGGAGGAGTTAGTTATAGGAGAGGGAAATGTCATACTTTCCAGTCTTCTTATTCTTGTATAAATTAATGTGTATGCATTGATGTAACATAACAGTATATAGTCCTGTGAAGTGCCATGTCCTGCAGTCTGGTAACGGGTGGCATTGTGGACCAATATTTTTGGGGAGGCTACTCTGCATTTGCAGCAACTGATGGTGGCTCTGCTTAGATAGTCTGGTGTACAAATACATAATAGCTTCAGATCTACCTTGGTGTAATTCTTGGGTGTGTGGTTATCATACTTTCCAGTACGGGGAGATGGGCCTGTGTTCTCATAATGGATGCATACCTTCATTGATAATCTTTGATGCAGTGTGCACTGTTATGTAGTTCAAGTACATGTAAATTTTACTTTAAAATATTTCCCACACCTGCGCATATATGTTCTGAGCAGTCCCAGGCTAGGGTATGCATGGCATACTATTGTAATACTGGGCATTCCATTGTTTTGCTGATTGTAAAGACAAAAAGATGCTAGTCACTCTGGTACTCTACCCTCCTGTGGAATGTCTATTCTAAAATGTAATAAGTTTATTTCATACTTTAATGTGTTCTGCAGACACATCAGAATTGTATGATGGTCACGGTAGTTTAACATTCTCCACATAAATTACACTAAAGTAACTGACAGATGTTGAGAAATTTATTGATGCAGTTTGTGGAAGACATTTAGTGTTTATTTGGGTACAGTCCAGACTGATTTGATAGTAATCTGCACCTTATATTAACTGAGAAAAGTCCCACATTATGAGTTAATTTTGATCGTGAAAGAAAAATGCATAATGAGGCCCTCACAGATAATGAGGCATGATGAAATCAGGACATTATAAACTCTCCCCATGTCTGAGCATGTCTTGGTGATTTTCAGTTTTGTACATGGAAACTAACTAGAATGGATATCTTGTTTGTGTCACTTCTTCACATTTCTATGGCACGATTAGTATCATAGTGTACCTTATGGCCCTACTGATCAAGGCAAGCAAATAATCCAAGTTACAGGACCTGTCACCATGCTTGTGTAAATGGCTTGTATCAGTGTTGCATACATGTGTCATTGTAATATATCTTGAAAGAGGGAAAATGGAGCTGCTGTGTAGTTAACTAGCGTCATTCAAGTGTAAGATACGGAATTAATAACTGGGAATCAACCTACATAAATGATTTTGTTTGAAAAAAAGTGAAAATCTTTGTTGGAGAAACTGTCTTCGAACTAATATTTTTGAGGATGGCTACATCTGACATTCAAATGAATTCTGAAGGAAAATGTCTGAAATCTGTAAGTTATTGTAAGGATTAGTCATAGTTTGGCTATTGTCAGTTGAACTGTACAAAAGGAGTGGAAGAGGCCGGGAGGGGAAATATTTGAGGTGACAGGTTGAAAAAGGAGTATGATAGTTGTTATGAAGTGGCAACAGAAAGTACTGCAAATAAATACGTACCCCAGCAGATGACAGAATGTTTCAATTAGACCCCTAATTTCTCATTCTTATTTAAGGTTCAGACAGATTCAGATTACAGTGTGCAAACTGTTACTTGATTAGGCTAAAATAAGTAGGACATTCATCTAACTGAAACTTAGCAATAAGACTTAATATTACAACTTTACAAGGGTGGTACCTGGTAACAGCTTTGAACCTTGAGTTAGAGTTTTGTAGTATCCTGGCCAGCTACTGTGGCAGGGCAGGATAACTAAATGATGAGGATAACATGAGGTGGATGATGGCATAGAAATGGGACCCGCAATGAACACGGACAGTCTTTACTCAAATGTGATGATATAGAGTTGAATATTAGTCTCTGAACGTATAGAAAGGTCATAGAATGAAACAGTAAGGGAACCCAATTGAATATGCAGGCTAGGCTGATGTTAGGTAATGAATTATAAATCCCAGTTGACTAGGGAAATATTACACAGGTATGGAAACCTCAAGTTGGTTAAAATGGTTGAATAAGCAAACTGCAGAGAAACGAAGAGAGGGTCTTCAGATCAGTGGATTAGAAATTGTTCCTTTAAGGATAGCCAGCACAATGTCTATAGTTTGCAGAGATCTCGAATAGTCTCTAAACTGCTAGTAAAGACCCATTGTTGATGCCAGGCTAAATGTGATAAGGCACAGCTGAGACAGTTCTTGTCAGAATGTATGATGCACAGACTGTTGTTTGCAACATTAGAAAATGATGAGTCAAAAGTCTTTGCTAAGGAATGCTGTAAAAATGCCTCAAATTCCCAAGGTTGATGATAGAAGGTCAGTATTCAATATTACAGTACCTTAATGACAATCGTCTCAAGGATTGTACATACTGTAGTTTAAAATAATATTTGAACATCAGATCTAAGCCTTGCATATTTACTGATGATGCTATGTTTGGTAAGTTCCGAAATTTCGATCATGTAGGAAAAAAGACTGACGACAAAAGTAATGTTTTGTTGAAATTTACCATCAGAACCATACAAATGGATTCCGCGAGAGGGGAAGGGGGGATTTTCCCCCGCCTCAAGGAGAATGAAGTAAAATTCCCTCTTTTCATTTACATTTCAATTAAAAGGACTCTGCACAGCAATGTTTGAACTTAAATGGCCTTAAAAACCCTTCAGATTGCATCTTTGCAGCAAAGCAGACCTCAAAGTAAACCTTAGTCCACCTGAGCCTCCTTGTAACCTTAGCCAAGGACAGCTTGATAGCATATCTTCTTTTTTTTTTGTAAACTGAAACTGTACTTTGAATTGCCTCCCTTTGGGACTGAACCTGTGAGCCAGTGAGAAACAGGGTTGTTTATTTTTTTACCCTTGCAGAAGGCAGGCAAGGAACCTATGTGATGGTGATGGTGTGTGTGTCTGTGTGTGTGTGTCTGTGTGTGTGCTTACAGTATGTGACACCTTGGCTTGTAAACAGGATATCTCAAGAAAGGAATGATGCTTGAACTTCAAAGACAGGGTGTTGGTAGTCCATTGTGAGCAGGTAATTGCTGTTTGTTTTTCGTGGAGGTCAAAGGTCATTGAGGTCACCATAGTTTCAAGAACAAAAACATCTAGGGAGATAGCTCAGCAACTGTATTCAGGTAGAACTTCAAAGTGTCAAAATTGTTAGCACTTGATGTGCAGATAATGTTCGTTATTTGAAGTGCTCCATGGGGGGGGGGACTTGTCATCACTGTAATGTGACATGAATATAATAACTTCTTTCATTCTAAAGATCTGTCCAGGTGGGTTCAAAAGTTTCAAGTTCAAGAGTTATACATGCCCTGAATGTGAACACTTGCACAATTTCAGATCTTTGACTACAATTTGTTGTCACGAACTTTCAATCCACTTGTGAATTACCTTGGTTTAGACATACATGCCATCATTCATGACCACAATTGTCATCAATGCTGAGTGAATGACATTAGTCAAGCATATCAGCTTTTGGTAACATCAAACCCATAAGTGATATAGAATGTGTCTGTCATTCTTGCACTCTGTTTTTCCTTTTGATATGGTGCCTTCCCTTCATCACTGGTTGCTTTTGTTGTGATTGTGTGTGTATGAAAAAAATGAGATATTGGCAAGGAATCACAAAGTCATTTGATATGCTGGTTTCTTTTTTTTAAAAAAAATTCATGATTTAAACGAGTGATTAAACTCAGTTCACGGCGTGTACTCCCTCACCTATGCGTTACCGTATTGACCATGGTCTAGCATCTTGCAGTTTTGTTTGTGTGTATCTGGTCACTGCCCTTCCGTAACTGCCCGACTGCAGGAACAAAGGTTAAAAGTGAAGTGATGAACAGAAGGACAACGAGAGACTGACGTAAGTGGGTGCTTACCTAGCAGGACGTGTGGATGAAGGTCGATTGTTGATGTCGTCACCATCCTGAGTCCTCCAACACAGGGGCAGAGCAGGCTGACCAAGGGTGACACGATCTGCCACAGGGAAGCATGGCTGAAGACGAATGTATGAAGTGATCGTGGTGGACAAAAAGCTCCTAACACAGGTTTTGCGAGTCTGGAAGCGGGAGGCGGGTGGGCTGTTATATGAGGTGAGTACGTCACTAGCTTATTACCAAACCAGGGAGTTTTGTGGAATTCACAGAGCGTACTGCCTCACCTCATATAACCCATGCATTGCTGACATGGTGTCGGCGGGGGTTAGGACTTCGCAAACAGAGGCTGAAGTACAGCGCGGGCGAAGGCGTTGTTGGAGTATTCATTCATTAAGTATCAGGAGAGGAAGGAGGAGAGCTTGTCCTCCATCACTGAGAAGGCATCTCTAAATTTGGGTAACCTAATCCTCCCCTGGGAGAATGAAAGGGTTTGATTTGTAGCCAAAAAGTGTGGGTCTGGAAGGAGGCGTACCCCACTCGAGTCAAAGCGCATAAACCCTGCTTGCAGGGTAAGCGTGTGGAGCAATGCCCAACAGATGTGCCAAAGCCGCGGCCACCAAAAAGAAGGTCTTGTAGGTGAACAGGTCCTAAAGAGGGTTATGGAGTGGCTCATAAGGCCGCTGAGCCAATTTGTCGCGAACAGTGTTGATGGATCTGGAGGAGGGGAGACGTCGCGACAGTGGGTGTCGGTGGAATGTGCCCCTCAAGAAATGTCACGCTAGTTCCTACGGTGGAACCATTGGCAAAGCCGCATTGCACCGCTGCAGTAGTTGAACGATAATTGTGGATGGTGCTTTCCTGCTTACCCTGCTGGAAGAGAAGACAGAGGACGGTAGCTAGGCCCAGGGCTGAGATTTCGAAGGGATCGAGAGCATGCATAAACACGCATAGACTGGTTGCATTTATTTCTAGTGTTCCTCTCACTTATTTGTTCAAAGAAGTCAAGACTACGTTGAATAAAAAGTGTGAACCACTTCATTATTGTATTTTACATGTTTTGTCATTATGCAAGAAGAATTTGAAATCATATGTCAAACTTTATTACCCTTATTTTCCTGCATTGTATGAATGGTGAAGTTAAAAGACATGCTACCTATTCTTTTGGACAGGAACTTTTTATGGTTTCCCTTTTTGCCTTCACCCACAATCACTTTAATTGAGGTCAAATTTCTTTGTTAGAGATTTTTTACATGTGGAACATCTGAACAAATTTTGTGGGGGACCATATCCAGATATTGTTGGACATTTTTCATTAAAAAAATGAAAAAAGAAGAATAGACTGAATAATTTAAATGCATTTGTTATCATATTATAGCAGAGCAGTGCTAAGATAAAGAAGGAACCAAATAACATGAACTATGTCTACTCATATATATGACTGTCTTTGTTTTCACACAATTGCCCTACCCAAAGTTCACAGCATGCAGCACAGTACACATGTGTCATAGGTAGCACTGAATTTTTCTGTCACAGGCTTGTTTGTTACCAGCGTGGGAAAAATAACATGTTGTTACATGTTTGTTGGTGAGTGATTGTCTGTGATCAATCATTATACCTGTATACAGTTGCATGCATTTGTCTGCATCACTTTGTTGAAATATAGTCAACAGTTTTAAATGGAATGTAAATTCTTTTGTCACTGTTAATTATCATTAGGAGTAGAACCAATGGGTTTTAATTCAGTTTTGTGGCCTACAGATGATAACAGAATGAAGTTGATGACTCTCTCTGTGGAATAATGGCAGCTTATTTCATTGGAATTTCTCACTTTCATGAACTGTGTGTCTAAGGTATTATTTGAATGTTTCTTTTGATATCCATCATAACAGCACAAGATTAAAAACAGTAACATTATTAATCAGTCTTGGTTTACTTGTGAACAGTACCTAACAGTATACATGTTGCATTCCCTTCATTTTCTTCTTTTGTGTAAGGCTGGTTAATATTTTCAACACCTTTCTGGGGTTTTATGTGATATTTTTCTTTGAATATTTGATTGTGCTTTTGTAGGCCACTGAGTTGAATGTTAGGTGTTTTAGTAGAATGGTAGATTCATTTACCCCAGCCAGTTGTGGATCATTTTCCCTTACAACCAAAAGCTGTGCAGTCCTCGTTGTTTAGGTCCAGTCTGTAGGCTCTTTGCTCTGGAAAAGAAAAAGAAATAGATTAAATATGGACTGGAGTTAACATTATTTGTATTATTGTTGCTGTGATGTAGTGATACACAAATGATGCTGATGTGAGACTTTGCTCCCAGTATCAATTGTAAAAAGGCCCAAATGATATGATCTCACTTATTGGAAAAACATGTCTATGATAACAGATACAGATCACATACTGCTACTAACATTCACTCTTTATTCACATAGTCAGAATCGTTAAATTATTTAAGGAAAAAAATTGGACTGTAGACATTAAGACCCATTCTTGCAATGCCCATTGTGACCTGTTCCTGACCCTGATGAATGTGTCCACCTTTTTTGATTCCATGCCGGAGGCAGGCAAGGAATCTATGTGATGGTCATGGCATGTGTGTGTGTGTGTGTATGTATGTGAATGTGCGTACGTGACACCCTGGCTTGTAAACACGATATCTCCAGAAGGGGAAGGTACTCGAACTTCAAACTGGTGTGTTGGCAGTCCATTGTAAGTAGATGATCTCTTGTTTTTCATGGAGGTTAAAGGTCATTTGCGGTCACCAGAACTTAGAGTAAGAAAACTTATTACTTCACATTGTACACATCCTTGCTTACTTATGACCCTGCTCAAACCACCATCGTAACAATTCTGACACCGTGCCCCCTAGACCTAGGCTTGCCCACGTTTCACTTTCGCCTCAAAATCTTGAAAACACGATATCTCAAGAAAGAAAGCTTGTAGAGATCTCATGTTTTGTATGTAGTTGTACCATGTTGAGTAGAGGAACCCTATCGTTTTTTGTGAAGGTCATTTGGGGTCAGCAGGGGTCAAATTGTGAAAATGTGACACATACTAATGCTATTATATCAGATTCAGAAAAAATTTTTTCTTAAATAGATCATCGAAACCACAATGCATTTCTGCATTCTGGTTTAAATTACGAGTTTATTAGTGTGTTGTTTATATTGTTTTCACGCTTTTTAGCCATATTTGTACGTCTTGTTGTGTTTAGGGAGCAGGCCTAAGTTAGTGCACCGCCCTTTAGGATGGCTTCCCCAACCCTGAACTACGTTGCAGCATTTGCAACCACTTCAAGCCGGGAGGGATTGTTATCCGCACTCAGTGTGCCCCCCTGTGTCATTCTTGCATGCAGAGAAACCCGTGTGAAGGGTGCATGTCTTTCACCCCAGCCCAGTGGCCAGAGATCCACTCGTGGCTGACGGGAAAGACTTGGGGGGCGGCTGGAGGCGGTGCCTGACCCTTCCTTGGTCGTGGGGTCTTTGTAGACCTCAGTTTCCCCTAGGTCTCCGACCAGGGCTGCTAAAGGTAAGTTGGGGAAGTCCAGACCCAAAGGGTGGAAGGTTGGGTCGTCTGAGAAAGGGAGTACTGTCCTACGTCGCCTGGTTTCATGCCTGAGCATGCCTGAGACTGGGAAGTGCACCTCCTTTGATTCCACACTTCCCTGATAATTGATCCGTAGCTTTGGCAGAGGAGTCGGGCTCCGTCCTTCGGGATGTAAAGCAGGCTCCTCATTATCGCAACCTTTCGGCTTGCAGAGACGGTCACTCCTCGGAATGATTGTCCATGGGATGCCAAGCAAGCTGTGGGTTCCTCGAACCGGCTCCAGGAGTCAGCGCCTGTTGTTCTGGCTCCTAGAGCCAAGAACCTGGTGGAAACCAGGATGTATGCGGCACTCTGTCCTCGGAGAACTAAATGTTGCTGGAAGTTCAAAATCTTATTATTGGTAGCACCTAATGAGTCGGTGATGTCTGTCCTTTTTAATGGAGGTCAAAAGTCATAAGAGGTCGAGGTCAATAGAGAACATAGTGTGACAACCTTGTAAACACAGTATCTCAAGCTGGGAAAAGTACTTGAACTTCAAAGTTGGTGTGTTGGTAGTGATGTGTGAGTGCATGATCTCTATTGTTTTTCATGGAGGTCAATAGTCATTTGAGGTCTCCAGAACTTAAAGTATGAAAACCTTTAGGAAGATATCTCAGCAACTGAATTTAGAACTTTAAAGTGTCAACATTGTTACTACTTGATGAGCAGCTGATGTCTGTCATTTGAATTGCCCCATGAGAGGAGACTTGTCATCATTGTAATATGACATGAAATGAATTTAATAAATTCTATCATTTCAAAGATCTCTCCTGGGTTTAAAAGCCCAGCATGTGATACTAAGAGGGTTTTACATGTCCTGAATGTGAACACATGAAGAGATAAGTGTCACTCATATTAAGAAAATACTGTGTATTTCTTTTCCATTGGAAAACTCACTAAAATGTAGATATATGTTTCCTAGCAGAAATTGCTGCTAAATAGACTTTGGTCTCATTGTCTTTCAATTTGTGGAACATTTTAGGTCTATTTTCTAGGCCATCTCCAAACAACCACTTAATACAGCTCCAATCACCTTTTCCAAGCCTTTGGAGAATATCCCACTTGCCAGCAATTCTCTGTCAAGATTTACAAAGTACTTGTTATTTTATTCACAGTAAATACTCCCTTGGGAGGCAAGATGTATTCCAGGTTGCCTTTGTTGACTTGCACAATCATAACCACAATTTGGTGTCATGAACTTTCTATCAACTTGTGAAATACCTTGGTAAAGAGATAATTATATGCCATCCTTCTTGACCACAATTGTCATCAATGCTGAGAGATTGACATTACTCATTCATATCAGGACTTGGTCACATCAAACCCATAAGTGATACATAATGTGGTAATTCTTGCATTTTGTTTATCATTTTGATATGGTCCCTTCTCTTCTCCTCTGGTTGCTTTTGTTTGTGATTGTGTGGGTCTGAAAAAAATGAGTTATTGACAAGGAATCACAAAGTCATTCAACTCTCTGGTTGGGGATTGTACAGGCTATGCAGATACTGAAAGACATGTCAACAAGAAATGAGACCACATGCATGCTTGCATCAAGTTTTAACTAGTTTGATTTGTGTGTTTGATTAATTTGTGAAGTACAGATCTTCTCAGAAGGTTAGATTTAGACTGTGTGACTATGCACATATTTCACAGTTTTACACATATTTATTCAGGCAGGCTTTGGTCCCCACATCTTTAATACTGCTATGATATTGTAATATCATTTGGCAGTTGAAGGAAGAGTGCTCACAATATCGATTATGAAAGGTTGATATCACAGCAGCACACTAATTCTTACTGTAACTGATTTGCAAACATTAAATAAAAATATCTATAGGCGATCACCCTACCAAGTTTGGATTGATCAAAATTAAGGCAGTGCATTTTCAGTGCCTAGTATTATTGCACATACAGGGTTATCAATATGTGCATGCAGTAGTTCCTTGAGACCATTTTAGTACTACATGTCACCAAGTGGGAATGTTATTTCTGGACCTGACCTATTTTGAGAAAACTGAGCTACCTCATTGGAAAAAAAACAACATAACAATGCCCCAAGGGATGAAAGTTTAAAAATAGTTTTGTATGGATTTGGGTTAAAAGATGATACGATATAGCAGCAAAGAGAGGCTAGTAACAGTTCTCAAAACATAGGTGAATACCCAGGATAAAATGGATAGTACAGCTATCACAGCCATTAAATCAGACAGATCTCCATGATATGGATTTAAAACATCTGTTCAAAAGTACATCACAAAAATGCCTCTATTACTCCAGAATGTGTTACCTTTCTGCACCTGAGCGACAGTAACGTTGAATCTAATTCCTTATACGGTGAATCTAGATATTTTTGTGCAGTGCTGATGAGAAATAAGCTTTTCCAGGAGTGACCATTGACAAAGGTCAGTGCTGAAAATGTGTAGCATCTAGCAAGTGTACAATTGCCAGATGCTAGTGTAAGGATACCAGTTTTGAGAAACTGTGAAAGTATTCTGCCCTCATTTTAAAAGTTAAGGAAGTTCTTTGTTCTTTGGAAGTTTATCCAGAGAAACCCAACACTGGAAGCGTCCTCCGTTTCAGATGCGGAAAGCCCTGTGATGCGCGCGTCAGTCTTGGAAAAACACTTGGCCGGTGCATATGTCGCCTGTTGACTCTGGCGTTACGTCGTCATCCCGTAAATGAATTGCTCTGACCTCCTCCTGGAACTGTTGTCAGAAATCGTGTGGATGTTCCAACACTGATCGAACCCATCTAATGTAGCCTACCATACTATTATACTGTACAATATTGCCAGTTTTGTACATCACAGGCATGTTGAAGGTATGGCTCGCATGTATATCAGAATGAGAAAATAAAAATGTCATTTTTTACCAGCCAGGAAATATTTACCTCTCACATTGCTTCTATTATTAGTTTAAAAGAATACTTTCATTCATCCTTCAAGCATTTAAAATGTGTGTGTATTAAAATGTTGATTAATTGTGAAGTCCTGTTGAAATCAAATATTTTGTTTCCTTTTCTTTTGGTCTACAGGAGACTATACTAATGTTAATGTACTTTTGCTAAGCCAAACCAGTCATAAGAGTTATGTATATGTATACTGTGCATGAAAGCTTCTGCTAAAGTAAACATTGAGCTTTATTGCTGCATATTAGTGAAGTGCAGGGAGCTGCTGTGAGGGTTTATTCAATAAATATACGATTTGTGACAGTTCAAGGACTGCACAGTACAGTGATTGTAGGTTTTAGCTTTGTACTGTAGTTAGACATACCCAAATGTTTTAAAATTTAAAAAAAAGAAAAAGAAAGTAGGAACCTGCATCAGAGCTGGAAAGGTAGAAGATGTGGCAGGCAGGGAACAATTTACTTTCACTGCAATGTAGTTTTCACTGTAGAAAATAGAAATGGTTAATTAGTAGAATTAGTCTCTGAAGTTTTATGCGCCATACTTTGATTGAAAATGAAGTAATATACCAGACGCTTCATACTGGGTATTCTATACTGCTTGTTGTAAATTCGCTAAGCAAATAAATAGAGATTGAACACAAGTTTTCCAGAGATTTTACATTTTCTTCAGAGTGTAAATATACCAGCCATTAGTACTAATTTACCAGTTTCAAATACAACAAATGCACTCACATCTACTCCTAATTGTACCCCCATCTTAGTTTAGTTTTTAATCATGATGGATTGCCCATATGTAGGCCTATTGTGAATTCATTTTTTAGAGGAATATGTGGGTGTTGCTTCACTAATGCAGACACTTATCCTTGCTCTCAATGCCATTAAAATTGTTAATTTTAGTACCATACCCTCTAAGATCTAGCCTGTTGTGCATCTCGTTCAGCCTGTTAAGGGTGGACTAGACCTTAGAGAGCGCGGTGCTAGAATTAATTTTTAGGATATTGAGTACAAGGCTTAATGTATGCATTAGTGAAGCAAGGGTAAAGTATAGTCACCTGTGAATGCCCACACCAGTGAGTTGTGGGGAACACCTTCCATCTTGGCTGCTATTCAGTTAGGCTTTTATTAGAAGTCTACTGTGTAAGAAATGCCTGCAACTTGTTTTCCTTAGTTCGTAAATTTAATGTAAACATAGTATGGGGATCAGCAATGCTATTTGTTGACTGTTTTCATCTGTTCCAGAAAAATATGAGGCGATTATAATATCCAGATTAAATTAATTTCGTTTGTAGTATTTTCTTACAGTGTAAATGTCAGCTCAACTTCTATTATGATTCCCCTGGCTTTTTTCTTTTTTTTTAAGTCTGCTTCTGCCTTATGAATTATGGAAAGTGTTTTCTCAGTCAACTTTCATCATCAATGGCATACTGTGTGCAATGGCTCCAGGCTATGATAGCTCTGACACTGACCTGCGTATCGGTTTAGCCATTCATCTTGAATTTTTGCACTATCAACTTTTGGTATGGTGTTTTTCATTATCAAGGAAACAGTGATCTTGCCATTTGAATTGTCAAGTGGGCAGATGCCTAAAATGTTAAGTTAGGAATTAGTTTGCTGTGCCACTTTTTGGATGCTCTGCAAGAAAGTGAAACGTTGGTCAAAATTCTCAGCACTGCCCTCTGATGGAGGAATGAGGGAGAACAGTTGATGGTAATTACTAAAAAAATTGGGACATTTATCAGAAGTTACAAGGTCTTGTGGACCATCAATTGGAGGAAAATTGTGCAAATTTGACTGTTGACAGTTGACTGTTTTTAGTACAGGATTAATTTTTTTCTGCCACTTGAGTCTGGATGTATTCTTTAGGATGTCTCAGAATCACTTCTAAGTAACTGTCAACTGAGATGAATGTGATAAGTTTGTCTTTGAAGAGGATATATCTTTTGTGTAGAGTACTCCATGTGCTCAGGATTTTAGTATATATCTAGGTTGTATCACTTTCATCTAGGTTGAGCTGTTGGCTCATTTCCTGTCATTCTTAAAAGTTGTTTGCCATTTTTTTACAAATTTCTATAATTTCATATTGGTTTGTTTGATGCATCTGTTTTGTTAAGAAGATGTGAAATCATTATTTAAGGATTAGTTTACTTCTTTACATGCATACCTATGCACAATGGATTTTTATTTGCTCTGTATAATATCTACTGTACATGAAGCTCAAAATGGGCATTTGACATCATATGTACTTATCAACTCCTAGCCTCCTTTCACTAAATTGTTGAACTTAGTGTGAAGTGTCCCTGAATTAAGTTCTTGCATTGCATCCTCTGTGCTCTCTCAATGGACCCTGTTTAACTTTCACTTGTGAATGCCCACACCAGTAAGTAGTGGGGATTTCTTGTTTTGATATTTGGGATATTTCAAAAATGTGGTTTGTATTTATTTACACTGTGTAGTTACAAGTATTCTGCACATGAGTTCTGTATTCACATCAGGGACCTATACTTACCCCACACTCTAGGGGTAAGTTGTGGCAAAACTGCTCAATAAATCATCTATCTGGATACATCATTGATATTGAAATGACTGGAGCTACTAAAATTTAACCTTTCCAACAGGTGTTGGTATATACGGCCATGTAAGGTAGGCCTACAAACCTAAATACCTGGGAACTCTTGGAGATCTGTCTCACCCTAAGGTCCAGGGTCTCTATATGTTTGAGTCTTTCTTAATGTCTGATGATTGGCTCAAAAGAGCATGAATAATCATAGCCTAAGGAAAAGAAGTATTGAGTGCTACTGAGTGTAATTGATTATGTTGCCATGAACATGAATTTTAATAGCCTTTCGATCAACATTAGACTGAAGCCAAATCATTAGAAACAAATGAAACATTAGAACACAAATAAATTTATTAGACTAAGCTTTCACGGTAAACTGTTTATCTAACCGAAACCAGTTGTAACTAATTTCTATGTGGTTGGATTATATCATTGGAGAAAAATTGAAATATTAGAGAAATATTGTAAAAATCAAAGATAATGGTGAAGTATGGAAAATAATCATGAAATATTGAAAGTTGCAGTAAAATATTTGTTGAAATATTAGAAGTAATCAAAGAGAAAAAGTTTGTGTGGTTAGAGAAGCACATATATAGTGATATCGGGCTTCTCAGGCATCCAGTACAAATATTGGGTCTACTATATGTCAGATTATATGTATGTAAAGTGTGTTAGGGAAATAACCAGTCATAATGGAAGGACGATTGTAAGGCGACCAATTTTACCAGTTGTCCTTTGTTTGAATACCATGAAAGCTTACATTAGACACAAATGAAACATTAGACACAAAGGAAACATAAGATTCAAACAAATCATTAGACAAAAATGAAACATAAGACACAACTGATTAGCCACAAGTTAATTATTCAACACAAATGAAACATTAGACACAAACAAATTCATTGGACACAAATGAAATGATAGACACATATGAAACATTAGACAAAAACAAAAGATACCACACAAACCAAATCAGCGATAGTTAAAATAAGCCATTAAACAAACAATCATTGTACAAGCAGAAACAGGTGTGAATGAATTGAAGGTATACAAGCTGATGAGGTACTGTATGCATGGGAAAAGAAACTAGCCTGACAGCATCTGTTTGATTATGTAATAAAGTGATGAGATACATACTAACGATGTTTTGACCTGCGTTGAGAGGTTTACTGGGATATGAAGGATAAGTTGAAGTTAAGCAGTTTTACTGACCTTGTTAAACTGAGGTTTCACAATTATGAAATTCCTGATTGGTTATTACGAATCATGTTCTCGACCTACAATAACCATGTTTGGCACATTTGTTATCAGGTATATTACAAAACATAATTTCAATGAAACAAAATGATTGTGTGTGGGCAATGCAGTAATGGAGGAATGAAAGGTTGTGTAATGATTCAGTTTGTGCCTAATTATTTGATGGTGTCAAATGTTTTGTGTCGAATGATTTGGTTTGTGTCTAATGTTTTTGTTTGTGCGTAATGATTTGGTTTGTGTCTTAGAATGTTTTTGTTTGTTCTAATCATTTGGTTGTGTCTTATGTTTTGTTTGTGTGTAATGATTTGGTTTGTGTCTAATGTTTTGTTTGTGTCTAATTGGATTGTGCTTATTGTTTTGGCTTGTGTCTACTGTTGTCGTTTGTGTACCGTTCCGTTTTTAAAACGGGGTATGCATGCACTGGCACTGTCGATAACATTTACATATGATTGGCGTTCCGTAACTCTCTGCTCTTATGTGCACCTATGGGGAGTGTGGGGGATGTTTCTTTTATAGCAGTGAGAAAGCTTTCACAGTATTCAAACAAAGGAGTAATTGGATGCCTAATAATTGTACTTTGATTGTAACTGATTTTTCCCTTATATGTGTTTGCTTGAGAGGGCACCATATAAGTGCTTTACTCTAACTGCACAAACTTCATTTCTCTTTGATGAAGTTTTTCACTGTAACTTTCAATTTTCAAGATTATACTTAAGATTATATTAAGTTTTACGATTTTCTTTGATTTTTATGATGTTACCATAGGGTTGGGTGGTACAGCTACCGATACTTTTACCCCTCTCAGTATTGGTATCGGTACTAATACCAGTATCGCTGTCGGTGCACACTTGCATTTCTGAAATGTTAACTATGAAAATAGTTCATAAATTGATCCCCTCAATGGTGTATCCAAAATCACCCATCCATCTTCAGTCTTTAGCATATACTGAAGTAAAAGTATTCATGTTGTAAAACTTTGCCTTTTTTCTTATACACGCTCAATATTTTCTAAGTTATAAGAAGAGAAATGTTAACATGTTTCCTCAAGATTCTATGTTCTGCCTATCCTACCTTCAATATCAATTGAAAAAACTTTAGGCCTGCAAATACTATCTGTCCGCAAAGTGACACAACAGTGATGTTGAAGTACCGTACCTCAGTTTGTGAGGATGATATTTCTTTTAATATCGTGCACCATACCAAATTAATCCTATACTGTTCACGACAAGAAACATTCTTTGGATATATATATACCAGGGATCTTTCTGACACATGCAATGTAACCAGCAACAAGTGTTTTGGATTTCAGTAAGCCTGAGTACATGTTACATCCCGTAGACCGACGTTGTTTACGTCAAGTCTTGAAGTTGCACATGTATGAAATAGCCTAATGTTAAGAATTTTTTTAAATGATGTTATATGTGTTAGGCTCAGGGAATGATTGTCTACAACAAAACAATGATGTCTTTTAGGTCTTTTGGTTCCTTGCTGAAGGCAGGCAAGGAATCTATGTGATGGTGATGGTGATGGCATGCGTGTGTGTACAGTACAGCTCAGAATAAAACGGACATTAGTATCGTTAAGCGTTAGAAATTTTGCGTTAGAAAATAAAATTCCTTCCGATTCGAGTTTAATGATAGTAACGATCACGATAGTTTCGTTACTATCGTTAGAGGGTTGCTCTAATGCTAGTAACACTAGGATCGTTAATTGCAGTAAACTTCTGCTCTTCCTAACGCTGGGAGCGTTAACTGCGTTAAACCGACTTAAATTTGTAACGTCGACGTAAGCTTTGGTTTGTACACTGCAGTATATCTTCGTGCCGAAGTTCGCATTCTACGATATGATGGTTTACGGCTATCATTTTGCACGCACGTGTCCAAAACTAGTGTAACAGGTGAAAATCTTTTTCTCAATCGGCCAGCGGTCAATAAACGTCTCTCTACAGAAGCTGCCCGTAGTCACTGAATTACTGAATAGTGTAAAACCTAATAAAAATTTAATCAAAACCTGTCAAAGGGAAGAATTTTGAAATACCAACGTAATTTTGAGTACTAGGCATGTGCTTATTTAACAGAAATAGATGTTAAAAGTTTCGTGATTGGATCCTCGTTAACCAGCCAATCAGAACTCGCGACACGCTCAATTAACTTTTGTGTGTAGAAATCCTCACACACACTTAAGTCAATGGCCTTCCCCCATTGAGTTTGTGTTATGATCACGCAAGTGTCGTTGAACGTTGGTACGGCATCGAAGCAACGATGTTTGGATGAAAATATTTTCTATACTACAGATTTTTTAAATAAAGTTTTAAGTTGATGGCCCGTGTGTTTTGTCTCCCATTGAATAGAATTCTTTGCAGGTCTACATAATAGTGTCATGAAAACATGTGAGCCTCTTGTTTTCACTGGCTCTGAGGTCAAATACTGTACTAGTGTTTTGCTACTACTGTGGTTCATGTTAAAGTTAAGACAATCTGGCAAATACAAGGAGCATTTTATGAACTGATGAAAAGGGAGGTGTACAAGAGTTGGGAAAGGTAAAGGTAGGCAAATTCACCGAAATAAAAAAGAAAAATGTACCCTCTAAAAGTGCTAGTATTTGGTAATATAGTCAATCCAGCTACGACACCAAATATTGCACCAATTTGCATCCAGCCCCTCTCCCTGGCATGAGCAAAAATTTCCCAAGGGGAGGGGTACCACTTAGACCCTCCACCAGGTCGTCGATTAGTCTACCAGCTAAGAGACAAGTACCCGGACAAAATTTCGACCTGTGGAGAATGCTGCTTTATCCTTGCTGAATTTTTCAGGGTCTCTGTTTATTAAGGAATGCTTTAGTAATTTAACTTGTCATGCCATTGAAATTATCTGTCAGCCTGTATCATGCCATTTAGTGATTAAAATTTGAAAATTCAAGGGAAAAATGAGGATTGGTGGGGTGGTAGTTAGCATCTTTATTTATGCATTGTAGAAAATCAACTGTCATCATTATATTTAGGTATTTTATTTAGTGTGTTTCTTCCTCTATTTAATGATCAATGTAAATAACGCTGGTATACCCACCTTGCATTTCTTCCCTTAACAATTGTTTTGGTTTTGATTTTGTCTTCTTTGAATTATCGAAGAACCATTTTACCATATATCTCCTTCCACACCAAGGAATCAGTATGTTTTTAGAGAGTAAGATAGAGACAGTATGGTTCTACTCCATACCAGTGTTCGCATTAAGGTACAGGAATGCGTGACCGCTGCTGCTGTTCTCAAAATCCCCCAAAATAAAATGCAAGGGGGAATTCCTCTATTTTTTTAATGAAACAAATATTATAAAATTCCCTCCTTCATACTGCAAATTCCAAAAAAATAATGGAAAGGCGCATCTTCCCCAGACTTAGATTCTTGGTGCTAACACTGCTCCATATCACTCTGAAAGATACTAAAAGGCTGAACAACACACAAGGTATGTGTTTGAAATATAAACCCATCGACTAGAAGGATCGAAATTAGTTTGATGGCTTTGACAATTAATCTAACTGGGTTGATGGCTGAATAACAGTCATATTTAAACGAAAATGCAATGTAAAGGATAATTTTGGAGCCTGTCACCAACCATCTGATCCTTCTAGTTTCGGCATTATTTAGTAGTTATGGTGCAGCAGCTCATGACCTCGCCTGCCATGTTAGAATAAACATAGCAGCCATTATTGGCTCATCAGGATGGGTTTGCCATGGCTCATTGCACGAACAGTGAATAATGAACAAAGCAACACAATGGATTAGAATGAGATGTTAGAGACAACAAGTAGGCCCATGAAAATGAATTGCAAACTGGAATGTCCCTTGTTTCCTTCCAAGTGAAACTTTACACCTTAGTTCCAAGAGTAGTACTGTAGACTATATATACATTTCATCATAGCACACATCATGCACTAGGCCGTAAATAGCTGTACAGTTGTTCAGTTTTAACTATTAGTGTGTCTATAGCCTAGGCTACTTTTTATACAGTGGCTGGGTTAAACTACGAGGCTGGCCGAACTCACAGGCATTTTCATATCTAATGATGACGAACGTTCATGTTATTTGGTGCATACATAGCCGGCTAGACCATATGCACTAATTATCGTTAAAACTGCCTAGGCCTAGCCTATGGCATAATTTAATTACGGCACAAAGGAACTTGCTGGGCGTGGCTTTGCACATTTCTTGGTTCGATTTTAGGTGAACAGTACCTGAGTAAAATACTTCGTAACACTTGCAAAACCTTAAAGCACCTAGGCTACACAGACGGAACCTAGGTTAGGCTTGAGTCTCCATATCGTGCGCACACTAAATTTGGGCTAATGGTTAGTGCAGACCAAGCAATTTTTTTCACTGAGTGCAGGCTAAGCCGGGCCTAGGCATCATATTGTCGATATGAGTGAGTGTGTGCTAACTTTAACCTACTCTAATTAATGTTAGCCGCGATCACCAAACCATCTCCGAGTTTTACGATGGGCTTTCCACACTGCCTGAAATAAAACTGATTCTTTCGAAAATACAGTACGAAAACCTTACTACTTCTACTACTATACTGTACGGAAAATCTGCACAATTCCCATGCAGTGAACTGAGCGAGTGATGTAGCAAGCCTGCTGCTAGGTGAATGCTGCATATTATGCTGGCGGCTCGTACTAGCAGCTACGCCGCACAATAACACAGCTGTCGCAAGTAGCATTAACAAAGTTGCTATGTACCGTTTTCTGTATATGTCAAAAAGCCGATGCAGTTGTTGACCATTTTTTCTTCTAACGCTAGTAACGATGGAATCGTTACTTGAAGTGAAGATTGCAGGTGCAGAGAGGCCTAACGCTGGTAATGATACTCGTTGGTAATGAAAGTATTGATAATTGCGTTACCATAGGTTCAATGGTAACGAAGCTATGGTTAGCAAGCGGAATTTTCTAACGCTTAATGTTACTAACGTCGGTTTTATTCTGAGCTGTACTGTATGTGATGCCATGGCTTGTAAACACAATATCTCAAGAAGGGAATGGTGCTCGAACTTCAAAGTTGGTGTGTTGGTAGTCCATCATGAGTAGATGATCCCTATTGTTTTTCACAGAGATCAAAGGTCATTTGAGGTCACTAGAGCTTAAGAAAACCTATCAAGGGAGATATCGCAGCAGCAGAATGTTGTTGGAACTTTAAACCATTATCATTGTTAGTAACTGATGAGAAGATGATATCTGCCATTTTTTGTGGAGATCAAAGGTCATGTGAGGTCAATAGAGGACATTGTTTGAAAACCTTGTAAACACGGTATCTCAAGAAGGGAAAAGTGCTCGATTTTCAAACTTGGTGTGTCAGTAGTCCAATGTGAGTAGATGACCCCTGTCATTTTTCATGGAGGGTAAAGGTCACTTGAGGTCACCAGAGTTAAAAGTAAGAAAACCTATTAAGGGAGATATCTCAGCATCTAAATGTTGCTAGAACTTCAAACTCTTACCATTGGTAGCACCAAATGAGTAAACGACTTCTGTCATTTTTTATGGAAGTCAAAGGTCACGTGACATCAATAGAAGACTGTGAAAACCTTGTAAACACAGTCTTGAGAACGGAAAGGTACTTGAACTTCAAAGTTGGTGTGTTGTTTAGTTCACTGTGAGTACATGATCCCTATTGTTTCTCATGGAGGTCAAAGGTCATTTGAGGTCTCCAGAGCTTAAAGTATAGAAAAACCTATTAAGGAAGATCTTGCAGCAACTGAATTGAGGCAGAACTTCAAAGTGTCAACACTGTTAGCACTTGATCAGCAGAGGATGTCTGTCATTTGAATTTTCCCATGGGAGACTTGTCATCACTATAATGTGACATGAAACCAATGTAATAAGTTCTATCATTTAAAAGATCTCCCCTGGGATTTCAAAACCCTTACATGTTGTACTTAGAGATTTTTGCAGTACATGTCCTTAATATGAACTTATGAAGAGGTTAAATCACTCATATTTGAAAAAAATGCATATTTACATATTTCCTATTGAAATTTGCCAAGATGTTGATCTATGTTTCGTAGCAGAGATCGTTGCTAGATAGACTTTGGTCCCATTGTCTTTCAATTTGTGGAACGTTTAAAGTCCATTTTTCTATGTCCTTTCCAAACAACCACTTAGAATAGCTCTTATCGCTTTTTGTAAGCCTTCAAAGAATGTTCATGTTGCCAGCAATTCCCTGTCATGATTTACACAGTACCTTGTTGTTTTAGTCACTGTAAACACTCCCTTGGGAGGCAAGACTGTTCTAGATTGCCTTTGCTGAATTGCACAATCTCAGGTCTGTAACCACAATTTGGTGTCATGAACTTTCTATCACCTTGTGAATTACCTCCTTCATGACCACAATTGTCATCAGTGCTGAGTGAATGACATTACTCATTCATAATGGCACTTGGTAACATCAACCCCATGTGGTTGTCATTCTTGCACTTTGTTTTTCACTTTGATATGGTCCCTTCCCTTCTCCACTGGGTTACTTTTGTGTGCAAGTGATTGTGTGTGTATGAAAAATGAGATATTGGCAAAAAATCATAAAGTCATTTGACTCTGTGGTTTATTTCTTGTTGGCATTATCATATTTTTAGACAATTTTGAATGTACAACCACGAATAATGTGTAACCATGAAAGTTTAATGATATGTGTAATATCGTACGTCCAAAACAAATTTCATCCTCTTTTGAATATACCATGAGTCTATGAGATAAACACTCCTGGGCATCAGCCGCACACTGCTTTGTAGTGCATGCATGCATGCATGCATGCATGCGTTTCCTGCGCTGCTGTTGGAGAGTTGTGGTAGTAGAGAGTATGGTAGTTTGATGATGGTAGAGTTGCCATTGATTGATTCTGAGAGAGTAGCTATGAATCAGTCTGAAGAGATGGTTAATTTGATAGGAGGAAGATGCATCTTTTCATCTCTAACTCTCTGGACATCTTCTCGCAACTTCTTTCTCTCAGTCTATATTAACAAGGTGTTGAATGAAAAGGTGAGGCTTCTTTAGGAAGATTAACAAATCAAGGGGGGGGGGCATTCATTTTAAGAGGTCGAAGTTACTGTAATGCTGCACATGTATGGTTGCTATGTAGAATGCCATTTAAGTCAGCAGGCTTACCAGTGAGTAAACTTTACTGTATTATAATGTGAAATCCCAAGTTAAGTGCTGTGCAACAACAGAAGCATTGCCACATTTGAGCAAGCAGTTCTACTTACTAAAATTTATGATTCAGGTGTAAGTTATCAGAGTGAAAACTCTATTGGCACCATCGTGTAAAATGATCTCTTTTTGGTTTCAATGAAATCATAACCTTTGTAATCAATCAGGTGTATGTATGTGTGTGGGTGTGTGCGCGAGGCAAAAAACAGTGGAGCTTGTCCAAACGTGTTGTCAGCACTCCAGTGAAAGTCAAATGAGGGCGGGCTACGCCTTAGAGGGCGCGGTGCTATAATTAGTTTCGAGAACGATTTGAGCATAGGGTCAAATGATGCATTAGTGAAGCAAGGGGTAAGTATAGTTACTCGTGAATACCCACACCAGGAAGTTGTGGGGAATCAATCAAGTGTATGTATGTGTGTGGGTGTGTGTGTATGTTTGTGATGCCCACCTTGTACTTGATATCTCAAGAAGAGAAATATGTACAGATCTCATATTTGATATGTGGGTGTACCTTATTGAGTACAAGTAGCCTATCATGTGTGGTGGAGGTTAAACATCATTTGGGGTCAATATTGGTCAAATAGTGGTAACCTTGTAAACACAATATCTCAATAATGGAAGATTATACATTATAGATCATATATCTCATGTGGGTCTACCCTATTGAGTACAAGAAGTCTAATGTTTTTTAGTAGAGGTCAAAGTTCATTTGGTGTGCAACAGGGGTGAAATAGTGAAAACCTTGTAAACACAGTATCTCAAGATTGGAAACTTGTACAGATCTCATATTTGGTATGTGGTGTACCTTACTGAGTACGGTGGAGGTCAAGTGGTATATGGGGGTCAGTGGGGGTCAAGTAGTGGAAACCTTGTAAATGCAATATCTCAAGAGGTGAAGCTTGCACATATGTCATATTTAGTTAGTGGATGTACCTCATGGAACACAAGAAGCCTAATGCGTTTGATGGAGGCTAAAGGTCATTTGGGTCAGCTTGAGTGAAATAGTGAAAACCTTGTAGGCATGATATCTCAAGAAAGGAAGCTTGCACAGATCTCATGTGTGGACTGAGAGTGGATCTTATTAAGTTCAAGGAGGATATTGTTTTTGATGGAGGTCAATGGTCATTTGGGATGAACAGTGGTCAAATAGTGATAATGTTGTGCACACAATATCTCAAGAAGGGAAGCTTGTACAGATCTCACAGTTAGACTGTGTGTGTACCTTACTGAGTGCAAGAAATCTGTGTTTGTTGGAGGTCAAAAGTCACCTGGGGTCAACAGGGATCAAGTGGTGAAAACCTTCTAGATGTGATATTTCAAGAAAACTAGCTTGTAAAGGTACCTCATGGAGTACAAATACACCTATAGTATTTTATTTAGGTCAAAGGTCATTTGAGGTCAATAGGGGTTATGTCAAGACAACCTGTACACACAATTTCTCAAGAAGTGAAGCTTGCACAGATTTGATATTTGGTATTATGTAGGGAAACTCTTTGTACTATGCAGCTTTGTATGTTCAGATGAATACCTACAATTCACAGCATGTACTCACTCACCTCATATTTACCTATGCATTTCCGTATTGACTATGGTTTAGCATCTGGCAATTTTGTGTGTGTGTGTGTGTATCTGGCTACCGCCCTTCCGTAATTGCCAGCCTTTTTGGTCTGACAGCAAAGTTCTCATAGGTGAGGTGAGGTGAGTATGTCGCTAACGAATCCCCAAACCAGGAAGTTGTGGGGAATATTAGTCATCAATTTAGGTCAGCAGATTTCATTGTAGGTTGCCGATTTCAGTTGGTGATATCAAAAATTACTGTAACATTACAATAATCAAGCATCTTGCACTATTGCACTTACACTGTAATATGTTAGATTCATGAAAAAGAATTCCCATAATGAAATCATCAAATTCACAGTGCATTTGTGCATTCTGGTTACCTATAGTAAAGGTGATAGCTTGGACTTAGGAGAAACTATTTGATTATTAAGTCAAGATGTGATTTATGCTGTCATAACTTAGGGAGTATGAGCATGTGGTGAAACTGACAGAAAGATGACTGCCCATATTAAGGTAAATATTTATTTGAGTGTATCTCACTGGCAGGATTGTTCTTTACCTTGATAAAATCCTTGATGACAATACCTACTAGACATCACTCCTTACTTGTTTTAACACAAGTGCATTCTCATCAACCATGGTTTAATAACCTAGTCTGCCAATTTATCGAGGCAAATCTTTGTCTTTTTAGTGATTAGTGCCAGGGTTATGCTTTCCGTTCAGATCATGTCCTTGTCTGTAAATGCTCTCTGCACTAAATGCAAATTTCCCAGGGCTATATGTAAAGAGAAAGATTAAGCGTGGCCTTGCAGTTGTGATAGTTTTTTACTTTGATGACCTATTGTAAACCTTTGCATCCATGTGTACTGTCTATGTGTGTGTTTTTTTATGTCTACCTTATAAATCCTACAGTATGTTCACATCGTAGACTTATTCTTACCCAGTACCCACACTGATGGGAATCTCAAGAAAGGAAGCATGGACAGATCTGATATTTAGTGTGTAGATGTACTACATTAAATACAAGATTCCTATAGTATTTGATGGAGTCCAGTTTCAGTTGGGGTCAACGGGAGTCAGTTTGTGAAAACGTTGTGAACACAGTATTGCAAAAAGAGGGGCTTGGAAGGGATGTCATATATGGCATGTAGGTGTACCACATTGAGTACAAGAATCCTATTGTTTTTTAGTGTAGGTCAAAGGTCATTTGGGATAAACAGGAGTCAGATTGTGGAACCCTTGTGAACAGGGTATTGCAAGAAGGAAAGCATGCACTGGGATCTAATTTTTGTTATATTTGAGCAGCACATTGATGACAAGAATGTCATTGTGTAGTGGTTCTTACATCTTTTCTGATGATGTGCATAATTTTAATGACATTCTGGTTTTATCTTGATATTCTCACACAGTGCATAAATAGCCTGTACAGAAACCAAGTACATCTATCTTGGGCAAGTGTTAGCCTAGTGTATCCAACAGTCTCACGGACAGCCATGTGTGCATTTGAGTATGCAATGGTTGGTATCAAACTTCACATGGGCTAAATCAGTTACATCTGCAGTTATTTCTGGATCAGTTTTAGCAGTTTTTGACCTCCCTTTTGAGACAGCTGATCCTAGGTAATCGTAAGTTGTGAACTAGTGTGAACATATTGGAGATCAGCTGCTGTAATGGTTGTAGTAATTATTTAAATTTGGCTTTTGATCTCTGTCAACATTTAAAATAGCGTTGGATTCTCCTGATGGCTGTAGGCCGCTAACTGCTCGGCAGACAGTACAGTATAACCACCAACTTTGTTGCTGAGCAACTTCTCAAGATAATGTAGCTATATATTTTAATAATCATTTTTACTGCATGAACTTTGACTAGTCATGAACTTTGCTGTTGGGTAAAGTGAATCACTTTGTAGGCACATTTTGAGCCTCTTTTAGGTCACTTGACCATATGTTTGATCAGTCCTTTATTTTTTCTACATTTCTGCAGTTTTATCATTGGATTATTCAGGTAGACACAATTATAAACTGGCTTATCTGTTCTATTTATTGTGTTTAATTTTATTTTATTTGTTAAATTTCTGATTTGAGTTACATCTCATTTGCCTTTTACATTTGTCACATTATTGTATGAATTTCATCGTGTGGGTTCTATTACAACTAAAGATTATATAATTGATGGCATGGATAAGAATAGCCATTAGTTTGAGGACTCAAAAGTATTGAGAAGGTGGGCAGGGGTAAAGAAAGAGTGAGTAGGGGGAAAAAGGACGGAGTTAAAGGAGAGGTGAGGTGAGGGGGAATGAGAGAAAAGGAAAGACTTATAGTTCTATATTAGTGTGCAACAAATTTAAATCTTGATGCTGGAAAATAAGTTTATGTGCTTTTGGTTCCCTGATAGTAAGTATTATTTTTGAATGATAATCACCAAGGTAAAATGTTTTGTATCTAGCAAATATTTCTCATTTAGGTATGGCAATAGAGATGTTGCAAAAACAAAATAAATAAATAAATAAACAAATAAATAAATAAAATACCAATGTTAGATGAAGCAAAGTGTTCCATTTGTCACATATTCCATTGTTATGCTATGTTACAACAAAAAAAAAAAGATTCTGTCATTATTGTGTAGAATACTGATTTTGACTTGGCTATTTATTTTTCTGTTTTCGTGTATGACTTACTTACTTAGGCAGCATGTGCAATGTTTTTTTGTTTCAGTTTGTTATTGTTGTTGTATTGTGTATGTGCAGTATGTCCTCTGAGCATGGTTATTACTGAAGTCTCACTCAGTGTCAGTACTGTCTGTCTGATAGCAGTACCGTAAGTACCATACCCTACCCTTTGTACATTCGTGTATGTCAGCAGGATCCTTGAAAGCCATGAAGCACTGTACACTATTTTGGTCTGCAGAGAAAATACCTCAAGTCAGTAAATCTCCAAAACCCAAGATTATATGAATGGATGGAGCGCAAGAATAGGTTTCGAAGAATGTAGCGATAGTAGTAGCCTTGTAACTTTCCTCTCCATGTTCCTTACTTTCTAATTTGTTTCGTGTCTTTTTTTACTGCAATGTTTTCAAAAAGCTGATGTAAGCATCTTGTTCAGTGTGGCTGTGTACGTGTGTGCCCTGAGTGCCACAAGAGATCATTGACAATATTAGCTTATTGGGCTCTTTATGTTAATTCAAAGGTGAAAATAAAGAAGTTCAGGGATTCTGCCACAAACTCAGAAAAAAAGGAGAGGGGAGATGGGTAGATTTATTACTATTTAGCCATGATTCTAAATTGATGCTGCCCTTGGCAAAAGTGGGCCCATGTTTCATCTAAGGTGTTTGTAAGGTGTAACTTGAATTGTTATGAAGGACATTTATGTAAGTTCAAACATTGCTGCATCCGATTCACGCAGGATATTTATGTACTGATTTGTCACGTTGTCGATTATAGTGCTTTGCTAGTTACCTTCCCCTCTATTCGTCGTTCTGTAATCTACCATGCACCATTGTGTGCATTGCTTTGTTTGCTGTGTGACATATATTTACATTTTTTCATATAAAGTTGTTATTGACTTGCTGGGTATCATCTGAAATGCACATTGTAAGAGCATTAGCATTCTCTGCTTAGTAATGAGTTGGGATGTTATGTAGAGACATTTGAATTGCCAGTTGTTGACGGAGAACACCAGGACCGTCATGATTCAGGCATCATTATAAAAACTTTGAGTATTCTTGTGCATATTGTTTTTGGTTATATAATTTAGGTTCTCATCAAAATCTTGTAAATTCTACCTCACTTTTTTGAGCATTTTTAATTAGAATTTTACATCACTGTGTTCATGGGTAATACACCAGTAACTTCCATAAGTTGATTTTATCTGGAAAGATAAATTCTCACTTGAATTAAGTCAGAGCCAAAATTTTGCTACATTGTACAAATTTGAATGAGCCACAATCTTGGACAAAACTCCTTATGGCAGCCCACTCCCCCCTTCAGTGTTGCCCACAGGATTACTGTTTACAGAGTGCATTCACTCCTTTAGCACAACATTGAAAAAATGTGGGTGTGGGATTTCATGTTACCCTCTCAACTGAAATTTAGGATTCTAATGTGTCCCATTTTAAAGTGTCCCATCAGTTTTGTCCAAGATTCTGAGAATTGTGACAGACCAGAAGCATGTGCTGGAACCAGTAAAATGCATCAATTTGCAATAGGTTTAATGGTAGAATACTTTAATTTGAAAATCCTCAGACTCATAGACCTCGATGAATAATTTTTGTGATGCGACTTGTCCAAAAATGCTCTCTAGAAACTCAGACAAACTTGAACAAAAGTCCTTGTGACACCCTGCTCCCCCTTTCAATGTTGGCCACAGAATTACTGTTCATAGTGTACATTTACTCCTATAGCACAACACTGGAAAGGGGTGGGGTGTCTTGTTATCCTCTCAACTAAAATTAAGGATTATGGTCGCAATGCAGGGAAAAGTGTCCCAACAGTTTTGTCCAAGATTGTAGGTTTTCATTTTGTTCCTACTGCAATATTTATTTAACATCTGGTAATCAAAATAAGTGATTTTCTGACTTATTTAAACATTGGGTAGCAAAAACTGCTGATCAGTCTGGTCATGCTATTTTGTTCCTTTGCTGTATCTGCAAATCCATATCCTGTCTTCATTTTTGGAATTTGACTTTGAGGGATGCTGAATTTGAGAATTGTTAAATGGAAAAGTTGTTGTGAATGTTGTCTGAAGATTTTTCAGTGCATTGGTCTCAGCAGATGTCATGCCTCACATTGATAGAAAATATGGAGTAGATGAGACTTTGATGGAGATATCAAGAATTCAAAAACTCGCTTATCAAAAATTCGATGAAGCAAAAATTATGAAGTGAAAGCCCCAATGATGTAAACAAATGCACAGCTTGTAGAACACATTGACTTTGAGGAAGATGGTGTTGGCTCCTTTTTGTCTTTCCTAGATGCAGGAAATGTAAAAGAGACAGAAAGAGAAAATAGAGAGAGAGAAACCAACATGTGAAGAATGAGAAAGGCATGTTAAGGCCTATTAGCACCATTAGATCTGCACCATTAGATCTGTACCATTAGATCTAAACCATTTGATCTGCACCAATGGTGCCTTACAGTATTTTTTATATTAGGTTGGCTCTACTATTCACTAAGTAAATATCATGTGGTGAATTACGCTACAAACGGGATAGAGAGCAAGGGCAACTAATGCGGAAGTGATGACCTACACAGGCTTATTAGCACCATCACATTTGTGCCACTGGTGCCTTAGGTTTAGCACACACTGTTTTCCAGTCGGTAGCGTGTATGTAAGTCAGTTTTTTGTGGAAGAGAAGCAGTTGAAAAACAAGCACTTGTTGCATAGTTGTGAACCAATCATGCTGGTGATGATTGTGTTTAAGAGGCACATTGGCATTGTTTGGTGAAATTCACTACATGTTCCTAAACCTGTTAAGTTTCACTTACATACTCATTTCAAATGGTCAAACTAAGGGAATTCCAATGTGCCACATACAAGGGATCATTAATGAATGAGTCACTAACAATCCAATTTGGTTTTGAAAATTTGTAACCAGACACTTTTCACATTAGTGCTAATGCATATGCGCACAGCGGGTACAAGACAGAGTTAAAACTTTTGACAGTTTTCATAATAATTGAATATGAAACTTGACTAATTATGCTAATTGTAAGCATCATCATGTGTTTGTACCATTGGAAATTCTCATGAAGTTATTGATATCAACTCAATGGACCCCTGTAAAGGTACTGCAGATAATAATCACTACCATTTCAAATAGATTTTGTTAGTTTTTGGTGAGAGGTGAATGCATATTTGACAAATAGAATGAATGCACTAAATAGATTTTACTTTGTAAGGAGACTTTACCCAAGTTTCTCAACTCTGAACCTGTTTCTTTTGCATTAATAGACTTCACCCCCATCTCCCCACAACCCTAGACATTTTCCAGCCAAAGGTATCATTCTGAAGGGAGGCATGCTTTTAAAATCTTGTTTCCATCCATTTCTTAACTAATTCTGCTGTTAACAAACTCTCAAGAGTCTTTCATGATATTGAAGTGTGATGCCAAGAAAAAGGTAAAGAGCTTTAATTGTGGGGCAAGCAATATTTAATTCGTTCTGTTTACCCATAAAGTACTTTTTTTTTTTATTCTAACAGTTGTCTGCATGAGAAATGTCTGTAGCTTAAAGTTGCCAATAAAGCCTGTTTGTTTTTGGAAAGTTTCAGTTGCTTGAGTACCAGTTTGAAAAAAAGCACATCAGGTTTTGCATGTATCATTTCTTGTTGAGGGTTTTTAGTTTAACAGAAATTAGACAGAGGACATCTTCACTTACTGTTTGTACCAACGGCAGTCCTAAAATGAGCAATTATCTCTGAAATTGCTGCAAACTTAATACCTTAACACAACCTAACCTTAACGCAGTTTTCAAAATTCCCACCAGATTGCAGAAGATATCTCCTGTTGAACCCCCTTCCTCTACCCTTGAAGTCCTATGCAATTATTTTGAGCTGATTTGGTTGTTCCATAGATGTGTTAAATATTTGTTCTTATGTAAGTTTCAAATATGCAGGCCATGTCTTCCTTTGTTGCTCTCACCCATCAAACCTCTTGGACATGCATCACAGCCATGCTGCTGTTGGTGTGGAGCTCAGATGAGTCAGATAGTTAAAATAATTAGCAATAAATGATCTTGTAATTAAAGCCTGTCCAGTCAAAAACTAAAAGCAAGTATGGAATTGTATAAAGTGTCTGTGTTGAATCACTATCAAACTTTATGATGTTGTGAATTTAAACTTAGATATGGATGAGTGCTGCGTCATCTCAAAACAGGTTACGTTGCACTCACAACATCTTCACGCATAGCACGATTTATCTCCTTTGACTTCAGCAACTGGCTGGCTGAAGCTGATGGTACTTGTGAGTGATACTCTCTTTGAACTCAGAGGAACTGCTCTTCTTATTAGCAGAGGCATGCAGAAAAGAGAATGATTAGATGAAATCCCTGGAGTCATCTTACTGAGACTGACTCTAGACTTAGCACATACCCAGAGCTCTCTTCCAGTAGTCTTTGATTAACTATCACTGTAAAAAGAAATCATATGTTACCTGCCTTCCTGCCTCCCAGCTGGATTGTGGTTCACTCCTACTTGATGATCCTTGTGTGTATGGAAATGCCAACTTACTGGAAAGATTGTGTGACCTCAATTCAACATCCATACAGTGTGCAGTATATACATACCAATAGTATTCAGTAAAAAATTGACCATGTGCAAATTGTGCCGTCTTATTTAAGTTATCTTTGAAATATCTGCTTCATGTAACTTTGCTGTTTCTGTACATCAGCAGTCTGAATTTTGTCCATTAAAGTAATTTGGCTTGAAGTCTTGAGCATTACTTTCATGGATATAAAAATTATGAATATCAGCAGTGGTGTGAATTTAGAGTTGTATTCTTGCTGCTGTGCATACTGTACTTACCAATTTCCTCCCTACATTTACTATTCCTCTCAAATTCCTATATCCATATAAAAAATTGGTGTAAACCTTCTGCAATTTGGTCAATGTTTCTGACCTAGGCTTTATGTAACCTGTGTTAATATTGGAAGATGAAAGTAATCTTCATCTTTATACATCTTCTATCCCAGCCACCTCACCTTTGATATTTCTCACCAGTGTTATCGGCGAACCAACTTGTAAGTGGCTCACTTTGTGGAAACCTTTGCACCACTGAAGCATGGGAAATTGAATGCCAATTAGGCAGAATTGCCTTTCTCGATTCCCTTGCTAATGTGAAATTGACTGCTGCATTATGGGCATTATGAGGTAACTGCAGCTAACATCACCACGATTGAATTTCTCTTCTTCTGAAAAGAGGAGAAGCAGAAGGAAACACAAAGTTCTGTTTGGCTTGCATTGGTTTTGAACCATTACGTTATTAGTGGCATGATGAGAGAGAACCTCAATGTTTTGGTGGCTCGCAGCTTGGGAATATCTTAGCTTTAGTTAAATGAAAACCATTTTCCTCAAGAGACCATAATGGAATATCAATGAAACGTATATGCTGGAACTGCTAGAGTCTTATATCTGTTGTTGATTCCTTGCCGAAGGCAGGCAAGGAATCTATGGGATGGTGTGTGTGTATGTGATGACCTGGCTTGAAAACACAGTATCTCAAGCAGGGTAAAGTGCTGGAACTTCAAAGTTGGTGGGTTGATAGCCCATTTTTTTTGTATCCCTCTCCCAACAATCTTTTAACATCACTTTACATAGCTTTTCAGATTATATCAGCAACGTACTTGCCAGTAACTCGCTGTCAGGATTGATAAAGTACTTTTTCTTAGTCACCTTTTCCCAAGGGAACTTTTCTTAAGCAGGGAGATATTTAATCGAGCCCACAGCTTCTATTCTTGGATTTACTCAACCCTTTGTGTGTCGTTTATTTTAGCATTGTCATCTGCGTTGATGCCTACGAATGGTTGCGTTATATGTTCTTCTGCACACATGTAAAGTGCAAATTCTCTGTGAAGGTGAACAGTGACGTAGACGTTTCTATTGTTTTACTAAGTGCTGATCGCCATTTTAGCCTGCTTGCAAGACTCTTTGAATTTTGTCATAGTGTGTAACACTGAGTACCTTTTGAAATGTTACTGACTTCCACTCAGGGAAAATAGGGGAGTTGATTGATTGCTTGAAGTCATTTCCAACTACCCAGCAGCACTCTGTTCTTGCTGGCTTCAAACTGGTACTGATGGTCAGCTAATGCACAAGTTGCCTGGTTGTCTCACGTACTTTACTGATATCGTATATATAAACCACCACACCATGACAGACGACATACAGTATTAGCGCAATCGTAGTGTTCCTTCTGTTTACTTCGCTATTTGAAGAAGTACATTTACTGCCAGAATCGTTGCTGGCGGAGTACATTAGGCCTAGCATAACTTCCACTGCGGTTTTAAACGAGTTAGTAGGTTAATTTAAATGCAGGCCTTACTTGACATGTGTGAGTTTTCTTCCACTGTTTGGCATTTCATTTGCGTTATCGAAGCCATATATATGTGGCTGTATGTATGTGCTGTTATACCATTTAGGCCTACTTCTCACAGATTGTCAATATCAATTTTAGATGCACATATCTCGAAGCCTAAGCCATATGTGTTACTGGGCGGATCTGCAATCAGGGGTGCAGTGTACGTGTCCACTCTCTGAGTGGGCTTCGATGTACTGGCCTGCAAGTTCAATTCTTCTAGTTTTCAGGTCGTCTTTGCGGACTTTTAACCAGGCTTTGGTGTCAGGAACTTTCTATGTAGTTTACATTCTTGTGTTCTGTTTTTCGTTTTCAATATGGTACTTCTCCGCTGGCTGCTTTTGTTTAAAGTGATGGTGTGTGTTTGAAAAAAAAAAAAAAAGAGAAGATATTGGCAACTAATCACAAAGTCCTTTGACTTTCTGGTTACACTTTTATCTTTTGAGATCGATCATGCATCTTAGTGCTCCATAGTGAAGTTGTTGCTTTGATTCATGACCATGTAAGCTGAGATCAGATGAGCTGTGATGATCAAAGTGTTCTTATCTGTGTCTGAGACCTACGATATGGTGACATTGGACTTTCAGTACATAGTGGAAAGTACTGTGCAGTGTGCCTCACTTTCAATACTTCTAAAACTGTTCAGACAAAACTCTGCTCAGCAAATAAAAAGAAATAAATGATATGCTACTCAAGTTAATAAACTTGACGAATTCACAATTGTGGGTACTGTAGTAATCATATAATCCTTACCTCGCATGGAACTTACCTGTCTCTGTATAACCAATGCACCTCTCTCCACTCATGGCAACCTTTGGAACAGCCCAACAAACTTCCCAAAGGAATTTTCCTTGGAAATACATTCAGGAAATGGTGGAGTGAAAGTCTAAAATCTGATAGAAAAGAATATTCCAAAATCAAGATGGTTGCAAGTAGATACAATTTTGTGCAAGAACCATACAAATCATGCTAACCACTTTAAGTGGTAAGTTGAGGAGGAGGTGCTATTCCACATTAGTGAAGGGCACGGATTTGTGCTGTGTCAAAGGTTGTCATGCTTGTATGATTGGAGATTGGGGCACTGGTTATGTGGAGACAGGTAAGTTAGTTACTCATAAATATCCAAACCAGGGTAAGTTTTTACTTTGATAAGCAACCCATAGAAGACATTAAATTTATAGTTTACTAATTTCACCTGTTTCAATATCATTTTACCACTGAAACATGTAGAGAAAATTAACTTTAATCTGAAATTTCTTCCACACTCAAGTTTACAGCTGCAAGAGGCACTGTAGTGTAACCATGCATTACTACTTTCATGTAAACAGTGACTACCTATTCCTGTGAATTAAGGTACTGTAGCATTAGGGATAGACGATATTCTGGTACTCAAGTTGGTACTGGTATTACCCGGACCAATTCTACTTGGTACTAACTTAAATTTTTAATATGTCCAGACCCACCTATTCCTATAATTAATGAAGCATAACTACCTATACATATATATATATATATATAGATATATATAGATATATAGATAGATAGATAGATATATATATATATATATATAGATATATATATATTAGGATGGATTGTTGCTACTCTGCGTTTCACGTTTTTACACGATCATCAGGCAACTAACCGGGAGTTGAATGGTTCTTTACTTAAATATGGTAAACTACTCATGGAGGGTCCCTCTGGTTGGCTGGTTTTGTATACCGGTGTTTGCCATGACGACATCTTGACACAATCGTAACCAAGCGATCGCACAAACGAAGGCGATGGAACATAGTATGGTTCAACCCACCTTTCCGCAAATCGGTAGCCACAAACATCGGAGGCACCTTCCTACGCCTCATAGCCAGACATTTCCCCAAAGGACATGCATTACATAAGCTATTCAACAAAAACAACACCAAAGTTAGCTACAGTTTCATGCCGAATATGAAAAGCCTCATAAGCAACCACAACAAAAGAATCCTCAACCGTCAAAATGACCAAAAACCTGATTCCTGCAACTGCCGTGACAAGTCCAAATGCCCGCTAGAGGGCGCGTGCCTAACATCATGCCTTGTTTACTCTGCAAAGGTCACCACAGACAACCCCACCAACTCTACGATGATGTACATAGGCATGACAGGAGGAGAATTCAAAACCCGGTTTAATAACCACAAAAAATCCTTCGAAAACGAATCGTACAAGAAAGAAACAGAGCTGTCCAAGCACATCTGGAGCCTGAAAGAATCCAGCACAAGCTTCAGTATTCGGTGGAACATCCTCAAACAGATCCCAACTCGCATGACCGCCCAAGGCCAGTGCAACCTTTGTACAGAAGAGAAAATGGCAGTACTGTCAGCAGAGAAAACATCACTTTTGAACAAAAGGTCAGAGATTGTGTCAAGATGTCGCCATGGCAAACGCTGGTATTCAAAACCAGCCAGCCATAGGGACCCTCCATGAGTAGTTTACCATATTTAAGTAAAGAACCATTCAACTCCCGGTTAGTTGCCTGATGATCGTGTAAAAACGTGAAACGCAGAGTAGCAACAATCCATCCTAATGCTGATATAGCATAGCTCTTAGCCTAACGCTACATTGAGCACTATCTCTACCGGCAAAAGCCTTACATATCGTATATATATATATACTTGGTATGGATAATGTAACCAGTTGACTCTCTGTCACTGTGATAAAGGCAGCCTGATGATCTTCACAACTTCGTCCAGCAACATTGTCGTACGGAATCTCGTGCAATTTTCATTGCATAAGCTTTATTCCCAATGATCTTATTATGAAATTCTCACCCCCCCATCTCTGTTTATGTAGAGTTGATTGGGATGTGGTGAAAAGAGTATGGTATGGTATGGAAAAGAGTATAGTAAAAGAGATGGATTGTGTTTTTCTCCTTGAGTATGCAAAACCAGTTTTGATTTTTGCCCATAGAAAATCATCAAGATTTGAAGTGTTGTAGCATTCAACAGACTTCCTGTTTGACATCCAATTAATATTGCTAGTAGGCAGTGTGTGCATGGATTTTTTTGTGAACTGTTGGGTTTGAAAAGAATTTAGAAATCATTTTAATAGGATTCACAGTTGTATCCATGAATTTATTAACTCACACAACAAAGTGAAAGCCATAGTTACTTTTAGTGAAATACAGATTGTTTTTGCAAATGAGACTGATGTCCAACCAAAGTTAATGATTCATCAGAATTTTTGATTCCTTGCTGAAGGCAGGCAAGGAATCTATGTGATGGTGTGTGTGTGTGCGCGTGCGTTGTGGGCGTTCGTGTGTGTGTAAGTATGTGATGCCTTGGCTTGTAAACACATCACATCACATCACATCACATCACATCACATCACATCACATCACATCACATCACATCACATCACATCATTAGTAGCAACTGATAAGAAGATGATGCATGCTGTTTTTTGTGGAGGTCAAAGATCACGTGAGGCCAATAGAGGACGTTGTTTGAAAATCTTGTAAACACGATATCTCAAGAAGGGAAAGGTGCTCGATTTTCAAACGTGGTGTGTTGGTAGTCCATTGTAAATAGATGATCTATTGCTTTTCATGGAGGTCAAAGGTTATTTGAGGTCACAGAGCTTAAAGTAAGAAGACCTATTAAGGGAGATATATCAGCGACTAAATGTTCCTGGAAGTTCAAAATCTTATTATTGGTAGCACCTAATGAGTAGATATGTCTGTCATTCTTTATGGAGGTCAAAAGTCATGTGAGGTCAATAGAGGACATAGTGTGGCAACCTTGTAAACGCAGTATCTCGTGAAGGGAAAGATACTTGAACTTGAAGTGATTATGTGGGTATAAAAAAAATGAGTTTTTGGCAACAAATCACAAAGTCCTTTCACTGTTTGGTTATTGATCATATGGCAGGTTTTATTTTTTTTTTTAAATATCATGTGGCCTCAGATAAAGAAGTTTTGTTTATCTTCCTCTCTTCACGTCCTTTTCTTTTTCTTCCCATCTTTTTCTGCGCAAGTTAGAATTTTCATGAAAATATTTGAAAATTATTTCAGAAAGTTTGATGATGCACACGCTACAATCTCAGACAAAGCCCATTGGACCATTCTGCTCCTGTTTTCAATGTTGACTACAGGTTCATAGTTCACATGTATTCACTCCTTTTGTGCACCACTAGAACTGGAGAGAGGTTTCGTGTTATCCTTGGAACTGGGATTCAAGAATATAGCAAATTGTCCCAACAATTTTGTCCAAGATTGTAGGTCTAAAATGTGTGTGTCTTATGCTTACTGTTCTTTGCTCATGAACTGTTACTGCAGTGCTAGTATAGACTGGTGACATTTTGCGATTGGTTCTCACTTCATGGATCCACAACCAGTCTGGCTTAACTCCCCCCCCCCTTTTCTGATTGATTTGTTTGCATTTGTGTGTGTTCTTTTTTCGTGTAAAATCAAGGGAAAGTGTCTCATCGATTATGATTTTGTCCTTATGTGACCCTAATGAGACAATATTCTACACATATTGATTTTCCTCTTTTTGCCACTTTTTTTTTTACCGCAGTGCTTTATCAAACTTTTCTAACGTCTACATTGGATTTTTCAAGTGCAACTAATTGTACTTTTACCAATGGTACATTTTTTCCTTCCCCCCTCTCTCTCTGCTTTTGAGAGCACTCGTGAAAATGATTTGCCAAAATTACTCGCTAAAAGTCTTGGAAAAAGGAAATAAAGGAAGAAATGAAATAGAATTGAAGTGAAGCCACAGAGGAAAAAGCATCACTTAGTGCCTTGAAATTAGCAATCCCTGGGATGCACATCGATAGTGGCCAAATCGATGAAGTGTACATTTGTTGTTTACATATCTCGGAAGTGATTCATAAGTCTATTTGGCTTCCTTGATGTTCAGAACGGTGCCTGTTTGTATCAGCAAAGAAGGAAAGGAAGAATTCCAATGCTCTCATTTTTGGTAGCGGTGGCACAGTTTGTGACTGATTAACCAGTATAATTTCTCCATGTGATTCGTTCAGTCAACTTGCTACCCTCACCAAGGGATTTAGGCATTATGAGAGGTGTGAAAAGTGTGAAAAGGTTAATGCGTCATCTCTAGCACTTTTGTGCGAGGTACGGCAGGTGTGTAGAGACAGGTATGTACTCAACCACTTCTAACCAATCGTCATTGATGTGGTAGTTTGATCCAACCAATCATTATGTGTTGATGATGTTGAAGTATAATGCAGCCAATCATTATATTTTGTAAAAGTGTCTGTTGTTTGTTTGGTTCATGTGTTGTTGCTCGATGATCCAAACGTTTCATTTTCAACTCCCCTCAATCCATTAAGCAAGAGAGCAAGTGTACAGTGTAAATTATTTAAAACCACCTACAGTGAATTAAGGGCTTGTGTCATAGAACAACACTCAACCCCTTCCCTCCCAGATACCTTAAGACACATTTTTATACAGTGCTCATCTGTTATATTCTGAGTCTACCTTTGGATGTGTCTCTGTGATGATATGCAGTCAGCAGTATTTCTTGTATCCTCTTGTCTACTTTCTCAGTTTCCTTGCAGTTATGTTGTTAGTCATAATCCTTTTATGTCTTTTTGATTATTCTGTCTATGCATAAATACATACATCCAAGCAGCATTCTTTGTTTCTCAATGAGTCTTTTCTCTCCCTTTGCTTGCAGTCGCCTGATGAGCCAAACGTTTAATTTCTTCGGAGTGGGTGACAATTGTCAGTCGGACCAGGAGAGGTGGAGGCTGAAGAGCACCCGTCACATGAGCCGCAGACATGGCGGAATCAAACCGGAATTCGAAAGGGGGCTGGAGCAGGGGGAACCAGGGATACCTCAAATTATTGATCCTCTAGGTAACATTTGCTTTGTTGTTCTCTGTCAGTCATGATAGTGTTCTTCTTTTCGATAACTGTCTATTTTATGGATGTTATTAATTATGTTCTCCTGTTACCAGTCCAAGTATCAGGTAAACCTTTCTCAGAAAGTAATGTGTAATCTTAATTTATGACTTTTTACTAAAGACTTTTAAAAATGTAATAAATTCTTTAGGTGAAAGAATGAAGCAGATTAGTCAAGAAGCAGAACTTTCTGTATGGAAGAGAGTTGTGAATTAAAGCTGAAAAAATTTCTCTGTGGAAGGATTATGACTGAGCATAGAGGTTATTCCGAGAGAGGTGAGATGGTTGTTACCTTTAATTATCCAAACCATGTGGAAGAAATTGAGTAAACCATTTGGGTAAAATTGCAGTAAACAAACAGCCTCGTCAAGTGTAGTACTGTCATTAAAGTGTTATTAGAACATGAACCAGAATTATGTGTGGTTAATCTGGTATGATGAAATTTGTCTTTAACTCCTCATCCCTATGGTGCTTTCACTTAAAAAATCCAAGGAGCAAAGTAACATGATCAGGTGACATATCTCTTCAGATATGTTTCCACAAAGGGATGTTGATTTCAAGGTCTTTCAGGCGAGTATCTGACACCATTCCATTCCAGAAGTTGTAATCTGAGTGAACTAACCTGAACATTTCATGCAAAAGATTAACATTCTTCCAGCCCTTATGATTCCTGACACCTTCATAAATTGTGAAAGCTTGTTAGTTAATGTTCATACTTCCTCCTCCTTCATGAGATTTTGTCCTCCTTCACTTGGTCTGAAAGTGTGAAATTTTAATTTTGAAGTGAGTACACCAGAGAATTCATATCATAGACATATCCCCTTGCTCATACTTATGCATTGTCTAACAAGTGAAAGTCTAATGAGGACAAGCTAGAGTATAGAGGGCACGATGGGAAGACAAATTATTCAGAGTTGATGGAACTTGTCTAACAATGCATAAGTATGTAAGCAAGGGGTAAGTATAGTCACTCGTGAATACCCAGACCAGTGAGTTGCTGGCAAACTGCAGATAACAGAATTGGCGGAGAGAATAGAAAATGTACATGTGGGACAAATAGAACTAACAGTTTGTTAAAGGAATATTGCAGTTACAGTTTTACTTAAAGTTACTGTTTTACTTTAACTTTATTTCAAGGGCAATTGAGAGTTTTGTTTTGGAAGCATGCGTTTTTTTCTTTACAAATATTGATATCAATTACCAATGTGAAACCCACTAATTAAAATATAGTCCTAACAACTGACACTGTGCAACACTCCATGGCATCATATTTGCATTTTTGTCAAACTTTGGGAAGCCTTATCTCAAAAATGGTAATAGATAGAAACACAATTGCAACAGATTTCCATGCAGGGTTTCTCTCTGCAACTTATGAATGATATGACAAATCGTTTTCTCCTTTGATTGTGGTGATTGTGCAAACTAGTTTTCCTGGATTGGGTTTCTTGACCATTTTCAGTCAATTCTGTCATAAGGTTTGTCCTCTAAAAAAAAAATGTAAATATCTCAAAACTACATAGTTTACTGTAGGTTTTGTTGAAACAAAATGTGATTCAGCTTGTAAATGCTTTTAAGGTGCATCTTTTCCCTGCATAATTACTTTTTTTTTAGTGGATCATTGCGTTACTGTTCAGAAAATTTTTTTTTTTTCCTTTTTTTAATGCATCTCTGGTTTTTGCACTGCCATCATTGGATTGCGGGTGTTATCCCAAGGCAGATTAAAGTGATGGCTTCCTTCTGAAGGCATCAAATGAATGAAACATACGTCACTCATAGGCAGGCTGCTTTTCCTAAAACTTACCGGTTTGGGAATTAACTAGAGATGTGCTCGCCTCTTGTAACCTATAGATGCATTAGTCACCACAGGTTACAGGATTGAGTAGGCACTGTGAATTGGCATTTCCCTAAAGTTTTTCTTTTTCTTTTTACGTTCATCTTGAAGAACAGATCTTTCTGGGAAATCTACCCTGCTCGGTAGATGCAGCTACGTTAGTGGCAGCAAGTAGTCTCTATATATTTTATAAAATAACAACCTTCTTTGAGTTTAAAACGATTTCTTTTATGAACTGAGGAAGGTTTGTAACATTTTATTGTTTCAACTTCACATGCATCAAAATGTTAGTTTGATGATTTGGGCAAAAATAGATGCTGAATCTATGGGAGAGAAATCTACTATTTAAGATGAAACCTTTTTCTTCCTCTCTTTGGTTATAACGGTAATTATAAGTGAATACTAGAACATTAACTTGTAAATTCTGATCTGTATCTGTCGTAGGCATCTCGTAAATCAGTGAGAAGATAATAGAGTAGTATAGTTTGCATAACGTTTCATTGTAAAGAAGGAAACCCAACATAGAAGGAAATAGTGATTATCAAATTAAAGGGGAATGAATGTCAGAACTTTTGACAATGTTAAATGGGAGACTAAAATTTGGTGAACACCATCACCAAAATTCATTTGAATATGTTTGATGCTGTATACTTTCCAAGGTATTGAAATTTGAATAAAAAATTAATCAGGAAGCTGCCATTTTCAGATTGTGATGACATCACTGGACCACATGTGATTGAAAAGCTTTTTTCTTTACATTTCATTGTCAATATATTTGTAACAGTTATGCATTGATTCAAATCAGAGTACTAATGAATTGATTATTGCATGATACACTTCAGTAATTCAACACAAAATGTGTACAAGTGTGTGCGGATTTATAGAAATTGTAGGTAAACAAAACAAAGAAATACATTAAAATTCCTGCGATCAGTGGTTTATGTGATATCATCATTATTTCACTTACTCAAGTTGGTTTACCTTCAACTTAGGCAAAAATGGCAGCACCCTTCTTTGAATTTCAAAAAGTGTATAAATTGGACAGGGACCAACATTTGTGAATGAAACTTTATTAAGATGTTTGTCAAACACTTCTGCTTCATTTCGATAAATTCCCAGGGTTTCCTTCTCCTTTAAAAAAAAAAAAGAATATGTGAGCTGTACACTGTTGATGATGGCAGTGATACTGGTTCAGGTTCAACATATTTCTAAAGAATTATCTGTTGGGTGTTTCCATAGTGATTGCTGTTGCGCCAGTATTTTACTTCATCTCCAAGTCTTTGTCTGATGTTTTGTAATGTTATTTTCCACCAAGTGAATGATATTTGCCAGTCGTTGATCTAATTTGGCATGTTTGCATAGTTCAGTAATGGATTTGTTGGTGCTTCAGGAGTTCAAGGTGTGGCCACCTTTTGAAATTAACTGTATTTTTTATAAATGTTTCAAAATTTTTACAAAAGACAATATACACAAAGAGCTTGTCTTGGTTCCTTGGAAGGCAAAAAGTATGTTGCTGGTAAAATTATGAAACATTTAGTATTATCCAATATTACTGACTTATCTGTGTATGAGTCATTTGAGATTTCAGGACTTTTCTTGATCAGCTTGAAAAGTAGAGACAAGGAGTCTGTTTATTGACTGGATGTTCAGTATTCCCAGTCCACAAATATTATCAACATATTTAATATTCTCAAGAGTTACTCTGGTTGCTATGCAGGTTACTATTTTTGTTGCATTTTTTCAAGTAACAAATTGAATGTCAGAGCAGTAGAAGAGTGATGCGTATATACTGGCTTGAAGGAATCGGTGGCGGTATGTATGTGGGGAAGTATTATGTTTACTCACTGGGAGTATGCATATGAGGGCAGTATGAACGGTCTTTTGTGGGGGTATGAATATATGGTGGTATTTAAAACTAGAATATGAGTTGTAAAATTGCCATATTTTGCCACCAAAAGTCAAATATGTTATAGCCACTACCAAAAAAAAGAAAAGAAAAACGAAAACATGGTCTAAGTCCTATTTTTGCATACGTGAATATTCATATCCATTCCTGTTGGCCTACTTGATTTCAAGTTTCAGTGATTCATTTTAAGTAACAGTGATTCAAAGAGTATTCCAGACCATTCCAAACTACATGTCACAAACGGAGAATATTCAATAATGACCGTACAAGCCATTTTCCCATAAAAGTAACACCCACTCAGTCCACAAAGATAAAGAAATAGTAATGCATGTAACCATAAATAACATTCAAGACAGCCTCATGCATAATTCGTAATCACAGCATGGACATGTAAAAGTCACACAATAGTTTTGTGGTCCCTTGTTTCTTCGTGACCCCTACGTCATTGGATGTTTTAGTCTATTCAAAAATTTTTGTGGTTTCAAACGATCTGTATGAATATATACGAAGACTCGGGAGGAGATTATCATGTAGATTCACAGCGTGTACTCCCTCACCTCATAACCTTCGCATTTCCATATTGACTATAAGCTTCACTTCCGAGAATATTTTGAATTTTGCCTTGCCTATTCTTTTTACGGCAAATCTTCCTTGGAGATTCTGAATTTTGGAGAGTCTGAATTTTGTAGTTTCAGCAAAAACGTGGGGACAATTTTCATATTCAAGCATCTGGAAGATGAATGCATTGTTCTCGTTCAGATTTTGTGACAGGTGATCTTTTCCCCTACTTTCTTTTCTCTGAAACACTGACGAAGAACAAAGGTAGGTGACCAGGTGATTGTCAGTACAACTCATATTCCAACTATTAGGTTTTGTATCATTTGAATATTTAGTATTGATGGTTGCTGTACTAGATTTTATATATATTTATTTTTAATACCTATGTTTAATGTGTGATTGTAGGTGGAGGGTGCTGCCAAAACTGTTGGAAAGAATGATTTGGAGGACAGTATTTAGTTCTCACTTATTTAGCTCGAGATGGAGAATGTAAAGGATGATAATAAAGTAAATCATACTCACCCACACTTGTAACACCAGCGTTTCCACTAGGCCAGTACTATGAGATTTTGACTTAGTGACTTTCCAATTTAAGGTTTTGATGTTGGTTTAAAAAAAGAAAGGAAAGTGTATATTGATTCCTGAAGTTGATACAGTCTTAGGTTGCCAGTGCTCTTAGTGTGGTAGATGGAGGTGCAGTTGTTGTGTTGAGACATGTAAGGGATTCATTTGTAATGAACCAAACCAGGTGAGTTTGGGGATATATGGGAGTATGGAGAAAGCTTTTTGTAAAACTGTGGAAGAGAACATGGATGATGCGCCAGTTCTGAGTTTTAATGTTTCCTGTAGTGATGTCATTATTAACAAGATATATGCTGTACATAGACTGGTGGGATGGGAAACGGTGGGAGGAATCAGTAGGAGTGCTGCACATATATTTACATGTAGGTACTTTGTTGTAAGCATGTTGAAAATCATCTTAATGGTTGCTGTACCAGATCTGAGATATGCTAGTTTACTTTTCATCTGCTGCTTTCATAGTGTCACAGTAGCACTAAGGTGATTTGTACAGCAATAGACTGATAGGTGGAGGCAGTGAGAGTACATTTAATGTTTAATACGCTTCCTTGTGATAGGTCATTTCTCTTACCTGCCTCTTTGTCCTTGTTTGAACTTAAGTAAGTTCACTGAACAACAGAATTTCCATCCTTTTTATGTTATCAGGTTAGATGCATATCATGCATACTAATGTGCATCCTGAGGAAGATTATCAATGATCCAAAAGTGAGATAAGACCCTCCTGGTTCATTTTTTCCCCCTTCTTCCTTGTCTGTGTTTTTGTCCTTCATTGATATTCTGATGTCAAACTTTGTGTCTACTTAGTTTTTATAGTGCTGTTGCTTGTGATTGTCATTACCACACAAGTAGTAATCATCTCATCAATTGTTTGTTGGTTACTGGTCGTCATATACTACTGTAGTTGTAAAATTGCTGCACTGTAGGTACTACTTCCATTGGTGGGTGGAAATGTCACTGATGGTTTGTTTGCTTGTATGTGCACTCATTTGAAAACATTATAAATGAATTATGAATAAATGTTGAACTGTCATGTGGAATACACTTGCCCGTGATGAGAACTTTAATTCAACCGGCTCAAAGAAAGGAGTGGATACTGTCAGTTGATTTAAGTTGAGACGTAAGAAAGAATGGATTGTTAGTGATGGCTACCTGTCAATTTAACAGTGGAAGCAGCAGGAAGGGACTTGTCCGTGTTGTTTCTATTCAGCCATTGGAAGGTAAAGTTTTGAGCGTGTGTTAATGAGGACATGTTGAATTAATTTGACGGTGAATATAAGAGCGGACATGTTAGTGATTATCATCTTCAGGTTACATTCATTGAGGATGTGAATGATTAAGTGATGATATGTTTCATGTATTTGATGATGGAATAAGGAATAAAGAAGTTGATAATTTGTTAAGATTATTCAAGAGTGGAACAGAGGAAAGTTATGAATGATTTGTTAAATTTCATTTAGGAAGGAATAAATGACTTAAGTGATGATGAGTAAATGTCATTAAACTGTGGAATTTGAAGTAAGTTATTGATGCTACATTAATAATTTCATATGAAAATGCATTAAGTGATGAATAAGTTGGTGATGATATGTTATGTTGATTGTTGAGGAAATAGTAAATAGTAATCACATGGCATGTTCATATGACAGCGGAGAGAAATGTTTGTGGAAGTTTGGACCTGTCACATTCCTTAAATGGTAAATCTAGTGACAAATATGTGTTATTGATGATGACTTATGTTCATTCATACTTGGTAATAATCCTCTAATCCAATTGGTCCATTACAGTCAGGTGACCATTCATTATCTGCTGGATAAAACACAGTTGATTAAAGCGTGAAATCACTGGTGGATGAATACAGTAAAAATATATCGACAGTGTTCTGTCGTCTGCTATCTTAGGCAAAACAGTGGTGGTACTTTATCTATCACGCACACACATTGTTGACATGTCGTTAATTATGTTTACTTTTCTCAGGGTTAGTCTTCAATGAAAATGCGTTATTTCCTACCCAAATTGTCTTGTATTTTTGTCTTTTTTATCCATATCTTGCATTATATAATGGAGCAAGTTGACGCAACCTTGGGCCTGTGCATTAATTGATGGTTGATGCACCCTTTGGGTTAATGCTGTCACTGTATGCGCTTGGACTGTGCACGTGCATTGCTTGCATTAACCCCCAGTCGTGCATTACCCTTCACTAACCTTCACAGTCCATCGTTGATTAACCTTTCATTCATGTCAAGGTGAACTCAGGCAGGAATGGGTGTGTTATGTTGATACTTTCTTTCCGTTTTACTGTGAACCTCGGAGTGAGTGAATTAGTTGTAATGTGTGTATTTTCATTTGAATGATTTGTATCTCTACTGATAATACTGTGGGCTGCCTGTTGTACATTGATAGGTTTTGCTTGTGAATGTACATCACCTTATGTAGAATGGATCATACATCAAGGTGTAGTTCGCAAGTCAATTTTGACAAAAGCAGTGGTTTATTGGATGAGTTTTACATCCTAGCAGTGTTACTAAGTGTACAATCTCAGTGAGTTGGATCAACAAAGTTACCTTTCCTTGCCACAATAATTCAGCCGCCACATTTTGTGTTGCATCTTTCAAGTCTGTAATATATTATTCCTTGAAACTCTCACATTACCAAGTAAACAGCATCTGCACTAGCATTGGCTTATAGTAATTTTAATAGCAAACTGTGATGTAATACCAGGTCAATTCGTCTCTTGCCTCTCAATCCATCAGCACGACCAAGATCTAAGGATGAGCTGGATGGACCAAGGGGCCCTCTAGCATCGCAACTCAGCACAGCCACAGGAACCAGCAGCATCTTGCAAAAACAGTATTCAAACAAGATCATACGACAGAGGAGCAAGAGACAGTCAGTGGCCAAAATGGGCTGGGAGGCCATTCGGCAATCAGTTCGTGTATGTTATTTTAGATTTCAAGATTCTTGTTTACAGACTCTTTAATATTGTTCATAATGAAACTTATGTGAAGTTGTCTTTCCAAAAAGGAACCTTTTTTGACTCCATGTACAACATCCACACTTTTAATGCTTAGTGTTTTTGTTGCATGGGGGTGGAAGGGAGTTCTTAATACACATTATTTATGTGTCTCTGTTAGTGGGTTTAAACCTTTGTAACGCTTCAAGTTAGACTGATGTATATGTACAAATTGAGCAGCTGCATTGTTTCTGTGCTCCATGGTAACTACAGGTGTGATGTCATGTAAGTTAATTTGTCACTTACACAGTGTTCATAATTCACACAGAACTAGCAGAACTAGCAGTAGTCATCAAACCAGGGATTGAAAAATAACTTGGTGATCTAGCAGTGCTGGTATTCTTTCATTTGATGTAATCTGCTTGTCTTAGCATATTCATCATACATGCCTACTTGGTTTGGTTTCGGAATCACATACTTAGTGTACTGTGTATTCAAACCAATGTTGAGATTTCATGTGACGTTAGTATTAACGTGATATGATACGATGCATGCTTTGAATATCCTCTGGACCCACACAGAATATTAAAACAGCAAACGGAGCATCAACAGACTATATGTATGATACATGAAGGGTAACCACCTCCAAAATCAAATTTTATGTCTAAATTTACCCAAAATTGATTATAAGTCTTTCAAAAGTAGCAACAGAGCCAACTTCCATAACTTTAGTTGGAAGACTATTAAAAATATCAACAACTCTATTTCTGCAGGCAAAAGTCCTTCTCTACTGACACTGTAATACAACATTAGCAAAACAATTAATATCATATAGTATATGCTGTGACCAACTTTCAAAACTTGAGGCATGTCTTTTCTGCTGGTTGCTTTATCTAAGAGTACACAAATTCAATTGACGCTTTCTTGATAAGATAGAACCTTGATTGATGGAATAAGCTGTTTGGCAAGTCTCAGCACATTCCCTAGTAAGTCAATATCCTATTTCAGGTGAGGGTTTGAAGCATGCTCCAAATGAGGTCTAACTAAAACTTAAATAGCTAAAAAACACCTCATCTAAGTACACATTCGTATAAGTTCCATTACAGAATCCTCTTTATTAACCTGAGCTTGAAACAGTCTATAAATAAATCAATTCATGATCCACTAAATATATTAACTACATTCAAATAATTTTTGTCCTGAGACTGCTCTTGTATGATATCAGAGATTGGTCATATGCTTCATTTAGGTCTTGGTATCAAGCGTATTAGTGATCTTGTGTTGTGGTGGCATGGACCTAAACTCCATCCTGTCTGAATCATATGTGAATGGATACATCATATCACATCTATGTCATGTATTTTAATGAATGTGGGTAAGGTATTACATCAGAGATGGGTTACAGCCAGTAGTACCAGCCCTCTCTCATTTTGTTTTTTATTTCAGGACAGTACAGTTTCTGCATGTCTGTCTCTCTGTCTCATTGATTGTCTGTTTCCATCTTTTTGTGTGTCTGCCTCGTTGTCTGTGTGTCTGTTTCATTGTCTCTCTGTGTCCCTCCCTTTGTCAGTTTTTCTGTGATACTCTGTTCATATTATGTATAAGTTTTGGTGAAGTTTGAACATGGCAGCTTAAAATTTAATGAATGTTTGCATGTAATCTCTGCTTGGGGCTGTAGTACTTGGCAAGCAAAATGGTAGTTTGACATTGAGATGAACGGACTGTTCTCAGACACGAGAAAACAACATCTGCACTACATCTGACAGATTTTCCCAAAGGATGCAATGCAGAAGCCTGCCTGTCTGTGATTTGAAAATGTGTGGTTGAGACGGATGACATATTTTGATTACTGAAGATAGTGCATTTAGTTTTCAAATTAAATATTAGTATGTGTTACTGTCAAAAGATGTCTTCCTTCATCATTGGAATGAGATAATTGTTTGGTAGGAGAAGATGGATGAGCAGGGTTATGAATATTTGGTGATATACATATGTTCATTATCAAATTATAAAACTAAATTTCTCATTTTTGTTCTTCATTACAGCAAAACAGGTCCCTCCTGAAGAGCAGTCAGGCATCTTCATCTCGCAGACCTCCTCTGGTTCATAGTAGGAGTTTTGCTCCTGCCAGCCTGGTCGCTGGCAACTATGATGATTATGATGATGTTGATTCTTCTCATTTCTTTTCACCTGCTGCTGTAAGTACTCGATCATTCCATTAATTTCTCATTTATCACACAGCCTTTCTGTTCCTGATGTCACCAAACCCTCAATGCCCAACATTATCAGCCCTATCAACAGACATAGATATCATTGTGTTCACCAAACCTTTGCTGTTAAAGTACTCAGACAGTTGTGTAGCCTCTTACGTAACTAAAAAGTGGTGTTTTTTTTTTCTTTCAGCATTGACACACTCCAAAACCATCACTATCCCTGCTATTATCAGACTGTTGCTAACATTCATATTACCATCGCCAAGTGACTGCTATTCCTGTCATTACACCCTTTGCTGGCATCACTAAAGCCTTGTTATTCATCATGGCCTTTTGTGACAAATGTACAAAATTACCAAACCTTTTTTTCAAATCATCCACTACCATTTAGCCTAATGAATTTGTATTTTTGACAAAGCAAAGAAAAATATTTTGAGTCTCTTTCCCAGATCCTGCCATATTTAAGAAAGCTCATCTATTACCTTGCGGGGTATTTTGCATCATAAGATTTAGTTATAGCTTTTGTTTGTACTCTCTGTATAATGTTAGGATATCAAGCTTATATGGCATTAATATACATTGCTTATGGCTGATGATATTTAAAGGAGTAGCAGTTGTCCTTGATTTGTGGGTAACTTTGCCATTGGCCAGCGTGCTTCAAGAAGAGGGATGCACGTAGAAAAAAAAGAAACAGGTTGATTCAATGATCCGTTATCGAGACATCGGTCTTCATCAATTTTTGTCATATTTGTAACCAAGGAGGCCTCATCATTACCAGAAACAGCAGAGATAAGGGCCTCCAGCTAGGTATCAGGAGAATGATGAGAACAATGTTTTAGGTTTCTCCCCCTTAAAGGAGTATAGCAAGATAGCTTCTCCACGATGGATGTTTATTTTAGCCACTTGTATCGGGTGAAACATTCCTACATTAAAATCCATTATGCTGCTTGAATGGTTTATCGCTTTCCTGTGGATATTTTTTCAGCTTTGTCCTGTATGAATGAAGGTATTTGGCCCTTAATGTTCTGATTAATTGCAAGTTACTTCAACTTTATTGTAGTGAGAAGAGTGTCACCCTCCAGCAAAATTTAAGAGGGGAGACTGAGTATAAACTAAAATGATTTTAATGCTCATCCTTCATTTTTCCCTTTTAAGTGTACATTGAGAGGCAGATGTTTTAACGGTTTTGTGTAAGAAGATGCTGAGGATGCTAGCATAACTCAGTTTGTGTTCACACATTGTCTCTGGTCAGTAATGATGCTGAAGTTAGAGTATGCATTTACACTAACAGCAACACAAGAAAATTGAAAAACTAGGAAAATATATCTATTAATATTCTAATGTTTGCACTGCATTTCAACAATGAGGCATCAATTCAAGGTGAACGAAGTTTAGCTTCACTGAATTGTCGGACAGTCTTATTTCACCTTTGGCATTTATGTCATTAAGTTCTTTAAAGTTTCTATGAAATCATATTGCAAACATTAATAGTTCGTTATCTGTCCCTCTTTTTTTTCTGTGGTGTAGGTTTCAGAGGACATTCAGGATGATGTCTTCTTTGATTTCTCTCCACCGACCAGAAGGAGAGACTTCAATCAAGGAAAAAATTTACCCAGGATAGATTCTGTGACTAGCGACCAAGAAGCTGCTCTAACCAGGCCAGATGGACTGAGAACAAGCAAGTCACTGCCTGGATTTATCGGCCGTAGGTTGAGGTCGCAACGAGAGGAAGAAGATGAAGACACAGGTGGAAAGAAACAGAAGAGGCAGGAGAGAGACGAAGAAGGTAAGTAAATGTACCACATTAAGTCAGTCACAATCTGTCAAGGGTAAGAATGGCAAGGAATTGTGTGATGAAGAATAGTGTATCTCTTTCAACTCCCCCCCCATTCAGCCTGGTGCATTATACTGTTAAGGTGTCTCTTGGCTCATTTAACTTTTTCTTTTTTTGGGGGGTGGTATGATATGGCTTTGTATGCAATGGGTGCACTGTGAATGTTTGCTACTTAGGATTTGAAACTGGATTCCAGAATCTGATGGAATCAGGTAGATTCTCAGTGGCAGATTCATGTACTCACCCCCCCCCCCCCTCTATTGGCACCTAAGAATCATTTACAAAATGAAAAAAGCAAAGAGGGAGAAGAAAAAATGACCAAACAAAGAAGGCATGATGTCATGGGGTTAAACAGGTGCAATCATTAACTTCTCAAGTAGGCTTGAAGTGTAACATTTTGCAATGTTATTTAAATTTGTAAGGGGGATATCCACAAACCCCCCCTCAGGGAAATGGTTCATTGGCTCCCCCTCTAGTCCAAAATCCTGGATATGCCACTGATTCTTTGACCCAATTATTGGAGGAAGTTTGACAGTGGTCAGAGGTAGAGCATGTTGGCCTCAAGACTATACATCATGGATTTCCTAAATATTTCAGTCTGGTTTCATGTGTGTAGTCTCTGCCAATTTGGCACCGAGATAAACAGAGAATGAAACATCAGAAACCATGATTTAGAGATTTCATGAGCTACTCCTAGTTTTGAATGTTTTTAGAGTAACATAAACTGCAGAATTCCTTATTTATTATTTCTTTACCTTCTTCACTTTTCCCCAATGTTTTGTGGCAATGTTTCTCTAAGATTGTGGAGTGTAGTTGATTGATGTTTGCTGTTAAGCTGATGAGTGAAATGAACGAGTTCAAGAGAAAGGGAATTTACAGTCTTTTGCAAAGGTGCCGGATAAATCTCGTAACAAAGAATGATTCTCTATGGTCAACTCAGCTGTATGTTGTGATTTGCTACTCCCTTCAGTCTGACAGTGTCTATGCAGTTACATGGATTCACTACATGGTGGATATGTTTTAATGTAATAGAATTAATTAATCTTGTTCATCAGTTTCCTTGATCTCCTAGTCTAGTTTTATCTGGCAACTTTCTTCTGGTCTCTACTGCAACAGGTGCGGAGTCACCGTTATCCTCACCACATGTAGCCTTCAGTGATGCAACGCCACTCACGGAACCAGGTGAACCACCGCCCACGGATTTCTTTGATTACACCGATACTTCCACCCCTGCCTATGGTCTAGACAGTCCGATGACCCCCTATATGGCTGATATGGTGTAAGTCACACTTTAGCAGTGCAGTATTTATTTCAAATTAAGTTCCAGTGCTTCCAATTAAGTACTTGTGCTTCCAGTTAAGTACTTGTGCTTCCATGTTGTATTTGACATTGTGGGAAAGATTTGATGTTGTAAGGCACACCAAAGCAGTTGCCTATATTTAGTATTGGGGAGAAGCATTGCATGCAACTATATAGCATTAGGAGAAGTAGCATAGCATGCATCTATGTATGGATTGGAGAAGAAAAGCATAGCATCCATGTACATTACAATGTCATTACTAACACTGTCTTCAGTCTAACTGTAATATACATGGGGAGCAGCGGCGCAATACCCATGGTCAGGAGCTTTGGCGGGAGTAGCATAGTGTGTATAGATCTGTCTTCATCATTTGGAAGAGCAGTGTCATAGCATGTGATCATATTTTGTGCTGAGCAAGAGAAAAACTGTGAGTTTAATCTGAGGTTCTTAGAAGCAACTAATCATGTATTTGCACTTGGTGTCATCAATTTACCCTTTCCAGTCTCCTGATCTAAGCCTTGTATCGAACCCAGATTGTTGTCATCGTTTTCCTGAAGCTACTTTAATTCTGAATGGAAAGAGTTTTAAATATAAAGTGTTGGTTTAGATGTATTGTTTACCTGGTGACCTTAGGATGGCAGTTCTTGATAAATGAGAATACTGAATGAGACAAACATGTTGTTGTGTTACCTATTTCTGTAACTTAAATTGTACCTTACAGAGACCCAGTATGTTGCATTGCAGCACTGAATCTATCAAGCACATTAAAGCCATAAAGTTAAAAAGGATGCAAAAGCTTGAATAAAAAAGTAATAGAGGAGAATCTAGAAAGGGGGCTTGTGTTGTTTAATTTTGTTTGATTGATCAAGTGGCTTTATGATAAAGTTTTACATAACATACAATTTTGTGTTTGTTTGCATCTCATGCATCTGTTTGTCCTCAGCATGCCATGATGATGTAAACTTTTTACCATCTTCATCTCTCCAGCTGAAGTAGAGACAGTACTTGCAGGAATCCCCTTCTGTCTCCATGGGCCTACGTTGTTATGTGTCTGCTAAGGTCTCTGAAATGGAGCAAAGTATTCTCTGTGAATACTAATTTCATCTCAGTAAGGGGCTGTTGGAAGGTGTACAAGTGACCAAAGATTGGCTTGGTTTACAAGAAAGGAGAAAAATGTGATTAGAGGTCTTGGGAGATTTCTGTTTAGCAATTGACCTCCTTGACAGCTGTTCTCAAGGCCTTGTACATGCTAGTATTACACTTTGATAGCAACCATCTCAGCCACTTTTTGTCATGTATTTTGTCTGCTTCTTGTTGTATTAGGCCTGCAGGCATAGGATGGAGGAAGAAGGCCCCAGATGAGAGATTTAACCTGGGCCCCATGTTCCCTCAAGACATTCCAGACGCCGGGGCCAGCAGGCAGATCAGAAGAAACAAAATTCACGACAAAATTATGCAGCACGCCTTGGACAATTCAGACCGACGAGAAATTGGTAAAGGACTAGTGGGAAGGGTGTTGAACAGGAGCTTTCGGTCCAAGCGGATGGACAGCTATGTCCAACGACAGATCGAAGAAATTCAGGACCATAGGTGAGCATGAACAAGTATCGGTAATCTATCACTTGTGAGGTTTTTACAATGAGAAGTTTGTTTCTTGCAAGTTAAAAGATTCTCTTCTTAGTTTAAACTTGAGTACTTGGGCAAGGAGTGTTCAGGTGTGAAGAGGGGTAAGAATTGTATTGATTACAGACTCTGGCCTGAGTTTTCTACAATAAGTATTTTGTTTCCTCTGGCCAAAAGGTTACTTTTTTTTTCAAATCATGATGTGCATGTGGTTCAAGCATGCTTCTCCCTGCCAAGTGTGGGTGGCTTAGAAATAGTGGTCACTGCCAATGAATGTAATGAATAGTCAATTCCGACAAGTACACTTAGAAGTTGTGGAACTTGTCAAACATCAACACCAACATAGGTGTTACGCCTTTCAGGGTTAGTTAGGCTGCTTAAAAAAAAAACAAAAAAACCGAATTGCATAGGCTGGAGGAAGGGGGATTCTTTGCCACATGATTTACCCCTTGTCAGCATTACACATGGTCATCTCACCTGCACAACAGTTGTCAGCTTTGAGATTTGTCTTGATCAGTAAAGATGATTGGTTCAAACCCTGAAGATATTGCTCAACAGCTTTGATTTGATTTAGATCAGTTTTAACACAGTTGTGATTACATCATCCATCTGTGTGCAGAATATTGCCTGAGTATCATCCCAGGGAGATGTGCTTCTTTATTTGTTCCCAACCTAGTAGGTACATATTATAATCTGATTGTGAATGTAACATATTAAGTATCGTTGAATTCCACACCACTACAAACATATCATAACCTGTTTATGTATGTTCCACTTAATGTGGTATTGATTCCCAACCTTGTAGGAGCAACACATCATTGGACAGGTGACATATTTATATATAGTTGCTTGCCATGGAGTAGTCTTCGTTCTCGTCGGTAGTAATCTCAGAGGGCGTTTTCCCGAACCATTCATTTTCCTCGTCCATATTTCAGACCTTACTTCACATACTGGGTGACAACGGTGCAGGTTATCATCATGATTGTCTCGTTGGCTTTCTATGGATTTGCTCCCATCGGGTTCAACTATACCCAGAAGACTGATCTTGTGAGTACAGTGGCATAATTACTGTGGAACCACATCAAGTACGGGGTCACCTGTCTTGCATGGGGTGGGGGGACTTGAGGGTACTTTGTATTGTCCACAGAAAACTCTGTGGTTTAATGAATATTTAAACATTTTACCACGATATTTTGCAAGAGTGAATATTACAATCTACTCTATTGATTTTAAGAAGTCAGCATGTAAATAAACTATAGTGATGAACTTTTGTAGCTCTGTTTCAATGTGTATATAGCATATCCTCATCAGTTCCCCACCCAGTATTCCATCTTCCAAAGTAAAATATCTTTCTATGGGATTTAAGATCATGGAAAGAAGCAGATACACTACCTGGATAACCAAATTGAAAGATATTGGTCAAATACAAAGATTTTGCTAATTTGAACATAAATCTCAACTCTGCTTTGCCAAAAGTAATGTTAGATGTGCTTGTAATGTGTATTGTTTAAATCTGATGAATGGTATTTGTTTACTGTTGACCTCACTGTGTAGTGATGTAAAGTCTTTGACTGTGTAGTGTAATAACAGAAATCTCATTACCTGTGTGTACTAAGCAAAATTCAGTTGCTCAGAATGATGGTACAAAAAGTTGGCAAAGGTGATAACTTTCTGTGTAAAGTATGTCAATCTTCACTTCCTTTAGTAACATTTCTGTGGAGTTTTATGTGAATCAAATGTGCAAAAGTTGGTGGAGATACTCGAGGCATGATTCCCAGCAGAACATACACCAATCACATCTAGTTCATTTAAAAACCTGCAAATCCCACCCAGCAGAACAGATACCAATCACATCTAACTGTTTTGTTTTTGAAAACTGAAGAGAGTTGTAAACCACACTTTGTCACTTAGTGCAGCTGATGTGTGAATGTGCAACATGTTGAAACAGGTGTTCCTAGTGATTCTACATTGAATTTTTCATGCCACAAGGGCAATCAAGTAAAAATGTCTTTTCATTGATTTTAAAGTTATTCTTCATTAAAACTGCCTTTTGAGGTTATGTGTAGATTAAGAAAGTTTCTCCTTTGTATGCTTGGTTTCTAAAATGTCAACAGCAATCGGGACTTCAAAATCCTAGCACGTAGTTGGTTTTGATTGATGCCTTAGGTATCAAAACAATAATAAACTGAGAGATTTTCCTATGTCTCCCTGAAGCATCTAACAGGAATCCACTCTTGTTCATACTATGCTATTGTAACTTCAAGTTCTTTTGCTGTTTACTTGATGATACAGGTTCAACAAACAAACTTGGTAGTAGAGACTGTGGGGTACATGGAACCAGATAACTTTTGGATTGGACCAAGACCGGTAAGTTCAGGACAGTAGAAGGATTAATATGGTGCATTAGTACAATTCATTTGCAATAAATAGTAATGGAGGATAAAATTAAACAAGAAGATCAAATCTAGGATCAATATGAAAAGACCCTTGAAGTCTAGTTGAAAGTATCAAGCATATATCGAACATATTAATTATGGTTCCTTCCTCCAAAATATATCAATGTGATAACTTTGATAAAACAATATCTTAAAATAGGAACCATTAAAACATTTTTATTGAACATATGAATGGAACACAGTACTGATTTTAAGTAATGGACCGTGAGAGTGTGCAACCCAGTGCTCTAGCGTAATCTTGTGAGTGTGCTTGAGACATGACAGGGTGTTCATTCTCTCGCCGCGCTTACTGGTTCATTCATACAGATACCATGTAGCAGTCAGCTGATCGATATGTGCTGGTTACGACACGAAGGAGCAAACAGCTGTTGTGCAATTTTGAGTTTGATGGGCAAGCTTGGATTCTTTTAGCCCGGTCTAGTCTTAGGTCTAAGAACGACGAGCACTAGCACAGCAGTAGGACGAGTATGAAAGCAAATCTAGATGTAGAGTATAGTAAATGTATTTTGAGAATCATTGCACTTGATTTTGAAATCTTGCTTGTATCTTCGAAGTGCCACATAAGCTCCACTGAATGTAGAAGGAAATATGACGCCTGCTGACACATTATTTGTCAGAGCTTCAGCAAACATAACATTTGGCTTCTGCCTTTATGTGGATTGTAGGCACTTTCGGCAATAGAAATACATATGTAGGCCTTCAAAGTTCAGATTAACATCGTTTTGTTACGTGTTTCTGTTCTATGCTAGGTTAGGTGGTTTAGCTAGAGGTAAAATGAGTTGGCAGGACATTTCATGGGAGCCACGATTCAACATGTCAAGCAGATTTTTTTTTTAAAGTAATGTACAGCTAGGCTGCCAAAGGTACATAAGACTGGCTAGGAATTCTGTGCTAGGCTACTGATTTTAGCAGATGACATATGCTGCATGTAGGCCTAGCTTGAATGAAAAAACATTTCTGTTTCTTGAGGTATTTAAAAGCCATGTGTTAGAATTATCATGTTCCATGTGGCCTAAGGCAGAAGCGACAAATTTTAAGATATAATTCTAGACCCTACAGATAGAAAGGACTTTGCCAAATCTCAAACTGAGTAAGACACTAAATCAAGACCTAGCTGGCCCTGCAGTAGAAAGTAAGATTGCCCAAACATACTGCTGGTATTTAGGAATTTCCCTTGACATTTGTGCAAATAAACTTTGTGGTACAGCTGTTTTGGCTGCAGTCGTAGCTGAGTTGAGACACTGTGACTAGCTGAATTCCACAGAAATTAAGAAAATAAGGCTAATACTTGGCCCTGCAGTGTAACATCACTGACTATAAAAGTTCTAATGAACATCAAATTACTAAGTGACTATTGGCCAAAGTTATTAGCAGACTATAGTTGTAGATATTATAACATACATGCACTATGTACCTTCATGTAGAGAGAAAAAAACCAAAAAACAATATGTGCAGTTAAAGGGAAATACGGTGTTTGTTCTAGAGAAAACATCCATATTTTTTAAACCAATGTTTGTAGATGTAGAATGATAGATTATTCAAAATAAGGAAGGACAGTAGCCTTCTTTACAAGATATAAGCTCCTTACAAATAGAGAAATTCAGTTATTTGTTACTCAACACTGATTTGTTCACCCAAACTTTTCAAAATTCAAATGATGCATCTTCCATTACTCATCACATACATAGTATTTTGAGAAGATGAAACTTTGGTAGATGTTTACTGATGAGACTGAATGGTTTAATAATGATTACCGCTATGTTCTTTTGCTTGTCATATCGGTGTATTCTGAATGCCCTATTTCTCTTTAAGACTACATGCAGGGCAATAATATGAAAATGTGTGCAATATAAGTTAGTCCAGTAGAGAGCTTGACTATGTTACCTCTGTAAACTATTCTAATGACAAAACCTATGTATGTTAGGCCTAGGCTGTGTAAGCAACAGAGTGATCAACTTGGGTCACTTTGGAAGTGTGAGTAAGACACTTTGATCTTCTTTTCACAGAAGAGTTTTAGAATTTCTGAGTGTAATGAAACAACAGAATCCGCCGACTGAAGGTGGATCAAGATTTAACACCAGCCTCCTAGTAAACCCGCGATCTTACATTATTCGAGTGCGAGGTAACACCTTGTTACCTTGAGTGAGGGGTACATGAGACCACAATTTTTGTTCCATTAGCATCAATTTATACGTAGCCAGTACAGAGCCTTGGTCAAATTTAAAAGGATGTTGGATGTCTTCTTAACTATTAGATGTGAAGCTTAACTATTGAGTTCTATGCTACCTAGAAGCATTGCCATGTGGTTGTACCCTTCAAAATTCCAACAAACTTATCAGTATTCATTGTGCTCACCCTAGACATTTCAGTCATTACAAAATGATGAAGGACTTCTTTAACCAGTTACCTGCTTAAGACGTATCTCTTCAACCTTTGCTAACTGCACGCTACTGCATACGATGGATATATACGTCCTGTAACCTATGCACAAAACTACATCACATAACCCCTAGCTAAGCAACAATACAGCTTTGAACAATCGTCCACTGTACACAGTGAATGTTACAGCCCTATCATCTGGTCACTATTTGCCACAGGACAGGCATATTCCTCTTCAAATTGTACCTTGTGATTAAGAAAAAAAAAAAATGGTACAAGTAAGATAAAGACACTGTCTTTGGCATGCATTTGCTTCATGAAAGGAGAAAAATCATGTGATGACATGTATTTGTGTAAAATATTTACATTGTAGTACTTTCCTTGTGTTAACTTACAAGAAAAGACATAGAGGAAATAAATTTCATAGTGGTATGGAAGCTATTTTTATTTTAATTCCGCAGTTAACTGGTTAAAGAAAGAGGGAATGTCAGAACCTTTTACAATGAAATATTACTGTCAAATGAGAGACTACCTAATGATGTACACCATCACCAAATGCCATCTAAATAAGTTGTTTGCTTTTCAAAGATACAATATGTAAGTTTGTAAAAGAGTGATTGTGTTGTTGTGGTAACCTGACCGCTTGGAATTGAAAAGCTTTTGTTTTTTTGGCTTCATTTTGTAAAATAGTTTTGAGAGATATACATACCAGTAGATTCAAATCAAAGTAATAATTTAATCATTGTATGATACAACTCAGTAATTGAACACAAAATTTGTACAATGTATGTGCATTGATTGAAATTTTAAGTAATGAAACCAAAGACCAATTTAGTTCCTACTACCAGGGGGCTATGTGACATCATAATTCAACTTCCTGAAGTTTTGTTTAACTTCATGTGGGACAAAAATGGCAACAACCCTCTTTGACCTTCAAAAGTGTTAGGCCTATAAGTTGGCATTGAAACTTTAGTTTTTATGAATTTCTGGGAATGTGCTGTCAAGCACCTCTGTTTCACATTTAATAGAGATATACCCTTAAATGGTTTTGTCCCCATTTTAATCAGTCTCTATTTCCCCATTTCCTCAATCCAGGTTTTGAAATGGGTTTGTCCATAATATAGAGGCTGACTGGATTTACCTCACTCTTAATACACTTACCGCTCTCATGCCATCAAGCCATTTTTTTTTTTTTCAGATTTTCGGTGTCCCCCTCTCTCTCAGGCCAACCCTCTCAAAGCTCATCTTCCGCCTGTCCCTTCTATATGTTCTGTTTTTGCTTTCATTACAATCTTTGGCACAAAGCTATATCACTTGCCTAGCCTAAAGAACGATTTGATCTTCTCTTTGGACCATGGCCAAAGTATTCTGAATGGTATTGACAAAGTCTAGGGTAGGCCTAATGCCCTCTTAAAAGATCACATGTCCAAATTAATTATTTTCTGAATACTACACTGGTATGTGGTAATTGCAATAGACCTGATAGTGTGTAAACTAAATTCTCTTTGTATGTAAGTTGAATTTCGTCACCTCCACGATATTTAATTTTCTGATGTCACGAACAAACGTTACTTCTACTGATTTATGTTGTGCGAGCTACAACAGTGGCATTGCTGTGCTAGTAAATAAGTTAAAATCTTTTCCATTTCCAGGCTGACTTGGTGCATCTAGGTGCAAAGTATGCCCCGTGCATGCACAGGGATGAAGAAATCTACAAGCAGATTGAACTGGAAAGGCAGCTGGAGTCATTGTCTGGTTGCTGCATTAGGACAGATGGAGCAGGATGCCTCCAGACTCTTAAGCATGAGTGCTCTGTAAGATATCTTTCTCATGTGTGACTTCAACCATCTTTTTCTTTTTGTAGTTTCACTTTCAGGCCAGATCTTTTTGTCCTTAGTAAAAATTGTTTCCTCTGTAGACAGAATTTGTGTTCCATTCTAGACTTTTTAGACATTAAAGGAAATCACAATACATCTAAACATTGGAAGAGTGGCTTCAGGTGATCCCTTAAATCTTGAAAAATTCTCCGGTTTATGTCTCGCAATGGATGTAGAGTGCTTGTATGACTAATGCAAATGAGGGTATTTCTTTTGGAGTCTAATCAATTAATAACTAGTATTTCAAGAGCAAAAACAAGTGTTTGACTAATGCTTATCATGATGAGCAGAAATCAACATTAAGCTACGTATAGATAAATTTGGAGACATAATGCCAAGTTCTCTTTTAATGTAAGCACTGTTTCTCATTAATTGGTTTTATGTTAGGAGGGAAAAGACTGCTCTTCTGATAGTTTTAAATGAAAACAATTCTGTTTTTCTTGGCTATCAAAACATATCTTTGACTTTATTGGTTTTCCTTGTTTTGTTCTAAAATGTATTGTTGTTTTTTTTATGTGATATTGTTCTTTTTCTTGGAGGTATTTTCCCGAAATGATTATTAGTTTCCTGCTTGTTTTAGAAATGACTTTGTTGCTTCCTTTATGTGAACCTTTTTACATACTGCAGCTCTATGTTAAATTAACTGAGTGGTGAGTGTTAAAATAGACAGGAGAGTGCCAGGCAGGTCAGCATAGAGGGATGAAAAAGATAGATGCGGACCATTTTGATGCAGTTAGGCATGTTTCCTTAAATTTTGTTGTTTTCCACACAGTTTAACACTCTTGGCCTTTTTTGTTGTTGTTAATGTAGACGATATTTGCAACATTCCACAAATGGCCCGATCCAACAGACTCCTCTCTTGGTAGAAGCTCTGGTCCAGTGTGTGGTCAAGATCCGAGGTAGTATATTGGTGTAACATATTAAGCTACCCTATTTGAAATCTTGAATAGTTGGGCAGCACACAGTTGTATTTACGTAATAAAAATTCAGGCCTTGAAGGGCCCTTATTTTACGACATTAAGTGACTGCACAAGTGTGGAAGAAGGCTGTTGCTAACATTATACAACTTCTTGTTGGGTGACTACCAACTTAACAATTCTTCCACACTTCGGTTTTTCACCCCTTTACTACAATAGGCCTTTCCCTCGCCAAACTCCAAACACACCAAGGAAAATGTAAGAGGTGAAAAACCTTGTTAGGAGAAAACCCCTTCACTAGGAAGGGAGCATTTAGGATCAAAGTTGACGTTTTTTTCACAAGGTCAGTTTAGATGGGAGACCTTAGGTTACTCTTGGATGAAAAGCGCATCCTACTGTGACCTGGCCAGGGATCAAACCCAGAACTTCCCGGTTGCTAAGCCTCATTGCTTCAAATGCAACTACTCACCCACAGTACCAGTTCTAAGACCGGTTTGTAGGAAACTTATCAACTCTTCTGTCCGAATAGTTTATCTGCAGAGGTCCCCTTTTGGGGCAACCTTTTATCTTGTTCAGTTCACAAAACTATGAGCAAATTATGTAGTAATTTCTTCAGAAGAGAGAAAAAGGTTGCTTCACAGAAAAGCAGCATGGTAGAGTGCGTGGTCTTGAGAGCTTGCCAACAGTAAATAGATCTTCCAAAATCATAGACAGCATTCGTGAATGTTTCTTGAACATAGAAATAAGGACTGTCATTCAAACTTTGCTGAGTTTCCATCTATTTGAGATATAAGGGATAAAAAAGAACAAATAGATGTGATGGTACTGGTGTGATCATAAAGCATTGTAACAAAATGGAATAGAAAAGATATTGTCTCTTGAAGTTAGATGATGTTGAAGATAAACTTGATCATAAATGATAAAGACATTAAATTAATTATGTATCTCAAGTAGTGTGATTATTTAGACAATGATCATTGTAGTTATTCAGTGGTAATCAGTTTGCTGCCTTAGAGGTGGCGCTTCATTGATATGATAATTGTATGTGCCATTCTGCGGTTGGTCCTGGGATGGCGATGATGCACACATTCAGTGCATGTTGTGCACTATTGATACTTATCATTTAACCAAGTTTTGATAAATTTAACGAAGTCTGAACAAGACTGCCGTTATCTCTCTTTACAGATTAGCTAGACTTGCCCTAAGTCTCTCACGTTCTACTCTCTTCTATCTCTCATGAAAGCTTTTGTGCCTATGCTCAAGATTTTATCCGAAAACACCTCTATTCATTACAGTTCCTGCAGTTCTATGTACAGCTACTGAACTAGTTTTTAATGGTCCTTGCAAACACACACACAACGCAAAGGACTTCTCAATGAAGTGGCTGGCCACCTGTGAGAGACTTGTATCTTTTGCTTCTGTTGACGTCATCATTTTTGATTCCTTGCTGAAGGCGGGCAAGGAATCTTTGTTATGGTGATTCGGTGTATGTGCGTGGGTGCGTGTGTGTGTATGTGTGCGTGTGTGTGTGTGTGATGGTTGCTTGTAGACACTCTCAAGAAGGGTAACTCTGAGTAATTTCATTTTTGGCATGTAGGTTGCCCATATTGAGTAGATGATCCCTATTGTTTTTGGTGTCCAAATCTTGCATATTAATGAGGTTATGGGGTAAAACATAAAAAATGTTAAAACTGCCATAGTTCCTCATCCGTGGGTCAGATTTGTTTTAAACTTGATAAGGTTGTCTGTTATTAACAGGTTCACGACCCTGTGAAATTTAATGCTTATCAATAGAGAGGAAGGGATAATTTTCCACTATAAAACAATAATAATAGCCTAAACACCATTATTGTGGTTATTATAAACTACCGTACAAATTAGTTGAAAAGCATATGGGCTACATTGTGCAAAATTACTATTGGCAGTTTTTGATTCGGTGGGACACAGTTAACTCAATAGGAATTTTTGTCATTGCAAATTTATTTGTGCTTTTTCAGCCTATGGAAGCCAATCAAGACCATGTCATGTTTTAAATAGCATTTTTCCAGCCTATGGAAACCAATCAGGACCATGTCACATTTGAAATAGCATTTTCCATATACTGCATTTGTAAGTAGAGAATAACTTTTACTTTTCAAACACTCCCTCAGAGGCCTCCATAGGTTGTCTCAGTAACTGGGAGGTCATGGGGTCAGATAGCTGTCACCTGCGCTTCATTTATCTCTTTGATAAAACAAAGACTCCTGCCCAGTCTACCACTGACTGTCTCCTGTGTATATTAAGGCATTCCATAAATATTTCTTTGTTATTGTATTTGCCTTTATTATGAGAATAATCTGCATTTATATATCATCAGAAATACAAGTAGCAAGATGCATTGCTGAGTCTCCAGTGTGTTTTCTCAAAGTCTTACAATGGCGATGAAGATGGGATCCTTTTATTAAGGACTCGGAAAACCTTCAAGGAAGACCATAATACTAGAAGAAAATTGATTAAATTCTGACAATTAAAATGGCCTATCCACATTTTCCTGAGTTCAGTCTCGGAGATAATTCGGATCATGCAAGTATTGGCATGCGGTGGGAGAAATGGCTACTTCGATTGGAAAACTTCTTCATTGCATTTGATATCAAGGATGAAGCTCGTAAAAGGGCAATGTTACTTCATTTTGGAGGGGAAAGCGTTACTGAAATATTTCAAACACTTAATGAAACTGGAGACTACAGATTATGACACAGCAAAAACCAAGCTGACGGAGTATTTTCAACTTATACAAATACTGAATGCTCGATTTTCAAGTTTCGTCAAGCGAAGCAAGGGGAAGGCGAAACATTGGATGTGTTTACCACCAGGCTGTGGCAATTAGCAAATTATTGTCAGTTTATGGATATAGATAAAGAAATCAAATCACAGATAATTCAAAGTTGCAGTTCGTCACGATTGCGGCGAAGAGTGTTGAAGGAACCGAACCGCACCTTAACTGAGATACTTGACTTAGGGAGAGCACTTATGATCTCGGATCAAAATGTTACAGAAATTGAAGGACCAAAAGTGGAAACAGTACAAAGTAAACTACCGAAAAACTGGGACAGCGCCAAAAAGAAATGGTACAAACAAAGCCCAGTGTTGGAAATGTGGTAGTGACTTTCCAGAAGGGTAATGTTGACTGATATCATACTGTACTTGATGTGTGGGTTGGCCATACTGGGTAGGTGATCCCTATTGCTTTTGGTGGACGTCAAATGTCACGGTCATGTCAGGTTACCCAAAATAAAGATCATTTTGAGTTAAGGGCTTGTGGTGTATCAAGAAAAATAACTGCAGTTGATCTTATACTTGTCATGTGGATAATTCAACTTTGTTGTAATATAACCATATGGCAAGGAATCACAAAGCCTTTTGGCTTTCTGGTTACTCGTTTATTGTTTTATCCATCTCGAATAAAGGATGATATATTTGAAGATACTAGCTGTTGTCATCCAACCAGTGTTGAGTTTTGTATGACTCTTGCTGGATATTCATTAAGACAAATATTCACGCTATGAACGTTGAGCACAACATTAGTATACGTATACCAGAGACATTACTGCAGTACAAGCACAGATGTACTGCTACGTGTCGCTACTTACGCACTAAGGTTAGTGGCTAACCTGGTGAACTTGTCCTTTCTCCGAAAGCAAGAAGATTTGAAAACAAATGAAACTTGTGCGAAATCTCTGTACTATCTTTCCTACTTCTATGTGCCTGTACATACTGTACATCAATTTATTTGGTTCAATCAGTGACACTCTGTGACAATTAAAAATAATTTGGCTCAAATATGAACACCACTTTAGCTTTTAGCCATTAGCTGCAACAAATTGGTGAATATTTATGTTGAATACCATGGGCTCAAAGTATGACTTCACCAATTGCAAAAGCTACAAGTCTAGCGTGGGCAACCAGGTGTTGACGGTAGCACAGTGTAACAAGATTACAATGACTTGTTGTAGAACGCTGGGAGTGTGTTCCTTGTGAAGGGACAGTCTTTTAAAGGAGGTGAGAACGGTAGAGATCCTATCAGCTGGCTCAGCTGGGAGAGGACAATCATGAGAGACTTGGGGCAAGTCTACAGATTAACAGGAACACTGAGGAAATATTAATGAAATTTCCCCCTTTCCCATCAGGAAAACAAAAATGACCTGCATTATTGTGTCATGCTTCTACCTGTTTTTGAACTTTTTAGGGGTTGTCCAGAAAAAGAAATGATTTTGTGGTAGAAAGAACATAAGAACCTGTAAGGTCTTTGTTCTTTGCACAGACTATATTGGTCTTAAATAGCAGAATTAGTTGGTGTTTGGTTTCGTATCATACTGTATTATACCATCACTTGACTGTTTTTTATAATAGACTCGTTTTTGGTGGTCACACCTGAATTTATTTAAAATCGTTTGGCAGCTTCTGGAGGGTCAGTTTTTCTGGTTGATGTATATATTTACTCAGGTTTGGTGTTGTTTCTTCTGAGTTATTCATACTCAAGTAATTGTCCTTATAGTTTAGACAGAACAGTTACTAAAACTGACATATCAATGCTATAATTTCATAGCTGGATATAAATCCTGATCTATCATTGCATTTTCCAGTTTGCATGTCGTAACTGCGAGCATTTTGAAAGCTAAAATGGATTGGATTTAAGTAGTTGTGATAAAATCCTCTTGAAGTATTTCTTTTGGAATAGTGTCCCCACCAATCACTTTTCTGTGCTCCTGAACACCTGAAATCATTTTGATTTCACTCAACGCAAAAATATTGCTTAAGTATAATCCCCTCCCTCATGATGAGCCTTTCTTACAGTGGTATAATTTTACCCACTTTTTAGTGTGGTATCCTGTAATTTATTCTTGTTAAAGCACTTTGATTTGTGCATTGGTACTTTGCTCAATCAGTTACAGAGACTGTGGAAGCTGGTAGAACAAAAGAGCATGAATACAGAATAGTATCTTAATGTGAGAGTAATGTTGTATGGTTCCCTTTGTTGTTTAGTATATAGAGGTTTAGAGCTTTTCATTACACTGTGCATACTCACTGTGTGTAATATGGTATGCAGAAACTACCGGTGGGCTTCTTGGTGTATTTAAAAATGTTAAGTGAAGGCTAAAGGATGAAAGAGCAGTAAACACATGCCGCATTTAGATTTAGAAATATAGGAAACAATGTTTTGTGTGAAATTATGCATTTTTTTCATGGATGAGTGTGTGCATGTACATGTACATGTTGGTACATGTACATGTGGCAGCTTTAAAATTTTATTTAGTCTGCACATTTTGTTGGTAAAGTTTTTTCATCAATGTTAGTGACTGATGCACCACGTCATCTATGGTGTCTGAGACAGGTTTCCAGTAGTATCATCTTTTAAGGATCGACAGTTGAAGAATGCGAAAGACGTTTCAGTGCCATGAATTATATTTGTTCTATTTGCAGGGAATGCTTGAACCCATCATCCACAGCACCATACGAATGGCCTGACAACATATCAGACTGGGAGGTCAGTAAAGCAATTGTTTATTGCCAGTAGAAACATTGTTGTCTCAAAACACTTTTTTTCCACTTTTTTTAAGTCAGCTATCGTAACTTTTGAAAAATGTCCAAGTTCAGCGTGAGATCTTTGCATCTCAGATCATATGACTTCTTTATGCACACATGGATGGGAGGGGAGGGAGGTTGTCCAAAGTAATTCCTTTTGTTTATTGTTGTGATTGACAGCTGGAGGAGTGAGGCAGAGAAACAGGTTCAAAACTTGATAAAGTTAGCGTTTTCATAATCTTACAGATGAAGATTGTCTTCAAGAAAAGCCGCAAGCTATGGTGTTGTTGCTCATGTGAAGTGAAAGTCAGATTTGCTTTGTTAACCTGAGAGAAGTCTTCTTTGAAGAATGGTTGCAGTGTTGTTTTTGTGATGCTTCAAGTGCTGAGACTCTTTAGTTTGTTTGGGTTGATCATTTGTGTTATTCTTACCAAAATGTTTAAACAAAAGTCACCATCACATAGATTTACATGAAAATGAAATTCAATTTGATTTTCTTTTGTGTGACTAACTGTTGGATATCTTTTTCAGATCTGCAAAGAAGAGACGGACAACCCAAAGCTTCCCCATACGACCTGCACGCTTACAGGCCGTCCATGTTGCATTGGTATTCAGGGGGAGTGTCACATTGTCAGCAGGCAATATTGTGAATTTGTGAATGGATACTTTCATGAAGAGGCTACCCTCTGTTCACAGGTAAAAGAGATAGAGACTGGAGTTATTCATTTCGCTGGCTCCCATGTACTCACATGACGGTATTCTGGATTTCCTTGGTTATAAATGTTTGTAGTATCCCATCAACATGTTTGACTTGTCATGCTAAATACTCATGGTTTTGTTTGATGGTTTACACTTACAATGAAAAATATGTGAAGATTTAGCTTTTAGAAGCCAATATTTGCAAAATATAGTGTCAAGTTTTGCCTAAATTTGTGCAATTAGAATTACTCTGCTGTAGTAAAATATAGAAAGAATATGTCCCATGGTGCCATTTAAATTGATGAACAGATGTTCTGGCCTTCAGATAAAGTATACATTGCTTTCCTTTCCTGATTTTGGAATCAAATTGACATTGCTTCCTTCCTTGGCTTTGTGGATCCCATTTGCATGGCTAATTTCATGACTTTATGGCTTGCATTGGCATAGCTTAGTTTCCTGAGTTCAACAACAATTACCAGTTTTGTTGGAAAGATGTTGATCTGGACACTTTCATGGTATTCTGGATCGTTTTGAAACTGATTGGTTGGTTAGTTAGTTGTGTGGATGAGATCTACATTGAATATTTATCTGACTGACTGGACCACACATTTACTCTTAACAATTATCTGGCTGTATTGATCACATGTGATATTGAATAGGTGATTGACTTTTGTGAATCATACTTAAGTTGGTAGAGTTATTTGACTTCTGGAAATAAAACTTTAAAAAGGACTGCAGCCTGGCTTTATGCATCCCATGTATCAATTGACCAATAACAAAATCCATGTACACTGACTAGCTACATGGCGTTACAGATCAGATCTATGCTGACAAGTCACTGGCACTGTGGATCAGATCTACTCTGACAAGTCACTTGGCATTTTGTAAAATGCTTACCTCAGGTAGTTACCAGATTTTTTGAATCACATGTTATATAAGTCAATTACCAGGTTTATCAATCATTCCTTACATGGTTAGTTCTACCTGTCTGTGTGTTTATCATGGAAAAGAGTACAGAGGGTACATTTTACATTGTACTTGTTAGATTTAGATGTAGATTTACCTCAAAAGCAGAAGACAGTTATCATGTAAGCAACTTGTAAATTGTTTCCTTTGTTCAGGTTGATTGTCTAGATGATATTTGTGGACTGCTGAATTTTGTAAACACGGATTACCCAGACCAGTTTTACCGTTTATGGCTTTCCATCTTCATGCATGCTGGGTAAGTGTGTTTTTAATGTTACTTATGCATAAGTCAATGATGTGCATCCAAATATGCGTCTTAATTGGGAATGTAATGACACTCAAGAGGTAGTCACCTAAGTGATCAGTCTCAATCCCAGGTGTCCAATTTGTAGTGTTCTTGACAAAAAACACCTTTTTGGGGGGGGGGTGGGCTTGAAGAAAAATCTGGTCGAGGAATATTCCAGTAATAATGTTGACATTTATTGAAAGATACTTTTTCTGTGAAGTTTGTACAAAGGTGGAGGACAATGAATGTGGAAAAAGTAAAAAATTGGAAATTGCATTCTAAAAATAACGAAGACTGAATTAACATTTTTCTGACTTCTGGTGCCAAGAGACGATGCTTTCTTCTGCTTCCACTTGAAGTGTGATTTTTTTCAAAGACTCTCCAAGCCCCCTTTTTTTTCTTAGTTTCCTTAATAACTGATACAAGATAAGACAGTTATGCATTGACTTGCATCATTATGCACTGTAGCATAGGAAAGAAAAAGCTTGGTCTGCAAGGGACTTTTTTGTTTTGCTCAAATTAATTCTCAGATTGTTCAGATTATTTCACTTTTGTTTGCTTTAAAGCCCAGATAGGAGCTTCTTTATCATTTTGTGTCAGTGGCATACCGCCTTGAAATGAATGTCACAATCTAAGCATGTCAAAATAATAGTTTCAGACAAAAGGTACTCGTATTTGATGAGGGATGAATGAACTGTGCTACTGAGTCAGAGTTGATGGCTTATGGAAGAAAATTCTTTTAAATTATACACTCGCAAATTGAATTTCCCAAAAAGTTGGATGATGTTACAGTCCTAGTGTTTCAGGGAGATTTCAAGTAGTAAACTAGCAAGGCTAGTCAACCTCTGATTTATGGTGCTGTGACAATAGTGGTGATTTGACATTCATGTTTTGTATGATTCTGATTATGACAATTATTTTCATCAGCTATTTGTTTTTTCATAATTACTTTCAATGTGTTTGTTTTAATGATTACAATTATTCCATTGATTGATTCTAATTGTTTTGCATCGTTTTAATCATACACATGATAGTTTGATTCTTGTTTGGATGTTTTACGACTAATAATACATGATTGTATTCATTTTTTTGTTTCAGTATATTCCATTGTATACTCACAATCATCATGCAGATGACCATTCTTCGGGATTTAGAGAAACTCGCCGGCTGGTTCAGGATCTCAATTATTTACATATTCAGTGGCATCGGAGGCAACCTTACAAGTGCAATCTTCATTCCGTTTAGAGCCGAGGTGAGCAAACCCTGAAAGTCTTGTTTAACTTTTGCTTGCCGGCTTCTCGAAGGTGGCAGAGATACATAAAAAAAGTCGTCAGAGTCACGACTGGTTTAATCTCTTATTTGAATTTGTTTATCGTCTTCAAAGGTCTTGACTAAGTATTTTAATTTTTACAGTAATATACTTGCTGCTGATGTCAGGTAGTTTGTAATGCTGCTGAGCTTCAGTTGTCTGTGTGTGATAATGTAACATTATCATAGTATGGTGGTGAATGAAAGTGATGGGAGTGCTTGTAATTAACATCATGAGTGGAAATAGTTAATTTGTTTCCTACAAATGAAATTAATATGCTATAAAGAAAGAGAATGTAATAAGCATGATGCCATTATGGGGTGTTGTCTTATAGAAGAGACATGTTTTGGGATGTCATTGACACATATTTCAACTGCTTGTGTTGTATTGTAATCAAAAGGGTGCACAATACAACACAAGGAGTTATGTGGATCAAACATGGATGAATCTATTGAATGCACAGTTTTCTTCCAGTGACAGTCTTACATCAGTTAAATCAAAGTCACGTTTGATGGTTTTTGTCTGTGAAAGTGCAAAGTTTAGGTATTCTGTAGATGTATGAAACACAGGAAGCATTAAAAGGACCTACAGCCAAAAGGGAAAGCTTTGTTTACTATTTTGAAAAAAAAAACACAGTAATTGTAAATTAAATGAATTTTACAAACTGATTGATGCAATAGTTAAATTTTAGAAACTAAGACCCACCAAAATTCTATGGCCAATATGTGTTGTCTCACATGGCACTGCAATATGCAATGTGTGTCATCTGTGATATAGCACTGTAATATATTCAAAACTAATATGTGTCATCTCTGATGCTGCACTACAACGTCATTCGTAAACAATGTATTATCCCTCATGTGGCACTGCAAGCTTATTCACATTGCATTTCATTGCAAGTTCATTCAAGTTTTATCCTTCCCTTGCCTTTTTTTCTCCTCATTGCTCCTTTCTCACAGGTGGGTCCGGCTGGGGCACAGTTTGGTCTTTTGGCGTGTCTCATCGTCGAGGTCCTACAGAGTTGGCAGATGCTCAAGAGTCCATTTAAGGCCATTGGTAAACTGTTGGGGATCATCGGTTTCCTCTTTGTACTGGGTCTTCTACCCTGGATCGACAACTTTGCCCACCTCGGCGGATTCATCTGCGGCATTCTTTTATCGTTTATTTTCCTTCCTTACATATGTTTCGGGGAATTTGACAAGAGGAGAAAAAGGATACAAATATTTGTGTGTTCCATCCTACTGTTGGCATATTATGTTCTGGCCATTGTACTTTTCTATATCACCCCGATCAGGGATTGTTCCTGGTGTCAATATTTCAACTGTATACCACTCACAGAAGACTTTTGCAATGACATGAAACTGAGATTGGAAGACAGGAGCACCTTATGATGACAGCAGTCCCTTGACCGTTAAAGACAGACAAAGAGGCCACAATTACAAACTGAAATAAGTAGCGAAGTTTACCAATAAGTGTGGTGACTTAATGTAATTGTTAGTCACTAGAGTTGCATTGATTTGAAAGTTCGATGGTTTTGATTCGTTCATTCTTGTTATCGAGTTGTATGTGATGGTCATTATTATTTAAAGCACTCTTCAGGGTTTTTAAATGCCAGAGGAATTTGCCTCTTCAATGGGATCTTGCCATTCATAAGCTCACTGTGATACCTTCATGCTATAAATTTCTAACAAGATGTTTGGCATTTTGAAGCCTTTTCACAGAACCACTATAATGGTAAATGGTTCCTTGGTCTATTTTTGTGTGTAAAAAGGAATATCAATAAATTTTGTTGCGTCAGATGATTGAGGACCAACAGATTAGCCTCAATGGGAGTTGTTTATCAAAGTGGAAACAAATATCAAAAGTTTGATTACGAATTAAAAGTGAAGCAAGAGCAAGTAATTTTTTTGTGAAGCTTAGTTTCTGAGGTTTGAAACAATTGAAGTGGATGATCCTCGTGTATGTCTGAGCTCTAGACAATCAAATAATTTGTTTAGTTCTTTTGACAATTTGGAAAGTATTCTCTAATTTCCAATGATATAACAAAGAATAAGGCGGGTGCTTTTTTAAAAATCTTGAAGGTGTCACAACTTTTAGTATTTACTGTGGATGAATACTGTTGATTGCAGACGTGGTGCTTTCGTAAATGACCTTTAAAAATGTCTTTTTGATTTTTAACCTCAATTTTCTGGAGAACTGTTTAACTCTCTGTGACTCTCGTAATGTATTTTGACACAATCAACATCAGTTGTTTTGGTGAATGATTTTCTTGCATTTCGAAATTCTGGACATCTGTGTAAAAAGTTTTCACTTAGTGTAACTGATGATTTTCTCTATGACAGAATATTTGTTTTTTTGAAATATAAAAAGTATGATTAAAGGTCTTGAATATTGATATGCAAAGTGACCTGTATGATTCTCCATATTCATAGAAATATATCAAATGCAGACATGAAGAAATTGAAGAGCGAAAACAAAAGAGAAAGGTTCCAAGATCTTTTATTATTTACATTCTCCAATTTTACGAGCTCATGAAAAATACCGTATTGTACAAATTATATAATACAGCCACTTTTGTAAAAATTTGTTGTTTTGTACAAGTGCAGCAGAGAAAGCTGAAATACTTTATGATATATGTATATGGAAGATATTCACTATTTACACATATTAATTTCTCTTTTCTACAAAATGCAAAATATTTGTGAAAAAAGGGATAAATTAAAATTAAGGCAACTAGCAGTGCATTATGCAAAACACGACCTGAAGGAAAGACATGCTACATGACACGTCAAACATTGCACACTACAGAGACCAAAACGAAAAATAAAATACCCTCATCATCGACAATGTCAGCTGTTGACTAAACCTCAGTAAGCCTACCAATGTCACTCCATTTTACAATTCTTCTCATCTCTAATTTTGACATTTTTTTTCATTGCATAGCTCTCTTAAATTACACAGGCTGCTTGCTGTCCTTTCAAACCACCATTACCGTTTTTTTTTTTTTTTGAATTAAAATAATTATTTGAAAGCAAAACAATTTGCACTAAACTAAGAATGTCACACACAGCTGAAAAGTTTATAAAAGAAAACATTCAAACAAAAAAAAATTCCATTTTGGCAAACACAAGTGGGACAACAAGTTAGCCCATAAACACAAATTGCTCCTGATGCACTTAAAGGAGTTGGGAACAAAGAGTTTGACCCCAAATATTTCATAAAGATGTTTTCCCCAGTCCCAAGGATTGCTGAAATGTTCAATAAGTTATTACCTTCATGACTGGCCATCATCCCATAATGAATGATATAAATAAGAGTAATGAGAAAACTGAGAAAGCATAACTTAAAACCTAGTCCTGATTAAACATGGTATTTGGTTTGGTCCCATTCGAAACGACGGTATGCTATTGCACTCACTGGGCCCTTCTGCTAGCCGGCCGAGTGGCCGGTTCTATCAGACACATGTAGAGGGTCCTATACTGGTTGTGACATGAGCTTCCTTTGGCCTGACAAGTAACTGTCCTTTGGTCCAAGGGTTTTGCAGCTGAAGAGGACAGAATTCATCCAGCAGTGTGTGTTCTATGTTTCCCATGGAAGCGATCAAACAGAATTCACTCCATTGGTCCTCATTGTAGATGGTAGCATCCAGCTTTCTGCTCTCAATGGTCTTGTTTAACTGCTGAATGACCAAGTTAATGATCTCTCGGCATGTGGTCCTGTTTGTCACATGAAGCTGAAAGAAAGACAAAAAAACTGTGTCATGGCTAAAAATGTGTAATAGCTTTGGCCATTCAAAATTGTTTTACCATTTACAACTTCAAACATCAAAATCCCCGGCCATTGCCCCAGACAGTTTTCAGTCAAGCGAAGTAATTAATGCTTGTAGTGTTTAAAACTTGCTACACATTGCTTTTAGTGCAAGAAGCGCTCACTGAACATTTTACATTGCGATGAAGACAAATGTGCCAGGAGATTGTGGCAGGTAAGGTGTCATCCCATATTTCAGCATTAACCAGTTTTTGGACAACTTGATTCATAGATCACCAACCATATTTCACATTGACACAAGACAGTTTTTGTTAATATCAATATGGTATTGACCGTCTCTTCAATTTATCCTGACATAATTGGCATCGTGTTTCCTCACCTTTACACTGGTTCCTTTGGCTAGACCTGACTGGTATGCGGGGTAAACCTTGAGAATCCCTGAGGTGAGTTTACTGGTTGGCTTTTGTTTCATGAAACTCTCTACATCTAGTTGACTGGAGGTGAGATTATTGTTAAAGTTGAGGCTTGAGACTGTGTCTCCGATATCTACAGAGAGAAAATTCCTGCACACATTACAGCTGTCCATTGAGTTTTGAAATCAGAATGTGAAAAAAAAAGCAAAATGCTTGTTCCATAGAAATCTATCCTTTAGGAAATAATTGGCATCCAAGAGTTAGACGTCACATTAAATTCCAGCACTGGAACATTTCAAGTGTTGCCATAGAGATGTTATTAGTAATGATTTTGTCAGCAGTAGTAGTGTTATTGATGAAAGTGTCACAAATAAGTCAGTTTAAAATGTCTGACAGGTGGATGCAGAATTACACTAAAAGCACTGACCTTCTGTTTGCTGATTGGCTGTATTTTCAATGTTGTCATTCATTTCCAGGGGGGATGGTGGCGGTGCATAGAGGACTGACAGAGGAACACCTCCAGTCACTTGTCTGTCTCTTGCATACTGTAAAATGTCTGTCAACCATCTCATGCTCTTCCAAATCATTTCAAGATTCTGTAATGGAAAAATAAAAGAGCAAAGACGGTAATTTTGATTGATGTACACAGTATCGAAGTTTCTATTTCTGTAGTCCTTGATACAAAAATCTACCAAAATGTATTTTCAATGTTCCTAAAAGAATGAAATCATGACACCTGTCCACCAAGACTCTTCAAGCTCAAAACATCTGTTTTATTGTTTCCATGTGTGAGAATGTTTTATGTGTGCAATCTAGGAACGTGTTTTAAGGTCTGCAATTTTAAAATTTGCGGGAACAATATCAAATGTCAAGAATCAGCAAGAAAATATTACTCGATAGTAAATAACCTCGGTCCCTTTGGGACAAACTGTATCACCAGTTTAAGTGACTTACATTGGCTCAAAGAACAATGGAAACAAAAGACAATGCAAGGATCCCAGATAGACTTCAAGGGTGAACATGAGGCATGGAAGTACTGTCTCAGAATGTAGTAAGTCAGTGGTGGCAGTCTCCTTGCCATCGGTAAGGATCAACAGGAACCTTCAGTAACTTTTTCAAATTACAAGAAACCGACACAGCATTCTGGAAGATGCTAGCAGGGTTTTGCCAGATTTTAAAATGTCTCATTCAGACAGATAAATGATTACAAGATTACTGACAGGTAAATGTTACAAGGAACATGAAACAAAAGCCACAGAAAAAGTAAATGAGATGGAAAAAACCTCACAGTTAAGAAATTTCCAATTTGGTCCTGCCTGTCCTTAGCATCTGTGAGCTCTTCATCTGAAAAGGCTTCTCGTAACGTCTGCTGGGACAAGATGTTGTCCATCTCCAGAATAGAAGACAGTCTAGCGAACCGCCGTGTGAAATTTGGGTGGTACGTTGATAGGTGAGCTGTGAGGAAAGAATGCATTTTTAAAATGAATGTAAATACAAAAAGTATTGTGCGGGTTGATTGCACAGAATTTGTGCTCTGATACTGTGATATGTAACTTGAAGGGGTGAAACATTTTCACTTTTACTTGAAGGACAAGCAAGTATAAATGATCATGCAGTGCATCCATTGGAATTCCATCCTAGGCAAAAAAAAAACCCTGGACAATGCCAAATTCTTGCTTTGTACATTTTCTCACCATAAACATGTAGCTATTTTGAATAGCCAAAAAAGCTGAGGTATCCCACAGAAAAAAAATAAACATTCAAAATTGGATAGCCAGCCAAACATATTAAAATATTTTGCTAACCTACACAAATCAGGGTGCTGGAGGAGGGGAGAGAAACATAAAAGGTTCTGAAAGGAATGATCGGGAACAAAAGTTTTTTAGCTGTCATGAAGGCAACATGAATGGTCCACCAACTGCCATGAATGAAATACTTCTGCGGCATGGAAAGGAACTCACCGAGTTCAAACACCGGCACAGGTACGGAGATGTAATCGGTACCGATGAGCCACTCGTCGGATGTTCCTGGGCCGAGACAAACATTACCAGGGGCCGGGAATAAAAGTATGATGGATACCTGGGGAGACATTCAATGCAAGACAATAACAATATGCAGGTGATACCATCAGCACAATCATCTCAGTACATACAGTATTACTTCCTCTTGTGCTGGATTATGTTGCATTAAACCCAATTACCATCTTGTCATATCAAATCTAATGATAGTTGCTCTTTTATTTTCTATATAGAAGGCACAACATCAACAAATTGTAATGTCCTGTCTTACCTCATCATTGAGTTCAATTACTTCTAGATCACAGATCCTGTGAGCAAGTGCATCTCTCTCTTCGACATTAACTGTCTTTAGCAGCTCTTTGGCTCCATCGGCAAGTTGCTGCTGAAACTGCTCTTGAGCAACCGAAGGTTTAGATTTGATCTGTCAAACGGAGGAACGAAAGACTTTCATCAAAATGAATTAGGTATTAGAAGGCAAAAGGGACACATTTCTATTTTTCAAAAAATTTCCAACAATCTCCTTGGATTGAATTGCAAGGATGTAAGATGAGTAAGTTCAGCAACCAGTTTCTTTAATTGTGTAATAGAAGCACACAAGTCCTCACATAGGTTCATATGGAGGGAGTGGAGCAAACAGCATAACTGCTACTGTGGCTGCTACATACCTCATTAAGATCTAGATTATGCAGCCATTGCCACTCTTCTTGAGAAACGTTAGGATTGTCTCTAATCTTGAGATGTGGCAGGATGTTAGGTTGTTTCTCTGGGACTTGAACCCTGATAGTGTCCACAGAACTCCTCATTCTAAGGTATGCCAGGTACAATCCCCTTGTGAGTGGGTTACCGCTAGAGCGATGGTGAACCAATTTTTCCTGTGGGTGTAAATAAAAAAAATGGTTAATTTATCTGTTCTGAATGATTTTGAACTAATGATAAGAAAACATTTTGTGAGTAAAAATAGTCACAGGCCACATTTCAAGATGGACGATCACTTGTTTACAAAAGTCTCCATATACAAAGAAATGTTGTCCCAAACATTTCCACAGCAACGCAGGTATCCTGCAGTCCGGAGAGGCTAATGAATTATTTCCATTTCCATCATTTTTGTTATGTGGAGATAAGCAATGCAGTTGCCTGCTGTAAGCCGCCTGTCCTCTAATTGGCAAATGTTTACAGTTCCATTTAAACATCTCCGATACAAGCGGCCGGTTTTTGTCGAGCAGGCACTAAGTAGTTTTGACAAGATGCAGTGTGGATGCAGAGTAACGGAGCACTGTTTACGAATCCATTAACAAAGTGACAGTATTTGTTTGGAGAGACAGATTGATTTCGTCCACCCCCGGCTTGCAGTTTCCGAACGACACTGCGAGAGAGATACTCACCGGTAGGCTGTTCATGAGCAGTTCTGATGCTGAAGGGGTCTCAACACTCATGGATTTACGTTTCAGCATTCTGTTGAGAGGAATCCATTTCACTGCTGTGGATGGCAACATCCTTGGCTCCTACAACAAACAGAGACATTGTAAAAGGTAACCACTGTGTTTGATTTGGGAGTGGGAGAGAGTTACCAATCTAATCATGACATTGGGGTGGAGCATCCGTGACAAACTCGTGCAAAACTACAAAGAAACCAAAAATCAGTATCTGTTGAATCCAGAAAGTAAGTAAGGTGCTTTATCATCCATAGCGAATGTCCTCACCTTAATGTGACTCATCAGTAACCATATCATAGTCCCATGATTGTCCCTGATTGGCTCAAAGTAAAGCTGTCCAAGATCCTGAATGCAGAGGACACTCTGGAGGTGGGCTACCGCCGAGAGCAACTTGTTACGAAAGAGGACGGTTGCAGAGGATGAATTGGAATGTGAAAGATCTGTTCGGAGGAGGTCAACATCGTCCCATGTTTTTGCAACCTGGAGAGGAGAAAATAGCTTGTTCAGACAATGTCATCAGAACCAGCAGATAGTGAAAACTTTCAAGCACAAGTTGAAGCAAGACAGATATAACTACACCTCAACCAGGCTATGTGTCATCACTATTAACGATAAAAAGAGGAAGAAATGGATGACCATATCTGATTATCGAGCAGAGCGAGTTCTAACGCACCTTCATGAACCAAAGAAAGTCCTGCTGGTAGTTGCTGGGGAAATTTTCGTCAACCTCCACGATTGGTATGTGGTCTTCTGTTGTCACCATGATCTTGTCTTCATGGTACAGAATATTGGCCAAATAAATGCCTCTGCAAATATGAACAATAAAATCATTCAAATGCATTGCTCCAAATCCTACCTTACAATGATCAGCATTCGATACCATCTCATTAAAAGGCTTTGCAGATGGAAATATTGCAGTATGAAAGAGTTTCTTTACCTCTTGAGGTGTTTCTGGAACTTTGGTGCAGACTGGAAAAAATTTTTCAGACTTTTCCTGACTGTCTTTCGAACTTGACTTGGTGATGCCCTTGGAGAACTCACTGTTTTGGGGAAAGAATACAAAAGTGGATACATGTTATTTGATTTCAAAGATTGCAAAGGCAACTTGAAAAAATATGAATCATCAAATCATGCCAAATGAAATAAATGGTGAAAGAGCAGAAATCACAAACAGATTTAAAGAAACACTCACTTCTCATCTCCCCAGAGTCAGCTGGTCTGCTGTCTCGAACTTTTCTGAAAAGTTCATCTACTTGAAAAAGTTGGTTGTTGAATCTTGGGGCACTGTTATCACAATCCTTCCAGCCTGAAGATTAAAAAACATGAAATGACATACTCCACAATATGGCACAAACAGTGCCAGAGTGGCTCTATGGCCCTAGGGCAAGTGCCTTATCTGCCTAATGGTTAATGTGGCACTGGACACAGATGTGATGTTTCCAAAAACCTTACTCTAGTCAAGACTTCTGTAAAGTCTTCATGCTTGATGGGGTGGAGAATAAAGTAGGGAGAGGAGAGTGGGGTGCACATGATTATCATATCAACAGAATCCATAACTCATTTGACATAAATTGCAACCTATGCTACCAGCTATTGCTGATGATAAAAGAAAAGAACGTTACACAACTGAACACACAATAGTTTTGGGCACTGCACAGAATACAAAACTAGAATAAAACTACATCTATTAAACTAAAAATTAACAAGAATAGTGTACAAGAAAGAGAACTAACAGGCCACAAGTCTCAGCAATGTCTTCAGTCACAAGACCGAGTGAAGCGGCCATCTCATCACATACTGCCAGTCCTCACATTGCCACCCCCCCTTCATGTCCTCTCCTCCCTGATATGGCCAATCTTTGAGGTGATGTGTATCCCATGAAAACTTTTCTCACCATTGGTACCCATCCACTATACACAAACTACATTTAAGTACAGAGAAAAAATCTAGAAAACAGAGATGGTTTTGGTTTGTAAAGCTTACTTGATGGGACAGCACAATGCGGGCTGGAGACCTGAGAGGGACCAAAGCCCTTCATGTTGAAAGCAGATACCCTGATGTAATAAGTAGTGCCCTGATGGAAAAGAAGAGAAAGCAGAGATAAGACTGGACTGAAGCAAAGTACTGTAGAAAAAAAAAATGTTCGGTTTCAATTAAAAAGGAAGATAAAAGATGGATGATATGGAAATCATGAGAAGATAATATATCACAAACAGAAATTGCTCCAGATGAAACAAATCAGGGAGTATACTGGACCAAGTCCTCAGTGCAAGGCCAGTCACATCATGAATAAAAGGAACACCAAACCTATCGAAGAGTCACAACTAAAAGCAAACATTTTGATGGATTTACATTCAGGTTTGAAATACGAAATTAACTGGGAGATGAATGTAACAAACCTTTATTAATCCTTGGATGGTGTAGAAGAGATTTCGAACATCGTAGAGAATGTGCTCTCCTGACAAAAGCTGAAAGTCCTCTGATGTGCTCCACTCGACTTTAAAAGAGAAAACAAGACAATGAAATGCAGCGCTCACATTTTCCTCTATTTTTTTCTTATTTTTTTCCTCATCTTCTCTGAGATACAACGATAAACCGAGATTGCACATATCCCCAGTTACAACTGTATTCGGAAGGAAATCTTGCAGGTAATCTGGAATATAACTGTCAACAAGATCAAACCTGGTCTGACAGATAATTTATGAGTAATTGTGCCTTGCACTCACCGTATTTCTAATTCTACAATTCCCTTTAAGGAGCAGACAAGAGAAGAAAAGTAAAATGCAAAGGAAAGATAAGAGGACCTGCTGTCAATATCCTCACATAGAGATTGCTACATAAGATAGTGACACAGAAGCCTAAGGGTGAACCTGGTGAGGAAGCTAAATTAACCTTATTGACAATAACGACAACATCGACCACAAAAAAAAGCCTAACAACAGAGGAGGTTTCTTCATGAAACAGACATGCCTGGAAATGCCAAACTTCCAAGCTAAGAAACAATTCTTTGTAACACAGAAGTTCAGAAGAAAGTTCTAGTGAAGAGCTTTGAAACTGCAGTTCTCATTTACAACCAAGAGAAAAAAATAAAATAGTTACTTTTGTATCTGGTCACAGATGCGCCATTGACATTGTGGGGTTCCTCAAAAGTTACGTGGAGTGAGGTGCTGCTGGCTACAGAGAGTTGAACTGACACCGGTACATCAGGGGCACCTGTAGAGTGCAAATGATGCTAAACTGTTTTATGTGCATAAAAACTGTGAAAGTGATCAATGTAAAGAGTCTTTATCATTATATCCTGAATGCATGTAACATCAAAACAAAATAATGACAAACATGTGCCCATGGACAGAGTGTTTTCTGTAATATTTGGAGAGCTTTGAGAGGAGAGGTGTTTTATTAGTCCCTGTGGTGACCTAATGATCTATAGATGAAATGACATTCTTAAATGGATCTGAAAGATACCAAAAAACTAACAAGAAATGGGAAAAACTTACGGGCACTTTCAAACCCTTTCTTCATTCGAGTCAGAAGCTGCAGTTGCCACTCCCAATCTTTTAGCTGTTCCTAAATAAATAACCAAAAATGAGGATCAAATCACAGGGCAAACCAAAGTCAAATACTGTCTGCTTTTATTTGAAGCTGCAGATTTGAAAACAAGACTCATTAAACTTGTGTCTTATTACTACTCACCTTGGTGTTGACTTCTTTCACTTTGCTGGAATTAACTAATCTTGAGCTCAGGTCCTTGATTATACGTTCAGCATTGCTTATCAGGGTGTTGAGTTTCGTGATTCTTGCATCTTTCATGAGAACTGAGGAAAGTGGAAATGTGTGATGTGATGAAATCTGCAGACATCCTATCTAGTAAGTCTATATAACCATTGGAGTGAGACAGACCTCCTGAATTGACAATCCATATGTTTTGTGCAAAGTTGTTTGCCACTTTAAAAAGTTGTCAGAAATATTATAATGTTGTACTAACTTAACAACGCTAACCGTCTGTTGGACTTTAAACCTAAGAAAATGTGTTTGAAGAGTTAAGCAAATGAGAGAGCAGCCAGCTACTTCAAGGAGATGTCTAATATTTTGCTGTTAAATATCTGATAGAAGTTACATACTTCACAACTGACTGAAAGAATCATATCACACATGTTATGTCTGTCTGAGTTTTAGTTTCTTTTTCTAGAGCCTAGACTTTGATTTGCCTCAAAAGCATTTCACAAACATTTCACAAACAAAGCAACCAGCAGTTGGCATTTCATAAAAAAAAAAAGTGCAAATAATTTGCTGATGTGTCAAATACAGAAAGGGTTGGTATCAAGTTTGCCTAGCACAGCAGTAGGGAAGGATATTATTCTCGGTAGTCCTCTTGCAGGCCTCCCATATTTACTGTGATTCCTATAATTTACAATATTTGATCTCAGAAGTACTCTGACATTTAAAACTTCCAACAAAGTTGCAATTAAGATATTTTGTTGACTGCTGCAACTGAGCACTGCACCTAGGCTTGAAATTTTTCATTTTGTCAAAACGGACGAGGCGCCAAGATTGTAGCCGGATAATAACTGAGAATGAAATAGAAGTGACCAACTTGTGTAATTATATCATTCTAATATAGTAACATCTGCAAAACAGCTGTCAGCACATGTCAGCATGTCATCTCATATGCAGCAGAAATGGAGTATTTGATCTTATTTCAACTAGCATTACCATTAGTTTAGGATATGTAAAACACACACATATAATACAAGCTTAGGTGCCCACTCACATCTTGAATTTTCCCTGGCACCGTTGGCTAACAGCAGTCTCGCCATTGGCATGTTGTTGGTCATGATTGCAATGTCCAACGCTGTGAAGTCATCATTATTTGGCTGGTTGACATCCATCGTGTTCCACTTGAGGATCGATTCTACCTCGTCAAGATCCTGGTGTTCAACAGCGTCGAAGAAAGCTAAAATGAAAGATTATAACACGGAATTCACACCATAATCTTATCATTAAAACCCCCCCTCATTGAAATGGTGCAACTGTATACATTTCAAGACATTCAATCAACATAATCCAGTCATCTCATGTTACCACCCCCTCCCGTAGTTCCAACCCCACCCTACCTTGCAGCTGTCATCTCATGTTACCACCCCCTCCCCTAGTTCCAACCCCACCCTACCTTGCAGCTGTCATCTCATTTTACCACCCCCTCCTGTAGTTCCAACCCCACCCTACCTTGCAGAATAATTTCTCACCAGTGGTCACCATACATTTACTCTAACCTCTGTAATCAAGAATGTCAAACAAATCACTTTGAGAGTTTAAAATTGAAAAGGAAAGCGAAATCTTCAATTGATTAAACTAAGTCTCCCTCTAAAGTAATGCAACAACATTCTGGTGCCATCTGAACTATTTTTCTGGGTAACACACTGTCTTTTCATTTCAATCCATGCTCTCTTCAAAAATGAATAACTTATAAAAACGCGGTATAAGGCATTGCAACCATGAAACGAGCAAAATTAATCTCACAAATTATGCTAAATGACTCCTGTACCCTACGAGTCACTGTCCAGATGTCATGTCATAAACTTAATGTGCAAAAGTGTATGAAGCTGATCATTTGTTATTTGCAAATCAAAATGAAATTCTGAAAAGAGCAACTGCAGCTTTCAAGTCTGTGGTACAAATTTATGGGACCCTTTGCCATTTTCGCAAAAAGGAGTGGATTAGTCTAACTAGTTGGAGGAACGTTTATGCCATAACCCTAGAAGTCAATTAAATAGTGACGTCAAAGATGATACATAATGGGTCTCTATAAAACCATCTCTATTAGTGTCATTGTATCAATTACGAGTTGATATTTCAACCAATGTTTGTGTACTAGAGGTGTTCTGCAATAACATACAACTAGAGTTGGAACATCTAAACTGGTTGAATTTTATGATATTTTATCAGCAGCTTTTTTGAGTCCTCAAATTAGAGTTACCACTTATCTAAGGCCATAAATGTCACCATACAAGTGTAAATGTACGAACGATGTTCGATGGACCCATTCTTGAAAAGAAAAAAAAGGAAGCACATTGGAAAATTGTGACTATTTTGGCTATTTTGTTAAGTGCCAGATCTGTATGCTTGGGATGAATCTGAGTAAAGCTGCCAAGCTTTACACAATAGCAAGGAGGCTAGCGATAAATTGAAAATTGCATAGATCTATCCCTTTTTGATGAATCTACTTTTGAAGTACTCACAGTTATGCTGAATGGCTTTAGTATTCCTCATAAGTGGGCTTAATACAGCTGACGAATGCAATAACACCATCCTCCCCACCTCTCTCTCTCCCTGCTCATTACAATTCTCCCTGTCTCTCTCTCCCTGCTTATCAACATAATCCCCTGCTCCCTGCTAATCAGCTTCAAACTGTGACCTAGTGTGAAGCCAGTCTTCTCAATTTTCTGTCAGGTGGAAGAATTCTAAGAATTAGTGCATTTGGCGTGTTAAAGCTCTTGGGTGTTTCGGGTTGAAGCAATTGACCCAATTTTTCTTTTCCAAGAGCCCAAATGGAGGTTTCATTCCGACCAGCATCTCTTCGAGCTGTCCACTTCGATACATTAGCGTCAATTTTCTTTAAAAGAGTTAAGATGCAGTTGGCAGTCTGGGGTGTGGATGGGTCAGTGGTGTTTACCTTGGAATTCACTGATCTGTTTGGATCCTCTCTTAGCCTTATCAGCTTGTCTCTCCATTATTGTGTCCACCTCTAAGTTGCTGCCGTGCCTCTTCTTGGCAGACCAGCTTCTCTGCAGCCTTATCGGGGCAGACGGTGAAGGAGGAATAGAGGTGGCAGACTTGCTCTTATCCCCGGCCTGAACGAGGCTTTCCATGCTGTGTGCCTTACGTACATCACCACTGAGGACGGTTAAACATAAGAAATGTCATCATGAACACAGTGTCTGATTGGCAGACCGGTGACTGGGGAGGGGGCATTTCTACATGGGCTGTAGAGCTCTGAGAACTTAAAAACAACTAAATTGCATGCAATATTAATGCCATCAAAAGAGTCCAAATACACTCTAAACACAATAATTAAAAAAAAAACATTAACAGACAATATGAAAAAATGTGCATATGCTCTGCCACTGAGCAATTGCAGAGAATTTATAATACAATCAGGTTGTACAGTTTAAAATTAAGGGATTCATTCTCTGTGATGGGGGCTTCAACCAGTATCTTTTGACCTGTCCTCCCTAGGCAAGCAAAAACTGCACTGCACAGTTGATTGTGTTGTTTTGAGATTCTCTAATAAGAAGAAGAGCAACTATTGCAAACACCTTTCACAACTCTTCTTTCCTGGGGCTAACTTTAGACGAAATTGGTTCGCCAGGATTTTGATTTAAAAACCATCATCTCCACTATTTTTGTGTGGTTCATCAAGGCTTGTTTTTAAAGAATTCAAGACTTATTCCGGCAGAAACTGGTAATGAAAATGAGAGTCAAACATCCTGACCAAGATAGGCGTAAAGATGAGAGTGGACAGTTGTCCTTGATTTGGGCAGAAATCTCGGGAAAATATCAAAGTTCACCGGTCTCCGTCCGAGATTTATCAGGAAGGAAGACCCATCCCCTTGACTTGCCTGGAGGTGACAAATGATTAGACTGTAATGACACATTCAGATCACCATATGTAACCTCCAGAATAACGTTTAGACCGGTGATTGTATCTGATGTGATTTTGTTTCACAAGTAACTAGTATAAATAATGACTTGCATATGTAGATCGTGAATCACTAGTTGATAAAGATGTCGAGAAAAAACTGATGGAGTTGAAACTATTCAAAACAGCTTCTCTGACGTTATATCTTCAAATTAAGACTATGGACACACACACACACACACAGAAAGAGAGATTTCAATGGAGAATACCTATTAGTCTATGAAGCAGAAATACGATAAAAAAGAGAAATGTTAAAAAAAATCAAAAGAAGGAGGAACTGACAATTTAAAAGTTTATCTGCTTGTGTTGTTGATGACATAGCCCTGTAGGAGCTAAGATGGATTAATAAATGAGTTAATGAATTAACTAATATTGATTTACATCACAGAAGTGAGAGCAGGTTGCAAGTAAATATCAGAGATCCATGATGGTTCTGGAATTTCTTTATGGTACAAGAAGGGATATCAAACCTGCTGGTCAAGGGATCTTTTCATTCTTTCATCCCTCAAACTTTGGCAATCACAATTTTTTATTTCTCTTTCCCAGTATATTCAATCTGAAATTGTTGATTCAACAATTTGCATATGGCTTCAAAGAATTCCTCCCAAAGTTTTGATGCAGACATGGCTCAAGATGTCTCAATGAGCAATAATGACCCGCTTAGGTAACGATCACAACATCTACATGCTAAAAGTATAACGATGACTGTAATTGTAAGAACCTGCTGACAGCAAGTCTAGGCAGGGTTAGGAACATGCTTTGAAAACTTCAACGATCAAATAATTTTATCTTTTCTTCTCATTTTAAATCTACCATCGGACTTCTGCCATCTTCTTGAGCATAATTACATTGCGGGGGGCAATTATATACTCGAAGGAAATAACGTCATAAACGAATTATGGACGTTTACATAACACAGAAGATAACTATACTTGCTTGATCCCAACTCATTATACTCAAGTGATGAATGCACAAAACAAAAAAACAAAAAAAAGAGGAAAAAAAAACATCTCTGCAAATGTTTTCTTTTTATTATCAAGTGTGGGTTTCATTGTTATCTCAGGCACTGCAAAGTCCATGTTTATTTTGTCGATGAAAGAAGAAAGAAAAACAGTAGGTTAGCAAGTGAAAGGTAAGATGACGTTATTTGTTATATTTGTTAGCACTTCCCAGCATTTTTTTGCAATCTTTGTTGATGGCAATAAAAAAATGGCCACTGCAAAAGAACGATTAGATGCGAGGGTGGTAAGGCCTTACGGTGTTTTCTGCAGGAGTCGTTTGTATTCCTCGGTCAATAAAACATTGATAAGCCAATCGTGTGGGGTAGATGCACGGGAGATATCCGATTCACGGTCGCTGCAAAAGGGGAACGAAACCTCGAATGTTCCGGGTAAAAGCTTTGAGTATGTACATCCAGATGGCAATGGGGACTCCATGTGGGATTTTGAAAATGGCTTGTTTACAAATTGATGGCAGCTGACGTGAGCTGCATTGATAAAGTGACGTAGGTTTTACAGCAGATAGTCAAATGTAAACCAAGGAGGTTAACTGCTGTTGAATTTTTGCGTCAGTATAAACGTTACATTCAACCAGGATGACTGTCATAAAAAAGTGAGGACTTCCTCAGACAATTTGTCTCCTAATGAAAAGAAACACACCATGGATAAAATTAATTAAAGGATATCAAGCACTACCCCCTCCTATCCTCCACTCCTTATCGTTTTATTTTTTTCGTTGTTGCTTTTTTTTTATCTCGTCAGCCTTTATTCACAGACTTGTGAAGTGCATTTTCTGACGATCCAACAATTAGCCACTGACTGCCAAAAAAACCTGCAACTTCTCATGGGGCCATCTTTGCTGATGTTAAGGGGAGGCCTGTTGGGACTGCAACAGCAGCTCATAATTTTTAGGAAAATGTAGTAAAACTAATCAAGAAAAACAACAAGGAACACACCACAAGACTCGATCAGCTGAAAAACACTTTCGAGGGCAAAAGGAAAAGTCTTGGAAAGCAGAGAATTAAAGTTGGAACAACATGATGCTTTCTTGAAGTTAGCTACATCAATAAGAGGAAGCAAAGCCAAGCTGCTAGCTTTTGTGAAAATATACAGCAAGGAATTGGCATGGCCTCTTCATGCGTAATGCACCAAAGATCATATGGAGGGTAAAGGTCTGTTGTAATGGTAAAGCTTTGTTTATGTGAAACTTCCTGATGAAAATACAAAGATCTTGTGCATTTCTACTTATAGTACAAAGTTTTAACCTCTGTTTTATGACCTTTTTTTTTTTTTGTTGGTTTGTTCTAAGTAAACTTTTCTCTTTCCCTTTTGTCACAAAGAAATGTACACAAGGTGGCTTAAAGATGCACTTGCAAGGTGATTAGTACAAACATATACCCTGACTCCCATCTACTACCAATAACTATAATCAATGATAGAAAGGACATTTCAGAAGCAGCAGTAAATACTGATATTGTAGTTCTGTTTGCTTGCATACTTTTACGAAAACATGGACATACCTGTCGACGCTCACAGATCTTTGTCTGTGCTGTGGTTGGCTGTCATCAGCTACCAGGGGCAATGGCCTCACCTCCTTTCTCTCCCCTCTCTGACTGAAGCGCCTGGCTAGCTTTACCAGGCTTCCATTACTGCCATTCTTGGGTGATTTGTCTCCTGCCGTGGTCTGTATTGATGTAAAAAAAGAAATTACATCAAAGATAATATAATCTGTCAGAAGCAAGAGATCTTATTCTCCTTCCACACTGAACCTGCAGGGAAACTAGGTTGTCTGAAACTCTTACATTTTGCTGTAATCTACAAGATATATAGACCACCTTTGATGCTGACTAATAGCACACATTAGAAAGAAAAATGGCTCTCGCCTCTATCTGAGCTTGTCATGTCTGACTATTAATCCCTTACAGCCAAGAGCAAATACATTCCCACCTCGTGCTAATCCCCACACTGCTTTGTGCTCCTTTGACTGCTGGCTATCCTCCAACATGCTCTAAATTATTAATAAACCACAAACATTCTAACTCCTAGGATGACAGGTTCATTCAACTCAGCAAATTTCAACATGAATGGAAGTTCAGAGAGAAGACATACCTGGCCCTGAGGAGGGGCAGTGTAGTACAATTGCGTCGAAGTCTGAGCAAAAGGTGTATCCTCCAATGATGGAGATGGGTTAGGTTGGTATGCATCGTCATCTTCCAACCTCCAAGCAGCACCTGGGTTTCAAAAGAAAGAAATGAACATTTTATTTTCATTGATCTCCTCTGTCATCACAATCATGCTTATCAGTCATGATTACAACAATTGCCGATCATCATCATTATGGACAAAATCAGCACCATCATCAACATCAGAATGACATTAAGTATCCTGATCACCACCATCATCATAATCATCATCATCATTATTATCATCCTAATCATCAACATCCTCATCATAATCATGATCTTCATCACCATCATCATAATTACAGACAACATCATCATCATAATCAACATCATCATTATCATCCTAATCATCATCACCATCATCATGATCATTACAGGCAACATCAACATCATCGTCATAGCAATCACAAACATGAGTGTCATCATCCTATCAATCACCATCATCATCATCTGGAGTCAGTATTAGTAGCAAGCAATGCTACCAAGGGAGAGATAGAGTACAGTAAGCAAGGAGGTTCAAAACCCATCGTCTGACCTCCCTAAGCATCTAGTATCAGCAGTAGAGATATTCACGTTGCAGCAACCTGTGTGATATGTGACATATGAGCAATCTCCACATCTGCCAAGTGTATAGTTCCATCTCAAACGTGATGTTTGGAGATAAACTGCGACTACCTGTCTGGGTAGCACATTGTTAATGTTTCTGTTTTCACACCCTTGAGGTACAGTACTGTATATTATTCACAACTTTTCCAGATTACAAACTATCTGTGACCTCATTCAGGCTAAGAACACTTGGAAATGTGTAATGTTTGAGATTGAGAAAAAAAGAAGACATCCTGCAAATCTGTAAGGACTCCCATTTTTCTGTCTAAAAAGTACCTTCTTGCATTACCAATATTTATGAGGTGGTGTGATATTACCTGAGAAGAGCAGACACTCAGCTTAGGACTGTCTGCAAATTTGTTTCAGTTGATGTCCACTTACATTGATACAGGAAAAGTAAAAAGAGATGGCAAAGAAGAACTACATGGGTAGAGAGAATTCTAAGCCACAAAGCTGAACCTACATATCCCAGTCTCTTATCTGTTGCTGAATCTGCATTCGAATACAAACTGATGATACACCAACTATGTAAGCTCATGCCTCACCTTCACTCCAAAAGAAGTAAAAAAATGCATAGCACTTCTGGAATATAAAGGTATTTCATATCACATATGTACGTTTGAAAAAAAAGACCCTTTTTTTTTTGTTTATTCTGTTTATAAGCACTTAAACAGCTGTCTAACTGTACTTGCCCATCACAAGAAAACTACCGGCTTTTTTTCTTGCGCCTTCTAGCCCAGGGCTTTGTATTTCCAGGGGATTCACGCTTCCACGGTCAGAAGCTCTTGATGGTATCAAATGGTAAATGTCAAACCCTTTAAGGGATACAACTTTGTATGTTAATGAGGGAATACAAAACAAGATACTGACAGCAGAATCATGGGCTGATGATACAGATACGTAATGCGGAAAAAGAACTGTCCAAACTTGGAAGACGCTTACTGCTGCCATTTGGGAAGCACTTCCATCTGCTGGTTACATCATAACCACCCCTGTTCACCACTACAGCCGTCTATTTTTCTTGTTATCATTCTGGTTCTTCCAGAGCTACACTACATGCACACATGTTATTCTCACACATGGACTCCACACTGACAAATAATCCTGCCCAAATCCACAAAGGAATTATGTGACCAATCTCAATACCTATCGATAAGATCACGGATTCCCCGATACCTAAACAAACCCTCAAGGTGTCAACAACAGGTGAAAAAAAGAGAGGATATTTTTCCAACTCTATTGTAATAGGTAAAGAGATTTAGAGAATGTTATTCTGACATTAATGCAATTGACAGTTTTTCCCTAATTCGAAGACAAGAATGACAAATCTTTAATGTCGTGAAAGTGATATCTCAGAAAGAGGTCAAGCTAGCTAGAGATACCCTGACATGACATTTTGAGGATGAGGATGCTTTTGGATATCTCTGCCAAAAATCAGAGGTTGCAGGATAGTTGACGAACAAACCACTAATAGAAGAGATTACATTATGAGAATTATAAGCAGAGTCGGGATCAGTACCTGACCGTCCTCATAAATCCCTGCCAGGGTGATGAAACTCAGAGGGACAAACAGGATAATTCAGCAGGTACTGAGAAAGGAGTGAATAATGGTGCCATAGCATCACTGTGAACTTCCATGGTGTTCATGCAATGCAACAAATGTTTACAAACTACAGAGTTCGAAATGATGTTAGAAGATTCCCATCGCAGACGTAGTGTTGCAATATATGTATGGTTAATGCATGTAAATTTAGCATTATGAATGTCTTCCCGAAGAAGTATGTGAGCAAAACAAATCTCAAATATTGCAGTTGTTTATAATGAAAACACTTTCCTACCAACAGTTTCTACACCTTGACACTCACTTTTAACTGCGAATACTCTATACATATTTTTTTTTCAAAGCAGATAATAATTTTTTTGCAGTATTTTCCTTCTCCTCATAAACATTGCAGGATGCTTGTTAACATTTGAAGAGGAAATGTACTAAAAGTTTTGTGAGGTCTTTCTCATAACAACCTTGACGAGATAAAAATGGATAAACGGGAGTAAGCCACGGCATTATAATGCATCATTTGGTATGTGAGATTAAACCCCCCCACCTGCCCCTTTGGGTGGTACACATACCATGATTTCTGTCAAATTAAAAGGTAACTGGTATCAAAATTGTAGGTCAATTTTCCTTCCCACAGTCTTAGCAGGATAAAAGTCTAGAGTAAGAAGCAATGCTTAACAGAAACATAAGCAAAAAACATGAGTTCTGCAGAACATGTTTTGCTAAAGAGTGAAAGTTAATGTAGTATCACCATTCTCACACCTGCTCCCGGCATAGAGTAAAAAGAACAGCTTTATTGTTCAGACCTTATTTGCATTTGGCCGACATGCAGTATCTTTCCTGCTATCGATCATTCCCAAAATTCACAGAGATTTTATCACTGATGAAGTCAGATAGACAATTTCCAATTCTAAAACACGACTGATTCCTATTTGAAGTTGCAGGTCTAGCACACCCCTCACTAAGTGGTAGAGTGGCTATTGCTATACGTACCAGGTCTTGAGGACCTTGTACTGTGGTAAGAGTTAGTATTTGATGTAGCTGGTCTAGTATCATTATGATAACTGCTATTTGGAGTAGCAGGTCTAGGGTACATTTTTCCCCAACTGACCCATCTCCGACTAAAAAACAAACAGACAAAAAAAAAAAAAAAAACAATTCTCCCAATGTCCAGAATGTTCAAGTGGAGCAGAGGGATATAACACAAATTGTTTTCATTTCTTTCAAAGCAGTCTTAAAAATGATTGATTTTCATTTCAGTTTAAGCATACAGACAGGTTTTGCACAGACAATATCTCAGAAAGTTCTTTTACTGGCCTGCCAGGTTGATGTTGGGAACATTAATAATGGAGATCTTAAATTAAAACATACACTCTACGAAGTGACCACACATTTATGAACTGATTTGACGACTTTGCCACATGAATGTCAAACCAGTCCCTTCCTCTACAAAACCCTGCTTGTCCCAGCAACACCACAACCTGGCACCTCCTTACAAGCTAGTCCAAGGATACCAAGAAGAAACATTTTGGACAACATTTGTTTTTGTTTTGTTTTGCTTTTTTATCCACCCTTTGAGGTAAATATCACAGAAATATAATCATTTTTGGAAATTATCTTCAACAGATTAATTTTTCAAGTAAATAACAAAAAAAAAAGCCAAAACAGAACAAGCTAGGGAGGAAAAAGAATGCAGAGAGAACTTACTAGAAACAATGGTAATAGCAGGTGGTATGTGTTTCTGCTTTTTCTTTCGACGTACGCTCATACTCGCATAGTGAGTGTGAATAGGCAAGCTGATGATATTCGTACACTCCTTCATTGAGACAAATTATTGGCTTCAACAGAACTCAAATAAAAGTTGATTCTTTCCTCTCCACTCCACAACTACGGGTGTGCATTAAAACAAGAGCAATAGTGAGAATAAAAAGATGCTGCTTAGTTGCACTCTATCCTCTCTGAATGGACAAATAAATGGCCCTGTCACTCGACCGCTCTCCAAACGAAGTTCCGCACACTTCAATTTGTTGGAGGACTCTAACAAACATTTGCACTTAACCGAAACAGCCTTTTCACATGCCACTTGAAAAATCAAAACCTGAGAGAGCAAGGCTGGTGGAAAAAAAAAATAATATAAAACTGGCTCTCCCTCTCTTCCTTTCACTTTTGGAAAAAAAGACAAACTCATTCAGCGACATGTGACAAAGATGAAATGAATGATGCCAGACAAATTGCTGTTTGCCTCTTTGCTAATAACGTCACATGGATGTAACAGAACGGAGGCCTTCTTGGAGCCGTGAACTCGATTCTCTACGGCATCTGTTGCTACTGCAAACAGAGATCTCCAAAGTTTAACTGCCAATTTACGCAACAAGTGCTCTGGATCTTTGATATGACAGGCTTCCCCAATTAAGCTCTACGCACGCTATTAATGCAGAGTTCCCTGAGCTCTATGGTCGTTGCTGCTTCCTCCTCTTACTAGTTTCTTTCTCATCTTCTGTTTTTATCTTCCTCTCACTCTCTCTTTTTTTTTATTTCCCCCTCACATTTTACCAGAGTTTCTGAAAACGTGCACTCAATTATCATTCTACGTCATCGCTGTCAAACGTCCATCTCGAGTTTGATTGGCCAATAGGCCACGATGGAAGCTGAGGCAACTTTTCATTTCAACGTGAGATCTTGTATCTTTTTCTGTTTGAGATGGTTAACCTTTCCTTTTTTTTTTCTTCGACTGTGTTGCGTGGGTAAATAACAGGTGAGCTGGGCAGAGTGTTGAGTACCAAACTTTTTTTGCTCATAAGTTTTCTTTCTTCTGTTTGTGATGTCTTTACATTTGTTTCAAATATTCCATACTGACAAATGTCTCAACACATTCTAACATGAAAAATAAATCATTAAATTGTTTGGCTGGTCTGGTTGTGATTTTTGCAATCATGTTCAAAAATGCAAAAACTTTCCTCATGTCTATACAGTGACTGCCCCAATACTGAAAATGTAAATTATTGCAAATCCATATTTTGGCTTCCGGAGCATTGTCATCTTGCTTAGATTGCATCATAGCCAATGGCATCATGTCTAGGGTCTACTCAACAATTTGTCGTTCATCATACGGATACCTCTCACAGATAGTCAATCATTGAAACAACCAGGATTCAATCGACGGCTCGTGGGCAACACGTTTGGCAACAATGAAGGAAGGCAATGACATGATATGACCTGTACCAATGACCACTGACACAATGAACCAAGAGTAAAGACAAGAATTCACCGATTCACGGAAAACATGAAAAAGAAAAAAACAATCATAGAAAATGGTAGTCTAACAAGGAAAACAAAACAAATTGAGTAGACAAAATCTTAATTATGTAAAAAATTGGAAGTGTTCACATATATAACAATTTCAGTATTTCTGAAACACTATACCGCAACTATCGTGTCGTTTAAGTGTGATCCATCATCCATGGCTTTATAACCCCACCAAAACTGTAAACAGTTAATGCAACATTTGTATTCCATCATCACCAGGATTACTTCACATGGAGCAATATCATGATGATTTAATACTGTAGTAACTTATGCATGGTTGTACAGTGTGCACAGCTACAGCAGAAAGCAAACACAGTATTGTATTTTTATATACATGGCACAATGAACACAGGCTATGTGGATTAAATAATGGAATTCTAGCTTTGCAAAGCAGAAAATTCCTTTCACAAAACAGAAAGCAATGGAAAGTAGAAGTAAAAACAGGGATAAGCATTCACAAAATATTAAAATCTTGTCCTTCACCAAGAGAGAATTCTTTCACCTACAGATTCATTGCCTGTTTGCCTGGCCATAACCACAAGGGTACAGAGTGCCACATTACCTGCAAACAGTTAGTTCCCTGACGTCATCAGAATTAATCTTCTGAATTGCAAAACGAAACTTGACACAATGTTTCTTCTTATTGCTTTATAGTTTTTTTTTCTATTTTTGCTCTTAAAGGTGCGATTTGTAGATTGAAAGGGGGGCCAGACAACAACTTTGAAATGACTGAATTCGATGACTTCTTCGTTTAAGGTATTCAGATAATCATTTTAAGGATGTTGGAAACAGGAGGCAAAAATGCCAAAGCACTCTTTTTTACCTCATTTTACTGTTTTGATATCGCTGATGGTCTGTTTGTAAAAAGGGTCTGTGTTTACCTTTCTTATGTTTGTCTGTTTTGTTTTTTCAACTCGACAGAATTTTATCCACTGAACGTAAAGCCGGCATGGTAAGGAGAGAAGGATGCTGAAGACCAGGAAAAAAAATCTGTGATGTAAATAGTGGCTTTATGGGAGATCTCTCCCGTATTTCTTGTTTTGTCAGGGAACGTATGCCACAGCGGTGACGTCAATGAAAGCTTACAAGGAGATTGAGCGTACTCCCTTTTTGGATAGCATCGCATTGAAAATAGATGAATGTACCTGGATGAGTCTTCTTTTCCTTACACTTACTCTTTTTACTTGACTGGTAGAGGTTGAGCAGTTTGGAATATGAACAAACTGATGAGCATGGTTAAAACAAGAGCTCTACTTAAAATAATGACTTTTCTGGCTTGAAAAGTGTGAAAATAAGGCTGGATTCAGCTCTGTTTGAATGCATACTTCACCAACATACATCAACCAAGTAAGGTAGAGAGGCACTGTAGTAATACCACCAGATTCACATTGCTTCTCAAACTTGTTTTTAATTATCTCATTGTTGCATAGATACTGATGTAAGACACCTAGAGCACCTGCGTGTATATGCCACAGATTTGGACCATTCAAATGTATCCTACAAAGTATTAACAAAAGAGCTGATTAACTAATAATAATAATATTTGTAAAGCGCCTCCCAAAAGAACTCATGAGCGCTGTAGAAAGAAAATTATAAAAAGATGAAACAATGTACAAAATATACAAGCAGTAAAGTCTAAAAGCATAGAATAGAAGTTATGAATTTAAACAATAAAAAAAAATATGTTTTTAAATTCTTTTTAAAATGATTAAGATTAGTTAAAGAACGCACATTAGCAGGCAAACTGTTCCAAATCTCTGGGGCAGCCACAGAAAAAGATCTGTCCCCATAAAACTTAGAAAAGAAATAGGAGGCTTGGAAAGTAGAACTTGATGAGGATCGTAAACAGTGACTTGGTGTGTATCTAGTTATAAGATTAGAAACGTAATCCAGGGCCATACCATACAGAGAATTGAAGGTAAGAAGAGCTATCTTATAATTTATACGACAATGAACTGGCAACCAGTGCAACTCACTTAGGATGGGAGTAATATGTTCATGCCTGTTTGAACAGGTAACTGATCTGGCTGCTGAGTTTTGTACGCGTTCACTAGCCAAAATTGTGCTGGAAAATTCTCTTTAAGTGGACAATGAAGCTAGTGGTGGAGGTGGGGGAGATCCCGGAAATGGGGGGTACGAGGGTCAGAATATAAAATTACAGCGATTAAGTAGTATTGTGGATTATCATACTGTAAGTGCATTGCAATGGACCCTTAAAATATTTCAAATAATGGAAATGACTTGTACCACATGCACCTTGTAAATTGAATGTTGTCATATTTTTAACTCAACCAAGTAAGAACACGACTAAAACTAATTTGTAGGACTTTATCTGTCTTGGAAAAAGTCCACTTCATTCAGGAAGAATGGAACAAAAACAAGGCAAAGTGAACACGACTGGCCGCCATCTCATTCCTAAAAATAGATTTCAAGTACGTCAGGATATTCTGAAATCCTCTTGGAAACATGCGCAATACAATGTACCTAAATTATAAGTGTCGGCATTGTTTCAATATGAGGAGAAGCAAAGGAGACGCACCTATAAATAGCAGTCACAAGAAAACTCACATGCATCCTTTGAGATAAACAATTACACATTTGACTGGACTTTCAACCTTGAATAGTTACTTTTGTTTTTGTTTTTTTTTTACTTCTCATAAATTTTGCACTAATCGCAAAATCTGAAAGGTTGTTGGAGACGATCTGTCCTTGAATCTTGGCAATATCTTGATTTTGTTTTGTAGGTTACAGTCTCAATCTTCACAGCTGTCCGATTTGCGGTAGAGTTTAACGAATGGCACAGGAGGGGAAAAGGACATCAGACCAAAAAACCAAAACGAAAAAGAAACACTTAGAAAGAGAGAAATTTCAGGAGGCAGCAGGAGCAAGAAACTATCCCTCACGATGATAGTGTCGAGTACTGACACCAGATGATTGCTTGACAATTTTCATGGCAGGATAGTTTTATGGAATCACAGTTCACTGCTTGCTAATGCTAGCTACATTCACCAGGGAGATGCCACTCTAATGGAGGAAGGGTTCCCCTATTCTGAATCAATGAAGACCTTGTTTTGGAATCCATACAAGCAAATGGTAGCATTTATCTGGGTGTGTCTTCAACCAAGTGCTGGCTGGTCAGATGAAAAGTAATCCTTTTCTCAATACAAATGATTAAATTATAAGTTCTTTAATAAATGACTTGGCCACAGGGGTGAAAATATCAGAGACTTAGGAAAACAGCCCCTTTACTATAAAATGGTTCTTAAAACCAAATCCATACAGCTTTGAAAAAGAGCAGCATTACTTTTGACAACCATCATTTCATCTTTGGACAAGGAGCCAGTCTGACAGCAGTATATATGAGGTTAAAACAAAACTCCAAAGTAACTCAGAAAAAAGTAAATCCAAATAATTGTATTCAAGCTCGATATTGAACTCCTACCTTCTACAAGTTAAAACTGCACAAGGCACGTGCCACTCCTTCACACATCCTGCCAATCTAACAGCCAGTGAACTGTTGCTAAAACTGATAAAAGAAATACAAAATCTGATGCCAGTGACTTTATTGAGCAATTAAGGCTGGATGCCCAGGTGTCGACCACGAATAGGGACCTAATCCTTGCAATATCCACGAGGGCCTGCAAATGAATAATTTAACCAACTTTTCACCCTAAAGGTGACATGGGAAGAAAAACAACAGACCATAAAAAGGGTTTACTTGCAAAATAAACCTTCTGCAAAGTATAGTAAAATTAACAGACAGAATGTTTAAGCAAGACAGCATCAAAAACTTAATTCCCGTCATTTCTCTGCAGCATGGATTACCAAAATTGTTTTTCAAATTGGCTCAACATCAGCCTGTCTGGGGAGAGTAAATCCTGTCACGGGTTAAACGTTTGTAACAGATTAATTCTTCTAGCAGCTGACTTCTCTCTACTGTCAGGGCTAAAAGACATCACCGTTTACCACATAGCAAAGCATGCTATGTGCCAAGTAAACTTGATTTGTTTCCACTGTGGAGTTTAGTGAAAGAGTCAAATATTTTTTCACTTAATAAGTGCAATGAAATCATGATGTGATAGCCTCCTCAAGTGGGGGAGGACCTTCTGCTGCAGGTTGCGTGTAACCGTTGTGAGATCGAAGGCAAAGAGAAGATAACAATGGAAAGACATCTAGCTGGATCAAACCACCTTCTGTTTAACCTTCCAGAAATAAATAGTAAGTATCAGTCTGCGCATCTTGAGATCATCAGACTGACGTCAGTCCTGCGTGCGACAGCTGCCCCCGGCAGAAGAAGACCCTTTCCCCGCATGACGGATGCTACCGAGCAGCAGCTTTGTGCTTATAATCAGAAAGAGTTGCCTGTTTAAATTCATCCTTGCCAAGTCATTCCATAATCGAGTGCTCTTTGGGGGTGTATGACGACTTTAATAGCCGGCATGCTTGCGCATATGGGTCTATCGTATGACAGCCAAGCTTGGCTGCACTGTGACAGAGAGATGTTCCGTATCAACCCTATTGGACAAGTTCAAGGTGACATTTTGATAGGCAAATATAGTGTCGTAACCAAAGACAGGGATTCGCTACATACAGTAGGAGGATGCAATGCTATTATAAGATTCAGGTAGTCTGTATCAGTCTGGTATAAGACAGTTTTTGAACGGATTAAGGGTAAAGAATAGTACCGCCATAAGAGGGAAGAGCCGGTTTTTTAATACAGCCTCAGAATATGAGACAACATGCACTGTATCAAATTGCCATCAAACTTACAGTAGCTATATAGGAACGTGGTCCAAACTATGTAGGAGAAGTGGTTAAATATCAAGATAAAGTTGGGCTATTTATTAGCCATGAAGCTATTGATTGAGTTATACTTCAAAGATGTGAACAGATACATACGTGCATCACTAGAGCAGTGCCGCACTTCACTCGAATTGTATCATGCAAAAATTGGACTGAGAATGACAGTATGACACTTGAACCGTGACTGATGACTTGAAATATGTTGTACTGTACATAGCATTGTACTTTGACACAAGATTTCAACTGTGACCAACCATGGGACGAGCCACTTTAAAATACATAGAATTTGATTTACCCAAACACATTCTAACCAATCATTTAGTGACAACCACTTGGCTGAGACAAAACATTTCAAGGATTACAAAAAAAAAATATCAATTAACAGGACTGAGCTATATCTTAAACACCATGATATTTATGAGAATAACAAAAACAAAGTAAGAACTGTCTAGCTGAAAGCTTTCACCAGCCCTTCATAAATTCCTCATCACTACACTGGGTGTCAATGTGTGCATTCATTTCATCATTACTGCACTGGTGGCCAATGTATTTAATTCATCACTGCAATCACTACACTGGTGGCCAATGTGAACATATACTTCATATTCATCAACAATGCACTAGTGTGGCCAAAGAGTACATTTAAACCATCATTGCAATGACTGCACTGAAGGCCCACGTTCAGTTTCTCATCACTGCATTGGTGTCAGTGTGTATATTTAATTCATCATCACTTCATTTGGTGACAATGTATACAGTTATCATCACTGCACTGTGTATCATGCCTCTGATAGGAAAGTATTGATCCTCTGTATAATATGTCAGAGACATTTGTGGACAAGAACACATCATAGTTTTTCTAAGTCTCAGTCTGGAAAATGAATGCATGCCACCATCACACATTTTTGTACACATTGGTAGTGTACACAAACTGAGAAAATACAAAGCAGGTGCCACTGACCATTTGTCCATGTACAGGGATTTGTTCACTATGAACATTTTGCAATGTTACCACTGAAGTAACCCTTTGCACCTGCTTTCAAAACAAAACTTGTTACATTTTCTCTCCTTCTCTCTTTCTGAGGATGCAAAATCAATGTTTGGTAGATTTCTTTGTTTTTCTTGCTGTTGAGCAAATGTGAGATTTTTGCCAGTCGCCACAAAGTGATCCACTGGGACTTTCTTGCATCACAAGAATCATATGGAACACAACCCCTACTGTATATGTCAGGAGACACAAGGAGTAAATAATGAATTTGTTATTGTCATGTCTACAATGTCCACCACACCAGGTCATCTAAGAGAAGATTTTGATTGTTTGTTGGCCATCGAGTAAGCAAACTTTAACTCTATACATACCTGGTTCATTTATAAGCAACAAAAAGTACCAGTCTCACAGACACATTGACTGTCAGTCTACCATGTCTGGTCTACAGTTACCTCTTAAATTGCCCTCTAACTACCTTTAGGCTGAATCCCTTCTTTTCATTCCCTACCCTAAGTACAGCAACTGATAAAGTGATTGAGCTCTTACTACTTCTGTACAATATCTAACTTCTTGTTGTTCATAAACTCACTACTGCAAACTAGATATTCGGTATGTGGCAATAAAACGGTGCAAATTCCTACTGAGGTGCACACATACTACTGTAGGCTTGCGCTAGTACTGCGATATTTTTGCAGTTAAGCACTCGCTGCCAAACATTTACGATTCTGATGCTAAGATGCAACTCCTATTCAGTATTGATTTAATGACATCATAACTGCTGTCTACACATTATAATGATATATTTTGTACAGGAATTATTGTGCAGACAATGCAGAGGACGCGACCACTGGTGGCAGGTAAGAACTGGACTTCTTGCTAATAATCTTAAGTTCTCAGACAAACTTTTTTACATAGTTCTAGCGACAGCTTGCAACTGTTGAGCACACAAAAAAAGATCTTCAGGAATGTTTTCTATAGTTTTAAAACTCCCACAGGAGTTGTGACTCTAAGGAAAGTTGAGCCATGTCTCAAAGCCAGGAATCAGGACTCTGAAGGAGAGGTAAGTCACTGAAGCCCAACACATACTGTACAAACACACTCACTCAAGAACACATGCAACGAGGCACCGATATCTTAACTATAATAAGTCCTTGATTTACTTCTAAAAATCTCGTACTCCACCCTATTAACAACCCTTATAACCATCTCAAGTTGTCTTTTGACCTATCTGGTTCTATTGAAACATTGGGTAAATATTCACATTGGAAGCGTCATGACACTGAAGAAAATTATCACCACATGTAACTGGTATGGAAATACAGGAGCAACATCCAGTGCCCACATCTTAATGAATGTTACAAATGAGATCACATGTCGACACACGCGGTAAATATACAAATAAAGAACCACGGTAGTGGGGCTTAAGTGCCCTGAATATTAAACAAATCTACAAGAACATCAGCCTAATTAAGGATCTGACCTTGAAGTGAGATTCATTTTAAGGCATTCATTTTCAGAGATTTGTGTTATTTTTATTCTTTAATCCTACATTAATTTCAACCCTTATTCTCTGAGGGAAAAGAGGTAGGAGGCAAAGAATGTTGTTATCACTTTGTCAATTAAAATGATTCAAACAACCAACATGTAAGTTGTAAAATATGCTAAAGCAATTGACGTCACGCATGCATGATCACCTCAAAAGATGTAGCAAGGATGTACCTGGATGTAGCAGATCATTAGCTCTGTGGTGGCCTGTTTCCTAAATTCAAAACTCAACAAAATTTTACATTTGGGAAATCAGTCTTGAATGCTATTGTTAATGTCGAACACAGTGAAGCTTTGTCAGTACTTGGTAATTTAGTGAGCATGAGATGCTTGATGAAACTTTCTATTTTGAGGCCCTCATAATCTGATAATACTGTATATCCAAGGTCTCCTTCTGTTTTCACCACTCTCCCCCCCCACCAATGATAAAAAGAGATGAAAAAATAGAAAAGAAGTTATGTATCAGAAACAGAGCTTTTGCCTAATACTCCAGGTGTGAGGACTTGAGGCTTAAGATTCCTACCTTCATCTGATGGGTCTAAAAAAGGATGACACCAGTGATGAAGTGGTAGTTTTTTGGTGCTTTTGGCAGCATATAAGTCTTCAGATCTATACATATTGTATGACAGTTATAACACTAAGTTATGACAATTTTAAAGGACAATTATATCACTATGCAACAGACAACAAACTATAGTTAAAGAATTAGGATTACAGTTAGTGAAAGGAAAATCCTTTGTTGTGGTCCTACTGCTACCCGCAATTAACAAATTTATTCACTTCCCTGTAATTTAATTCACTTCCTTATGATTATCTACAAATTTGTCAAGAATTTTGCATCAATTGGGTATGACTAAAATACAGTGGCAGACTGCGGGAATTTTGGCTCTCTTCGAAAGTCTCATCCAAGACTTTAAAAATTCTCTTCTTTGGCATGCAAGTTGCCAATTGTAACTCAGTGAATACTGTCGGGGGGGGGGACTGTTAGGTTGTTGATGCCCACATTGTTAAGTGTGTATTTGATATTTTCTCTGAGAGGATGAGACAGTTACTCTTTACAGTCTGTGAGATTGGTGGCCATCCACTTCTTTGAGTCTCTGCTCTCATTAACCATTACAAGACATCACTATTTCACTCTTTTTCTGTATATCCTTACCACTTATCTTCCAGGCTCACTCTCTTGTGGCCAACCGACCCTCGACACGTTCTTGTGTGTTGAAATACTGTATGCAATTCTTAACCTATCACGTTTCTATTGGCTACCTTCCAAATGGATAGCCACTTGAGCTTTGTTGGCATTTAAACCACAAGATGTGCCCGACGATGGAGGGAACACATTGGTGATCATTGCTGTGTACGATCGTATTCCCTGAAAGAAAACGTGATTTGCAAGGAAGTCATATGCTAGTCACAGCTACCCATACATCTCCCCATTGTCAGGTCTCTCTGATCTGTTCATACAACTACTACCCAAGGAATAATTCAGTTCACACTTGATAGCCTTCTTGGACAGTCCTCTAGCAGGACAAGGTAGCTTTGGGCCAATTTCATTGTCCTCCTTTTGTTGTTTTCTTTCTTTTTTTTTCGAAGAGGGAGAGACATGTTAACATGTGTAAATAGTGCAGAAAGAATGCAACGATTATGTAAAAATGACACAGCTTCAATTAAATTGATGATTACAAAAATGAAATGAAAGGTTTTCACTTTTGGAGGGGGGATATTCAAAACCTCAGTGGGTGAGGGCAAACTTCCCTTCTCCCCATTAGTTGAATAAAAATAAAGTCCAAGCTCCTCCTACCTTCTGAAACGGGCTGCAAAATAGAGGTGTTCTTCTTGAGTACTTTTTTCAAGGCCCTGACCCATCTCTCGTGTGCAGAGAGCTTCATGTCAAAGCCAGAGATCACCTCCTGGAAGGCCTCCTTTGGTCTCCCGGCGTTTGGCGGAGGATGGGGTGGCAGAGAGAGGTTCGGACTTGACACCGAAGGATGTCGTGAAAGGGTCGATGTGGAGCAGGGCGAGGAGAAATGGCACGTGCAAGAATGGCAAGGGAGTTGTGACTGGTGATGTTTTAATTTATGATGAGAACCTGAGAGTATAAAGAAAAACAGATACAAAAGTGATAAGAAAGATAAGTCAGGATAAAATACTAAATAAAAGTAAAATATAAAAAAATGATCACATGAAGAAGTCATTCGTCATTGCCAAACTGTTTGTCCCATGACAAAGTCTGGGACAATGCCTTTGGTAACAAAATGATGAGAACATTTTTCTCTGTTTAACCTTTCCTTTGTACTGTATGAATCTCCATAACAGACGATAATGTTGCCTATATGAAACACTTCCATATTTATTTTATGTTACAATAATGTAATATGAGAACAAGCTTTGCTGCTTAAAAACAAATTTGATAAGCCATGCCCTAAATTGTCAAGTTTTTAAGCCAACCTACATCAGTTCAAAAAGTCCTTTCCTTTTTTCCTTTTTTTTGACAGGTGTAAGATGGAAGTATCTATTTAGAAAACCTCCTTTATTGATGCTGCTTCACAATTTGTTTCTCGAGAATGGGCAGGTTAATCCTTAAAATAGGGAACAGATCTCTGACTAAATCCCAGGATTATAACCGGTGGATTCATGTAGATTTTGTAAAACTGCTAAAAATCTGTCGATCGGCATCTGAGGGGATCAAGAAGGAGAGGTCGTAGGCGACGCTAGTCCCCAGTGATGCTGCTTGCTATAAATTTATCCGAATAAATGTCCCTGCTGTGTCATTATCTTTCTTTTTTTTGTGTCAACCTACGGGGGAGTCATCGGATGACCGCGAACTGATATATTTTCAAAGTACTCAAATGGTTGATCACAGAGGTAGCTTAATGGAAGTTTTCTGGCAATATCGAAACCGCAGCAAGTGAGGGCAAACATCATCTCTTAACCCAAGTTGAATATTAAAATTCACGCCATCTCTCCTTTCAGCCTTCTCACAGGAACACGTGCAGAAAGAGCAATAAAAAGAAAGATCCATACCCTGGAAGCTTTTTGCCTCATACAACAGAAAAAGAAAAAGTCAAGCACTCTAGTTTGGGTTCTGTGTCTCGCTGTTAACATCTGTTCTGAGTTTCGATGCAATATTGATTACGACCAAAACGAAATGCAAGAAGCTATTTATGACAAGATCCTTACAGTGGCTCACTATTTATGAAATTTTTCACAGGCAGACTCAGAAATGGGAGAGGGTACCCTAGGGGACTTCCCTGGATACATTAACTCTTACGATGTAAGGCAAAGATAGACATGGCTGTGTCGCCCAGGTCAAAGCATGCCGCTGTCTCACATGAATTTACTCCCTTTCCACTGTTTCTCAGAGAAATAAAACAAATCTATAATGAATAATATTCTGGTATTGATGCCATGCATATCTACAGACACAGAGGGTATATTGCCATTAGGGGAATGTCCGCGCTGCATAAGAAGAAGTTATGTATTTTGACCGTTTCTCCAGATTGCAGCAAAATAATGTGGAAGGAAAGAGAGCAACAACCTAAGCTACTTTGAGGGAAAATCTACCCAAAATTTAATCATGGAATAATTTAAATTGATAAAGGCCATCTGTAATGAGCCAAACATTTTTTATACTGTCTCAAAATTAGTACCACCTTGCTTATAAAATCCTTCTTTATTCCTCATGCCCTGATGGGGATTTCTCAGTGGTTGAATAATGGATTGTCACAAATTCTTTCTCCCAACACATAATTTCCTTTTGTCTATTGGGTGGGTTAAATTGTCCCAAAGAGTCATCCATGACAAGAGGGTTCAGTAAATATTTCCACAGATATGTGGATGCATTTCATCACACAAAAGATCATTGCAGTTTTCTCTGTTACACGTAATAACGGACATCAGAACCAATGAACAAACTAATACGATGGCGAGGCTCCAGTAAATTTGCACCAGCATTAAAAAATAAGTCAGGTCACTCACAGCAGGCCGGTGAATTCAACTTCCAAAACTCCTCAAGAAACTCACTCAAGTTTAAAAGAAAGAGGAGATGGAGAGGTAAGGAGTCAACAACTTGGCAAAAAAAAGAAGAGACCTGACACCTAGAGTTGACTGAAATAAGGAGGTAGTACTACTATTGTGGTGCTTCTGATAGTGCTAAAAGGTAACCAGCACTCTATATACAAGATAAGAAAGTAGCTGTTAGGCTAAAGTAAGAGAGGAGGGCAGTTAATCTTAATATTCTATATTGACCTGTTTCTCCTTCATTTAATCTTAGATGCCTTTAATTGCATTAAACCCATCACCCTCTTCTAATCACACAAAAAAATGTAATGTATAAGTTTTTGCTCAAGGTAAAATGCATATGCTCTCAAAACTTTGAAAGAAATGGAGTATCAGTTGAGACTCTAGTACATTGCAGCAGCATTTGTTTTTTTTTTTGGGGGGGGGGGCAGAGGGGGATGGGTGTTAACCACTGTGACAGTATCTCAGTAGATGTTATGTACCATAGATAAAAGAACCACAGGGACCTGACACAAAAGGATATCACACAGTTTGTGGCTGAATTATATTTGAGTCATCAAAGGGCAAAAGCCACGTCCTGATCGCAACTTTCACGTCAGTCCCGGAAACATTGAACATTTTTTTCCCCTTTATGTTAGGTGACAATTGAAAGTTACTGGTGACACCACAGTGAAAAAGTTACAACTTAACAGCAATGAAACTCAAATACCTTCACTTCCAGGTGAATATTACACATTAAAGTCACAAATTGAGAAAAGATGTACAAGGAGTACATTGGAGAAGTACATATTATGCATGATTCACACAAGAAGAGAAAATGCCCATGATATCTTTGCCTATGGACAAACCATTCACCCACAGTAAAAGATGGCAACCTTTGAAAATGCAATTATACCAGGCTACATAGCTCTCAGGCAGTTGTCAACAGTGTATTCCAAAATGGTGGCAGCATTCACAATCAAGGAGCAGCTAGTGTTAAGAGCCGTAATGTGAGGGCAGTATTTACATTTCATCACAACTCAATATATGCAGCACTACTGAATTCATTGTAATTTTGACGAGCACCATCTATGCCACATGTGAGTATTAACTGCTTCTGCCCAGCAAACTGCTTCATTTTTGACAAGATGCAAATGGTACTAACTTGCAGGTTGTGGAGACATCCCTTGCAACTATGATGTATACAATCACATCAGGTCTTCTTCACATAAAATCATATGAACTACAGACATGGAACAAACTTCCAATATTTTTACTGGAATCACAAAAGCAAAGTGAACAAACTTCATCTTGTGTAAAACTTAAAAGGATCATAAATAAATAGCATCACTAGAATCCCTCACTTCCAGTGCACTGCTTTATCTACAGTATGGTTTGTCTCCAGGAGCTTACGCTGAATGAGATGAAGCCCTACTGGAAACCTTATCAAGGGACGCAATTACCAAGGCAACCATGCAATTAAGGTGCCTTTATCCTTCCGTATTAATGTACTTAAAAGCATCCAAATGCATTTTCTGGCAATGTTGCCCTCTACAGTAAGTCAGGGGATGTCAATGACGTCAAAGGAATTGCTAATCAATCATACGGTAAATGCAGATCCACGAGTTTTTACACACCGTGAATCCATCGGATATAATGCCATTGATACGGTGTGGTACACCTTTCAGGGTCTTACGGCAGCTCCTTGCTCGTTTTTCTCAAAATGTTGAGCTTCTTTTTTGTTCAAAGTTTGATAGTCCTTTGGTTCAAATGAGATATTCTTGCAGTGTTTGCTAATAGAATGTCAATTCAAATGTCAAATTTAACAAATGACAAACAGACTAAACATGCAATTTTCTGTACAGTGTACCTCAAAATGAACCAAAGACATGAAGCCTGCAAAACATTGAGAGTAAAAAGTTCAGGCTTTGTCCACTTTTCTGAGGATAAAAATCAAGCACTTTTCAAGGTAGGAATTTTGTTTTTCAAGGACATCAAACCACACAAGACCACAAACAATCCCAAAATATTTTTGGAAAAGCATATGCACACTTGAGGTTGGCAGGGGACAAAACTGGCCCTGGTCCAAACATTAGCTGCAGACAAAAATTTAGTCAAAGGTATAGAAATATTTTAAATCACTAAACTTCAAGAACTTCCCAAGGACTTTGATGCAAAAGAACAAACTTCAAGCACTTTCAATGCCTTGAAAAATAAAATTTCAATTCAACTACTTTCAAGGTTTTCAAGGCCCAGGGAAAACCTCCTTAATGACTTGATGGCAGAAATTTCACCAAAAGAAATAAGAAAATCCTTTAAGGGACAGGAAGCACGCACACAACGTTTTTGCCTTTTCCCTCACAGTGAGGCACATGCACATTTTTTTCAGACTATAGAACTTTTTACAAAATGTTTACTGTTTCATCAGTTGCTATCTTTCTGCTTACCCTTTATGTGAATCGTAAATATTCTAACCACTAAATCCACTACAGAAAAGAAATTTGTGGACTTTCTGAGAGGTTTTATCAAAACAAATCAGTTATTTTGATGTTTCAACATGATTACGTAGGGAAAATGTTTGAAAATGTTCAATGTGAAATGCAACCATGAGCTATCTTATACTGACAGTAGTTTATACTCCTTGCCCTGTTGGCTGACAAGTAATCAGATAACAAATCATTTATCTGCTCGGGCTTTTAAAATCCACTGACATGGCCTACAAAGGAAATAGATTTAATCATTGTTAAACCAATCAGGCTCATCAACAGACATCTGCAAAAAAAAATGCATCTCATCGAAATGCTATGCACAGGATGCAGAAAATGCATCATTTGAATGTTTTAAAGTTTGGCTGGACAAATTATTCTTGAACAACAAATAATTGAATTTCTATTTATGAGAAACTATTTTCTAATAAAGAGAGCTACTGTCCTTCCCTATTTTGAACAATCTATCATTCTCTGTCCACAAATATTTAAAACTATGATACTTTTCTCTTAAACAAACACGTTATTTCCCTTCAATGAAGAATCTCTGATATCCCATCTTTTGCTACCATGGCACCTTTAGCAGTTTTTGTTTGCTGAAAGTTTACAGTGGTGTCCATGATCTCACTGGCTTTCTCCTTGTAAAGGGTAGAAGTGAACTTTCCCTTCAAACTACTGACCTATGAATGGTTTTCATCGTTCTGATCATGTGTTTCTAAAACTGCAGTTGCAGTACATCATAAATAACTCCAAAAGAAAATGATATAGCCTGATACAATGAGCTATGAATGCAAAAAAAAAACAAAATACTTAACAGAGCAGTTGTTATTTCATAATCAAAAGTTCATAGCCACAAGGCACCGGAGATTAAAGTGAGACCACGACGTGTCAACGTTATACGGGCGACGCAGTACCAAGGTCAGGCGGAGATTGACGTTAGAGAACTTGAGCCAAGTGGCTGCTCTCTCAGAAAAAAAACAACAACAACAAAAGGACAAGATAAAGAAGCAAAGAGCAAAGAAGTAAAAGAACACTACAAAACAAATCCAAACGCTTTACGGAACTGATACTTGGGCTGCGCCTCCCTTGAGGCGGTGTCTGATGAGAATGCTTTCTAGCATAGACGTACGATGGGGGAGAAAGTTTTGTACCTCAGAGGGAAAACAACAAGACAAATTGCTTAAGCTTTAAAGATAGTATCAAAAAGATGAAATGATGTACAATAAAGGTTGAAGAATCAAAGCAAAGACTCGAAAAGCGAAGGCTCTTCGCTGCCAACGCATTTCTGGAAGGAGTAAATCTGTCCAAGTGAGGCACTCTGCAGTTGCACTTTCAGAGTGACTTTTTTTTAAACTTTCTTTGAGAATCTTTCTGGAAAGCTACTTGATTCACTCAACACTGTGCCTAAAACTGTACCTATAGTTCAAAACTGTACTTAAAATTCAAATCTAAAAACTTTACATAAATGGTTACCAGTGACCAATGGTTACTCTTGGCATGGTAGACGGGATGGGGTAGATGGGAATGCAGTTGTTGTGTTTAGACAGATAAGTAAAGAGTAAAGTAAATAAATCAAAATATTCTGCTTGAAATAAAAATTTAATCAAGTAGTTTTGTAATACTGATATTTAATCCAATCTACTCTCCAGATTTACAAACTGCTGATTCTAAGGATAGTGTTCCTCTTACCATAATGCCCTGAGTTGAGAGTAAATGGGAATTGTCCAAATGAAATGGCAAAGAATGCTAAACTAACTTAATATTAATTGATCATACATCTAAGAAACCATCCAATTGGCACTTGGGAGCTCTGGCAGGTTCAGGAGTACTATTGCGGAATTTAACATCTTGGTTCTTTAACCTTCAAAAGTGGAGAGCAGTTAATGGCCTTTCCACTGTCTTAAAGAGGATCAGTATCGATCAAAAGTACACAGCAACTTTCATCAAGTATCTAACTTAATTTGTGAGCCTGCTTCCATTCCCATTTGCCTTCTTCTTTTTGCTTTTTTTTTTCTTCTCAAGCATACAACATTATAAACCAACTTCAGATAGAATGTGACAAGTCAATCCAAATTTCCCTTCAACAGTACCTAGTGAATTTTAGCACTAAAAAAGATAACACATGTGGACCAAGCCAACAATACAAACTGTCGAGACCAAAGCTAGATCAGTTTCAGGTCATCATTAAAAGGAAATCTCTGAATTTGTAATGCTGACCAGTAAACAGTGTTTACTGCAATGGAAAGAAGTACAACAGTTACGTAGGGGCAGGTAAGTGAAATGCTATGTCGCTATACTTCGGCAGTCTCGATGCCCTTAAAAAAACATCATAGATGATCAACATATTCAAAACAAACTCTTTTTACAACCAAAATTCTACGATTGTCTTCACAAAAGACTTTGTCTTCCTTGCTTTTTCTTATTATTTATGGAAAAAAAAAACAATGTGTCACATGCTGGAGTAAGTGTGACACAAACTGACCAAATTATGTTATGTGACAGTAACATAGATACGTGAATCATAACATGCATACAACTTGTATGCATTCCTTTCTCTTTAATACACATATATACAGCCAGAGGGAGGCTTGAGTAATTGTGGATTGAAAACTACGTCATCAAAGTCACGACATTGAGAGCCGGGGGACACACTTGCTAGGGCTGGCACGTCACATAAATGTAAGCAACACGTCAATTAGCATAGCAGCTGCAATGTTGTCATCCATTCACATGGCTGGGACAGTTTCTCACCAATTTACGCGAAAACGTTGTTGCAACTGGGAAAGAAGGTATCACGTTTGAAGCAATCGACACAGGTTGCTTGCCTCTCTGCAACGACTTCCATCTATTGCGACAGAACTTAGTTCCATAGACATGTGATGCATGAATGAACGATGGGACTACGCTACCACAACTGACGTAACTGAAACAATCATCTCTAACTTCTGAAATATGAAAAATAAACACCTGGCCAAGTTGAGTCATTAGCATACTGAATAGTCATTTTACCCAAGGGAAGGTATTGACATTTGCTCTGTGACACTGTAAACAGGTGACATTTTCAGACAATATTTGGTTAGGTGTAAACAATTTTTTAGAAATTAATTCAAGCAGAATCTTATGTGGGTAAAACAGTCATGCATTTAAATCCAGCTGATGAGATTTGTTGCAAGTTTTAACCAACCACGTCACTGGTTTACGGCCAATTCAGTTCCACAAGTTGGTCATGAGAAAGCTTCTACTCATAAAAGTTCTATAACAAATTTTCAAAGCATAGCTGACCATGATTCAGTTGATTTAATAGCAATTAAATTGATTGAACTAACATACAGAATATCAAGCATCTACTCATCCCAGTTTATAAACCTCTAGAAATTTCACACCATCTGAGCCAAAAAGAAACCAAAATATCTATTTGCCTAAAGTATTACACACGTGAGAAGTAGCATTGACTATCAGCCAAAATATCTGTTACTGAAATCTTTGTTTAACCTCTTCCCAGTATCAGACCTGTTAATCCCAAATGAACTTTTAACTTGTACCAAAGGTAAGCAATTTTAACAAACAAAATGATATTGTTTCAAGCTAGGATATCTGTTCAAGATCATGCTTACAGGTTAGGTGTGACAGAACATAGGCAGACTTAAATACCATCATGTTTCCAAACAATTATGATTTCACTTCATCTTATCACTGCAGTGAACATTATGGCTCAGTTATCCAAACTAGATGAACAAACTTGGTGTCCTGAAATATTCACTTTGATTGCTGAAAGATCAAGTAAGACCTTTGAAAGGAATATCAATCACAATGAGACAACTGCAGAGCACGTGAAGTGTAGGATATAAGGAATAGTACATTCACAGTTCATCCACAGTAGACATCCAGTTAGTATGGACATGCAGTAGATCTCAAGAGGTTCCTGATGATCTTACTTTGGTTGATGTAATAGTACATAAAATGGGTAAGAACCCTAAACCAGGTTATCCAAAGAAGATGAATCAAAAGGTGGGTATGCATTGTGTGAACAAATTGTAGTACATATGTGACATAAAGTAAGATCAACTCCAACCATGAATGGTATATAGTAGATATACATTATATGTGTATGTAAACCGATGTAAGTAGATATGCTTGATTGCAGGTAGTATAAATACCACTATGAACAAAAATGCCTTCAGTGGAAGCTATAAGATTGTTATCAAAGCACAATGTGGTTGTAAAAGAAAATGTGCTGTCATCAATGGTACATGAAAACTGAGTTTAAGGTGGAATTAACCAAATACAATGCATTCATGGACATGTGACGATAAAATACATGGTGGGATACATGTCACAGATGACCACAGAGGCATTTCATAGGACTCATAGAACAATTTTTGGGTTGTTGGGAAGAAAAGATGTTTAACTATTCACAAGGATAGTACCACAAACAAGCTTATATTTTATAGTTACAGTGGACATTTACTTAAGGAACGTAGACAGTATTTTGAGAACCATATCTAACCATTCCCCCTGAAGAAGCAAGGATAAACAATGAAGTTACATAAATATTGCTCAATTACATACTTCTGTGTTGAAGTAACAAGTGTATCCCTCCCCACCCCATGACATTACTAATGGCCATATCATCTTGAATTTATGTTAAATTAGAATTACCACAATTTTATACACATCACACACACAAATTACTAATGATCCCAGTAACAAATACGTTACTCTGAATTTTACAAATTAGAAACCACTGTAGATTAAATTAGAGAAGAAAAGAAATATGATTTGAAATATCACTTACTGCTTTTCCATTGATATGTATATAAATCCACTGAACATTCCAAAATAAAGCAGAAAATTATATAGTGACTATTTACTTTCCTCCTTGTCTTTACATTTGTCCTGATTTTCTCCACAAATCTTTAACAAAAAAGTTGCATAATACGCGCACACTATTTGAGAAGCAACGGATATCACTTGTCGATGAATTCAAATCCAAAATAGTTCTGAGCTAAATCTGTGATACTGGAGGATTGCTGACTCACACACTGCTACCAGACTCGCTCCAAAACAATTTGCTCTCAACACGTGCGTCTACTAAGAGCCGCACGGCACAAAGTAACGTCCAATGAGATGAGATCCCTTTCAAGGGAGTAAGCCAATCAGTGCTTTGAGAACATGTATTACATCTGGTGGATGGAAGTTATTAGGCAGAAGTCGACCGTGATGGTTTTTATTTACCTTCAGTTTTAACCGAAGCGGTTGGGATGGTAGAGTTGCATACCAATTCAGAGAGGATAGATGAAGGATAACTTTGATACAGTTAAGTGTAAGAAATTTATAGAGCTCTTAATACTGGATCTACAGCAAGTTAAATCGGTTATCATTAACGTCGTTAAAAAGAAACCATCCCCAACTTAGATGACTAAATATGGGGAAATTTGGATTTCAAGGAGAAGTATACTTTACAGCATCACAAAGGAACTTTGTAGCAGAGGAGATTAAATCTGCTCAAGGGGTTGAAAGGACATGACCTTGAATTCAAAGAGATGAGAGAGCCATGATTCGCAGGTTGGTGGGGGAAAAATCCCTGAAAACAAACCACATCCGAGGGGTGAAAACATGAATCTCAGAGCTTGGAAAATCTACTTCCGGAGAGAGTAGTGGCATGAGGAAGAGAAGCTTACTGGAGATGGTCAGGGAGCATAGAGAGAAGCATCTGACATTACAAACTGAGGGTGCACCAAACATGACAGACTAGAGGTGCATGCACCAGACATGTCAGACTGAGGAGCAACAGTTTAGGGGAGACAGGGAGTACAGAAAATACAAAAGACATTTTACACAGTCACTGGTACAAGTAACAATGGATACATGTTTAAACGTGGTAGAATCAGCTAGTATGCAATGGAAGAAATGATTAAAAAAATAATCAGAGAGATGGCAATGAGCTGGTCAAGCAATTACATCTGTCATGTTTACTAACTTGAGTGATGGTCCCTTTTAAAAGAGATAATTCCAAAAGCATTTTAATGAAGCATAGCTCAATAATTGTTTATTTTGACAAATCCTGCGACGGTAATAAATGTCTGATGAGGAGGAAATGCTCGGGTCACCTTCCCCTGCTTGTTAAATGAAAGTTAAAAAGAGTGGGAAGAGGCTTTCCTGCTACAGATGTCACATTTCTGAATAGAACCGATACAAAATGCCACAAATCATGGGAGATACCTCAAACTGCGGGTGAATACATACACAAAATGTTTTGGTGAACTTGAACTGCAGCAACTAGGGTCAGGAGGGATACATTCCGAGGGCTGGAATTCATGGAAGATCTACCTGTCACAGGAAGTGAAAACCACAGAAAGCACTTATTTTCTTGCATATACTGTATTTTAAGTTAAAGAAGAACCTTAGTGGGTGTTTCAGTTTTAATCTACACTTAGTGTACATCTATTTACAAACAGTTAAAACAGTATTGGTTTTAATTTCGTAATTACATCTTTGCAAATATAACTTCAAACTTCCTGTCGTTGTTGTACAGCGTATCGCCATTTTGGAAATGTATGACGTATCACATCCACTGGCAATACTACGTGCATGTACAGGTGCATGTGAGACGTCATGGAATCACGTAATTTTGCAACAACATGGTGACTTGCGAGTGAATAAAATGTATATTCATAAAAACTTCATATTTTCTTGGACGTGAATAAATTGTACTACCGAATGGTGTCTAATTTTTTGAAAAAGTATATTTGAAAACCAGGACAATCTGGAAGGCTGTGCAAGGGTTTTCCTTTAAAGCATTAGTCCTTCAGCCATAGAAGACCTCTACCAAAGGGAAGGCATTGAAGCCACATCTTCAACAACAATTGATGAACTAACATCACATCAAACTGCTTACCTTACTCTGACTTTCAATGTTAAAATAAAAAATGTCAACATTTTTAAACTATGTCAAACGCTTAATGATTTAGCTCCTCAAAAGCTACAGGCACACCCATGATGATGGATGCCATTCCCACCAACATACCAGAAAAATTTCAACAGCAGTATGTGATAAGCTCATCATGTGATCAATCAAGGATGACATGGCTTCAATACAATAGCTTGAAATGTTCGGGTGATATCAAAATTAATATATATTCTTCCTCAGACTATTCTTAAAACACTTCATCAAAGCTATATTGTTCCTAACCTCTCATATGTTCCATTATCTGGTCTGGGATAAGCAACGTAAATCTTAATAGGCTTTTGATTTGCAAAAACATATTATTCGTCATATTGAGCATGCTGCCACACGTGAACAGTCCCCCATTTCGTATGTTTACTCTTTTAAAACTAAAGGATCTGATTTACGTAAGCTTTGCGTGTTTTACTCATAAAGCTTTGACTCATACTGTGCCCTTCTCGTTTACAGATTTTTTCTATACCAATAACACTATCCATAGATATAGTACCAGAAATGCTAGCGATATCCACCATTATTCTTGTCACACAAAGTTTGGTCACTTGAGTTTACGAAAACGAGCCATTAAAGTCTGGAATTCTCTCACCTCGATATTCACTGTTTACAGTCTAAAATTCTATGCAGGGAGTGTTCTACTTTGTTCACATTTCATCTTTTTAGAACACTTCTTTTTGCAACTGCAATAGGAATCCAATTACCTCTGTAGTGTATATACATATGTCTTTTGCTGCTGTGATGAAACAAGTAAATGAAATGAAATTTTCATTGACCAAACAGTTCTTGACGGTTGAATAATAAATAGGATATATACTATCGGCATGTATCTTGAAAACTCATTTGCTTTAATAATACCATGTGCTTTGAACCATTAATTCTATTTATCTTTCACAGTATGTCTTCATTTGGAATTTCTCGATCCATGCTGCTAGCACTTTGACTTAACACAGTTAACTTCAAGGCAATCTTACATGCAATAATGTGTGCCACTGTAGGCTGCCCTACTGTCCAATTATTTATCAATTCATTTTTGTGTTCTTGTGGATACTTGACACAAAAATCTGCTTATATCACGGCACTTTAAACCTTCATTTAAAGCTAATGCCTGCCTCATCCCAAAATCATGCCAAGGCTTCAACATCCCAGCAATTTCGGTGACTGCATGAAGGATGCCGCTTTTACTTCTAAAACATGGACAAGTTTTAAAAATAGCCTTGATATCCACCTTGCCAACAGCAAATCAAAAGATTATTCTTCAAATTAAATGTCACATCCTTTAAATGGCACAGAAGACCAACAGTGACTGATGCTGATTCCAGAAGCTGGAGAATGACAGGCATTGGACTCGAGGACAACGGGCATTTGTCAGATAATGTTGTGTAAACTCAATGAAATTCCAAGGAAAAGTTACCAATAACATGGCAGCATTGAGAAGCTTGAACAGTTACTGAAATACTGCAGTCAAAAATGATTCTTAGATGTAGAATTTAGAACGGCCTCCCAAGAGTCACCTGGTTAAAACACAAAGCAGATGTAGTGCCAGTCATGGTACCACCTTCCAAATGTGACAAGCAAAAAATACTTCAAAAATGCATCACGTTTATGATAATGTCACCTACAGTGGCCTAGCTACTGATAGTAATGCATACATAGAAAAAGGAATACGGTTATGATGCACAGTGCATTGACCTCTGACATAAACATATGGTCTGCCCATGTTCCCTTTGTAATGTTAAATTAAATCAAGTATCATTGTTTTTCATTTTCTCAGAAAAAAAAATCAACATTTATTATATTTAATGAGCCAATGAATGACAGATTCACGAGTTTCAACCATGGTTTCTGATTATCTTCTAAGCATACACTAATGTATGACATATGTCAAAAGTTACTCTCTAGACACTATGTGCACAATATTACCAGAGTTTGACCTGACTTGAACATCAAATGACTACAAAACCAAAAAGAATAGCGTTCTTGTACAGTAGTCACCATGTTAGATCAAAATGCTATGTGTTCAATATTCCGTTCTTGAAATACTGTGCTTGCAAAATTTTCACAGGTTTGATTTCTGTCGACCTTAGATGACCCTTGACCTGAATCAAACACAATAGGGTTGCTACCAACAATGTGGTCCATATAAGTGCCATACATGCAATCAGACTGAGCAAGTGGCATTCTTGAGCTATTGTGTTCACAAGGTTTTCAGTTTGACTTTTCTTGACCATTGACCTTTACCAAAAACATGTGGTGTATCAATATAGCAGTATAGTTTAATGCAGTATACATTATGATATCACACCCAGTTTGCATAATACAGTAAAACACATATTGTCTTTTGCAAGGTTTTCACAGTTTGACTTTTGCTGACCTCAAGTGACAGTTGACCTTCACCAAAAACCAAAGGGATCCTGTACTACTACTGAAATCAAACCGGGCTTAAATTCTTCAGATACTGTGTCTGCAAGGTTTTTTGACTTCTGCTGACCTCGAATGAACTTTTGACCTCCACCAAAAACAAATGTATTGTGCTCAATATCGTAAATCAGTACATGCATCTGTTCTTGAGCGCATGCTTGTATAACCAATGCATTACAAACATTCATACACACACACACACGGTATCATAATAATAGTAAAATAAGACTTTTAATGAGGAAATTCCACCAAAGTGCTCATGGTGCTTTACAAAAACAAGAAGAATAGAAAAAGCAAAAGTAGGAAGTAAGGAACACGCTCAACGAAGAATTAGAGCTAAGATGCAATATGTATATAAGGTAAGTTTTCAATCTTTCCTTAACAATATCAGGTGACCCTGAGGATCAAACACCCAAAAGGCAAATTGTTCCACAGTCATGGAGCACCACATACAACAAATGATCTATCCACCCATGCATGATTAGCAATGTATTCAGTCAAACAGAGATTTGGATTTTGATCTTAGTTCACTAGAAGGAGTACACAGGGTCAACAAATCAGACAGATAGCAAGGTGAACAGTCAGTTAAAGACTTGTAAACACAACAAGTAAAATTTTGTATGTAATTCTTTGAAAAACCGGTAACCAGTGCAACTGAATCATGATGGGTTAAAGAGTGAAATGATTTTTTGGAAAGAGTAACTATACTTGCAGCAGTGTTCTGAATACTTTGAAGTTATGGGAGTCATTCCTTAGGAAGGCCATACAACAATCCATTGGTCATGTCAATACTAGATGTCACAAAAGAATGAATAAGATTCGTAACATGAAACGAGAGTTTCCTACAGGAATCACCAATAACAATGTGTAGATTGTAATCTTATGTAATTGCTGAGTGTGAACCAAAAAGGATAAACTCTGACTTATCATCATTAAGTTTTATCAAATTCTCCCTCATCCAAATGAGAACTTCATAATTTTGTTTATACAGATGCCATCAAAATTGTTACAATTTTCTTCAAAACCAAAAATTAAACACAATACCACAAAGAATACAAACATCACAGAACGTGACCTGACCTCACTGCATCAACTTTTGTTCCTTTTATTTCAAAAATGCTAATTTTTCGCACCAAGCTCCTCAAACAAAACCAAAAAAAAAAAGGGGGGGGGGGGGAGAGACGATGTTTTCTAACCTTTGACTTGAGATGCAACTAAACCAGAGTGCAGATTCTTCCTGATAGCTTTCATATTTTAAGTATGCTACTGAAAGAATTCATTATAGACACAGGCCACTCACTTCCTTTACATTCAGTCTCCACTCATGTAATTCAGTGCTTTTCACAACGGGCATGTCCATACTGTACTGTGCATTTCTGAAGGACAAAAAATGTTTGGCAAAATGACATTTCAGAATGGGAGAGATGTGAATATCCTTCATAGTAATTCACATCTTTCAGTCTGATTTTGCCTCTTGGGTCAAGATAAGCGATGTTGTCTTGCCGATTTCCACCCTCTGAATTCCCCTTTTCACACTGATCTGATCTGGTATGAGGCTAAACAGGGTACACGAAGCTAGTTTTCAGTCTGAACAGGAAGAAACTCCCTCAACCTGGGGAACAAGTTGTCCTTGGGAACAGTAATTCAGGTTTACTACAGGACAAGAAACTCACAGATGATTTTTGGGAACAAGACATCTTTGTGGCAACCAGCATGAATTGAAGGTTTGTATTGGTAACTCACAGATAGCAACAATGCCTCACTGAAACAGCATTGCATGTTTCAAACTTTTGTTTGATGGGGAAAAAAGGAGTGGAATCTGAAAATTCTTTCCATAATGCTAGACACCTTTGTGATTCCTTCCCCTGAAGTATGTCAACAACACATTTATCTCCAGGAAAAATCCTCTCTGCTAGCCTAGAATGATCTATCCCATTAGACCGACGGTTCACAGGACAGCAGGTTCGCAAGACCAACAATCAGAAAGGGTTCACAAGACCAAAGACTTGCAAGACCGAAAATAAGAAAAAGGTTCACAAGATTGCAGTTTTGCAAGACTGAAAATGAAAAAAAAGTTCACAAGACTGAAGGTCCACCACACCAAACATCAAAAAAGGTTCACAAGATCCAAGGTTCACAAGACTGAAAATCAAACAAGGTTAACAAGACCTGAGGTTCGTGAGACTGGCACTTAAAAAGGGTTCACAAAACTGAAGATTCGCAAGACCAAAAATAAAAAGTTTCTGTAACTGACTGGCTCTGCATGAGTAATGCTAGTGCTAAAACATCAACTCTGGATGCGAGATATCAAAATAGGATGTGGAATGGGGTTTGTTAACTTTGAGACATATTACCCCTCTTTCGTATGAGATGCTCTTCTTTTGCTTTGGCAAGGAACTTGGCAATTTTGGCCACCAAATATTTAGGGAAAATTGAAGATGATTGTTAGGAATATTTGGGGCTGCCTTCCAAGCCAACGTAATAATAGTCTAGTGTTCTTCAGAAGGACTTCATTCTCAAGTAGTCAGGCCAAGTATTTATTTGTACTGGAGAAATATATCTAATTAAATGTATGTACATTATCAGTAGTGGTGTAGACAGGAGTAATGGTTTTAAAGCCTAAAACCAGAAATTAAAAATCGAAGATCACACACAAAATTTATTAAAAATCACTTAATTCAAAGAGAGGAAGCAGAAATCTTGCAATAGATGTCCCCCATCACGCATAGTTCATCAGTGGTTCTGCATAAACAGCTCTCCATGATTCCTTATAGTTCCTGGTTTCACAGGTAGGTGTTTCATGTCAGTCTCCCAAACCTTCGGTCTCCGCACCTTCGGTCTCGTGAACCTTTGGTCTTGTGGGATGAAATCATCTTGCCTACAGTACATCTATATCTAATCTGTATGGAATGAGTATTGCCACTAACTACCAGCAGTCCCTTGAGACAAAGTGTAGCAACAAAACTTAGGAGCAAAAAAAAGAAATGCCTACCATGCACCATCCCAAAATATTGGCAGCATTTGGGAATTTTTTGTGTCATCTTGCTTCAAATCAAGGATATGCACCACAAAATATGCAGTTACTCAAAAGTACTTTGAAATCATCTTTAGGTGCAGTTTCACAGAGTTTAAAAAAATATTTATTGTACAGTAGTCCATTTTTACTGTTGATAAGTGAATGTGTAACTACACCACTTCTCCTTTTTTTCTTTGGCCTATAGTGCAACAACAGGCCACATGATGGAATTGTGTCAGCTTTTCTTCTAAAACTTTACCAACAAACAAAGCTATATGTAACAAGTAGCAAGAAGTAACAAGTATAGTGAAGTATAAAATTAGCCAAAACTGCCAGTTTTTAAAAATCTCTGAAACAGGCATGATGCATGCATGCAAGAAGTCAACAAAGATACACCTACACACACAGTTCTCTCCTGAGGTACATTGTTACAGGTTCCTTCAAACGACAAAACACATGGACCCCTGTGCAATCGAAAGCCTGAATTTCTAAACTTTGGCAGAATTGCTTTTGCATTTAACGAGATTACATTTGCATTTACATTCTACTTCTCACCAAATTGGTATGTTCTTTGGGAAGCAAAGGTGATGCATTCATCCTCAATGAGGAAGGGGTGGTTTTTCTTCATTAACAGTAGTTTAGCAGAGAGAGATTGAGACACATGTAACAAACGGTGAAAGCTTGGACAAACCAAGGTGAATTAAGAACACAAAATGTGAACTACACAGAGCCCATCAGTAGTAAAAAAATGGTTTTACCATCAATCCAGCTTACGCAGAGAGCAGTTACACGGCACTCAGAGAGACAAATAATAATCAGTGGATTGCAGCAAGTAAAAAATACAAGCAACACTGAAGAAAAGTCATCTCCTGTAATCAACATTACATACAAGTATGGCTTACATACTGCTGTCAGAGATGGTTACAAAAAATTCACAAGCCTAGCTCCAAAACGCGATGCTCCAAGCGACATGCATATGAGGCAAAGACAATATAATTGGGTCACAGAATTGTCGACCAACTTTGCGAGAACATGTCAGACATGATGTGTACAAACTGATCAGATGAAATCAATATCATGGCGACATACATACATACAAAAATAAAGAGATACACATTAATGGGTGCACCTGTTTTGCACATCTAGCCCACAGTCAAATACAATGAACCCTTGCTATGTCTACAGGCACGAAGTAACGAAGTTCTAATCAAATGTTACCTCTGAATGTAGCATTCCATCTCTCGTGCTACAAGATGAAAAACTATATGAGGACAAGATGAACTTGTAGTTTGGAGAACTGTACGTTACAGCGCTGCTTTCAACAGTATGTTACTTTCCAAGATAACTTTTTCTCAAGACAAAGGTAGAAGGGTGAAAGTGACAATCTCATACTTCATCCCACAACTACCCATTCCCTAATAGATCATATCCCTTGCCACTGAAGGAGTATTCTCTGTAAATTTTGTTGTTAGTAGTAATGTCAGTTCACTCAGGAAGCATTTTTTTTTTCTTCAAGGAAGAAGAGGATATACACATCATCACTGTTTGTATGAATAAATAGTCAACACAGCTTTAGAGGTACATAATGAGACCTTACTCCTAAGTGGGTACAACAGTGAACTACCAACAAGTAATTTCTCACTGTAACACTTTCTTATATGTCCAATTAATGTTTCAATATGCAGTGGATATGTCAGTTTTGAACTTCATTTGTGAGGTTTAGAAGAAAAGCTCAAAGCTGACACAGTTCCATCATGTGGCCTGTTCCAATAAGAAATGTCTTTATCATATTTCAATGACACAACCGTATTCCAATCAGGAATGTTATTTCATAGATCATTGTGAAAGGAATTGATATCGTACCTTCAAAAATCTTCTATTGGGCTAACTCGGGTTTGAGCATGGATAGCTATGAAATAATTTATCAAAACAAATGGTAACCTTCGTTACTGGAGTATGTCCTTGAGGTGTATATATTGCAGCAGAAGTATCGTGGTACAGCTCTTCACGGTTGAAAATGATGAAAAGTGTGCATATAGTATGGGGGATATACCTTAGGAATGTTAGAAAGATCCATGTATTGATGTGACTTCACTTTTCATTAATTCATGAAATTCTATGGATGACACTGGTCAACCAGATCTCAGAAGTGGCTACACACAGTGGCAGGTCGGTTTACTATGACACTATCACTAATATAGTTTGAAGCAGTTCGCAGCTGCTCTATAGATAGCATGCAAACACACATATTTCTTTGCTACATTAATACGTTATTCTTCTGGCAAAATCTTGTCACTCGTATTGTACTTATACTAGTTATATAATCTTAAAGGAGAAATAGTTCATTAAATCTTGACCTCTCTTTCCTCCTTTTCTACAAATTAAGTCACACTTGTGACATGTTGTATACATTGTAAATAACAGTATGCTAGAAATAAGCAGTGCAAACAAAGAAAACAACAACCAATCACAATGCACATGTTGACTCAGTGTAGTGTTAACCACTGGAGAAACAGATTGCACGGAAATCAGATATCACACACCTGACAGGAGAAATGATTCTGAATGGGTGTGACACTAAAGCTGCCACGTAGGGCTTAATATTGCCAACACTGAAGTTGCTTTTTTCAGCAAGACACTGTAAGTCCAAATCTGCTACATAACTCATAAGGAATGTCTCTGAAAATGGGGAGGGGTCATGTTGACACAGTATGAATGTTTCCCTTAGCTGTGAAAAATCTGTTTGAAGCGAATCTTTACAAGCACACAGTCACATGCACTGTCAGTGTTTCAAAACAACGCACGTTTTTAAAGTGCAATCAATCAAAATGAATGCAAAACATTCACAGTTTAATGTGGTGATCATCTCAAAAATTCTTTGAATTTCTACTAGGAATTGCTTCCTGTTTTGTTGCAGCATCACGCATTGTCCAATGATGGGAAGGGGAGAATGCAAACTTGGAGAATGACAGGGAAAGAAAATGGAAAAAAAAAAACGAAACGAGGAAATTCACAATCGTTGACCATCAAAATCTGTTAAAAAAAGGTGTGACGATTCCCAGTAGAGAGATAAATGGGAAAAGGTTTCTCAGACTTTTACGCTAACCAATAAAAGAATAGTCACAACATTACATCATCCTCCTCTTTGTCGGCGGTGGTTGTGACGTCAATTGTTGTGATCAGCAAATTCCAGGTTGATCTCTAAATGAAGACACTGACTCATCCTCCAAAGAGGAAAGCCACACTCAGCTACCATTAAACACTGCCAGATTTACGAAGAAGAGATAAACGCAGTATACACTAGAAAAAAACCATTTCGGAATTTGTGTGCCTTGATGCCACACTGGAGCTAGAGAATTTCTCTCTGGGGAGGAAATTGTCTATCAACTCCATCAATTTGCCCAAAAATGTTGACGTAAGGGGAATTTCATGACCGAGTGGGCTTAATGGACAAGTTGCTGACAGCTAACGAAGCATCAGCAATTAAATCTTTCCTCCACATTGGGACGTAATCGATTAGGTGTGGGACGGTTCAGCCTCCTATGCCTCTGACGATAAAAAGAAAAGATGTTATGACTTCATTACCTGCTCAACCAATTTAGACAGCATGAAAACGGTCATTTCAGCCATGGGCCATTTTACAAATGAACACTTGAACTGATACATCTAGTGATGTCACTATTATTCAACTTAATTTACACAACAAATAGATAAAGCAAATTAATTATCTCCTGTGGGGAAAAAAAATAGCTTCAATTCATGCGTTACACCGATAAAGATCATTCTTGGTAATTTCTAGAAAATTCTTCACTGATGCTAAAAAAAAGTGAAGTTTTCATAGTTTATTTTTAACTACCAATTATAGTGCGGATGAACTTTTAACATCGAGGTTCTACTGGATCGTTCATCAATCATTGGTGAATTTACAATTATCAGCTTCTATTAATTTAACACCGCTCCAAGTTGCCATGTGATTTGAGAAGATGCAACAAGTAAACCAAGAACAGAGGCACACATCTAAAATCTATGGTAGGTGTAGACTGTATCATCTGGTTGCAGTCAACACTCAAACTGAATCAGAAACATAGATTGTGGCTCCGGTGGGGTGGGAAGGGTGGGTACTGAAGGGATTTTGTTTTTGTTCTTTTTGTTGTTTATAACTTTGTTTATTTTCATCGGGAGTGTACTTGTTTTTCAAGCCCAGAAGGGTCTTTTTAGAACACCTCCATTCTCAACACCATTCTTATTGTTATTTGTTATACTTGCACTTGTATCTATGTTATGTTGTGAAAAAACAAATAAATGAAATGAAAATGACATGAAATACATGTTTTGCTTTTCCCACATTGCTGTTTTAAAGTTTTTTTATTTTAATGATTCTACTTTATGGGCAGGTGTTAGGTAGTTATGACAAATAAGTCCTCCTTAATATGTTCCCTTAATGTGCTTCTAACATGGATCCTACAGTACAAAGATGTTGAGCAGAAACAAGGATAAAATTATAAAATTACAGTACCATGTGATTTAAGTCACTAATTTAAACAAATATGATTTCCATCTCAAGTTTGTAAAAAGTAATTTAACTATCAATAAATTGATTAAGAAGCATTGTAATCACTTATATAGATATCTACATGGTATTTTGTTATGTTTGAGAGCACATTGCCAGTTTTAATCCAACATCATGTTACTATAGCCTTGTATTAATATTAAGCAGTGGTATGGCATTCATCATTGTGAGGTGTGTGGCATCCCATGAAATAGATCACCCTACTTGAACTACTCACACACTTAACAAATGAAGCCACACATAGGTGGTGATAATTGGTGGCGTCCTTGCTCTTTATGGCAAAACCCCTCTACCTTAAACACTTGCCGTATACAATGCACGAACGGCACAAGAATTTGTTCATTTGATATCTAGCTACATCTTTGGAGAAAACAAATGTCACCATTTGATGCTTTGAGTTAAACTGATAATATGGAGAAATTTCTTTCCAACATTTAAATGCTTGCAAGTTATAGTATCCTAAACTTTATAATAATATTGCTCCAAGGTGACAGCGACTAAACATCAGTGTTAGCAGTAGTTCTGCTACGTACATCAGAAAACTTTTTACCTAACAGAGTACATTAGAACGTCCCCTATTCTGGGTTTCACTTATTGCTCCCTGATGTCAGTCTAGTTCCATTATTTCTATGATTACAATATATATGTAATAAAACATGTAGGTGACTTGAAAATTAGTAGTGTGGTTGAATTCAACAGAAGGCTGTACATCCCTGTTTTGATGATTATTCCATTTTCTGAGTGCTCAGTGTTTAATTTTCTGTATGAATTTCAGTAGTGAAGTTGCTTTCTTTTTATATTCTGAATGTGACAACAAATATCATCACTTTGCAATCTGTTCGATTTCAATACAGCAAATGGACTGTCGATTTAAACATGTTAGGACATCCTTGCATTATACCTGCTGCACTCACTGCTCCATAACAGTCAGGGATGACACATGGAACAAAACAATGAACACTGTTATAGCTCCATATATGACACTGTACATAGCACAGTTCATCTCATTTCAAAGAGTAGTATCGTTATGACAACCGCCAGCTACAAAGGGCCAGGAACTGCCAATTACAACATCCTTAATACAATCTAGCTAATTCCTTATTATGGAATGCCATTTGTGACAAAATGATACAAAGGTAATATAAATGAAATGGCTCTACACATGTACGCAAGACGATGCATAAAAATCAGAGTGTCTTGGAGTGTACTGAATCTGTCTTGAATTGAATGTACATAACATGAAATTTGTGAACACAAATAGTGTTGAACTTATATTCACTATTTGTTTACTGCAGTTAAACTAAAACTGACCTTTAGAAGTAGTATAGCTACAAAAGTCTTTTTTAAAATCAGACGCATGTGAATTATACCTAGGGAAGTTCACCAAAGGGGAAATTGATATACAGTAATTAAAGTATTATTTACAATAATTAAAATATCACTGATTTCATGCACTTCATGGAACTTTTTTTCATGTTTGGTACCCCATAGTTTATGAGCTGTACCTGTATTCTTCCCTATCCATATGACTGTTTTTTTCACAAAGTAGCCATTTATATTTCACTGGGATGGATCCACTCTCCAGTCCTACCACTCTGTAGGGATAATTACATTTGTGTTGCTAACTTGCAATTTATCTCTGACAATGCATTATGATAACAGTGTATGACAATGGTTTGTCATTCCATTCATGACTCATTTGCTTTGCATCTAAGTATCACTTAAAATATCCATAATAATGTTATTACTCTTCTCACCACACAGTAGCTAAAGTTCAGTCACCATTCACTGCATTACCTCAGTAGACCCAGTGACATTCATTCTAAACTTTTACTGTTTACATACTAATGAACATTGTTGGAGAGTTCCTTCTTCCTGACATAACCCTAACTGCTATCATATCTTTAAAAAAAAACACATCATCTGCTTTCTAAAACTGCTAACTCCACACCTGATAGATTAACGACAAATTGGCAATCGTTTCTACAATGGATGCACTGATCTCATTGACATCAGCCCCCTGCATGGTCAAACTGAAAGTACAACCTCGTCACCAAGTATCGGTTCCATTTTTCATCTGTGAGTCAGTAGGCTGCCAACTTTTGCGCCTGGAGGCACATGGTTGTGCTATATTTGGCACACAGGGAGAAATGGCAGAAGCTGCACACCAGTGAACAAATGGACTGGAGCCCCGCCTCCAGTCCAGATGAAATGGAGAGGAAACATCTCACAACAAAAAATTCCTCAAGGAAAATGGAATAAATTTAGTGCCAATGACGTAGAGCAATAAACCTTGATGTGACACCCCTGTTTGATTCCCAGGCCAGAATAGAGACAGAGACAATATTTCACTACAGCATCATTAATCAACATCTCCATCATAAATCATTAACTGGGATATCTTGGAGTAAACAAGTATTCCAAAAAAAAAAAGGAGTACACAAACAAGACATTAATCCAAAAATCAATATGAATATTACACAAGAGCTTCACATTTGAGTTTTCAGTTTCCGCGGTGAAACAGCAATTTCTCAGAGAGAAAGGGCCATTGCATCAATGACTAAAAAGCACCTGCTTGTGAACACCACATGGACGAACATGCTGTACGGAAGCATGTAACTAAATAAAAAAACAAAAGAAGTAACTATTGTCCTATTGTTGTAACTGATTTAAACAAGAGATAAGCCCTGCATGTCATTTACACAAACTCTCCGACACACTTTACTGGAACACTGAAACACAGGAGTCACTTGAAAGATCTCATTTTGATTTGATGTCACACTAAGAATTTCCTTGTATTTAGTTTAAACTTTTCAAGCTTTTTTTTGTCATGCATGTTTCCATATTAACACACATACTTCAATGAAACACTGATTCCAACTGTTTCTGTGTCAAACTAAAAAGGCATTTGCGATTTTTTTCTTCTATTCATTACTTTACATTTTTTTTTACATTTTTTTCTTTTTTGTTTTTCTCTACTATTCTTATTATTCATCCACACACTCTGAATCCAAAGAGTCACCTGTAAAAACTCACTGTTTTTTCTATGTCATAAAAAAGAAGGCATATTATGTATGTGTTTTTATGTCTACTTTTTGTTTCTTTCTATAGCTATTGATCAATGTTTTCAAGTTTTTAATTCATTCTTCTGTCAGTTTGCCTTTTTTTTTCTGATTTGATTCAAACAAAAAGAGCAATGGCAGAAAGTGAGCGTTTCTTTGGGAAACAGGTCGTAACGGTAGAGATTGAGGCAATTTAATATTGAATCTGTCTTCATCCAGATGATTTCTCCCCTCTATCCATCTTACACTCCATTTGCTACTCTTAAAGCAGCATCAACCCATCACTTGACTCAGTGCCTAATGATAACCTCCCTCCATGCTGTAACAACTGCATCTACTACACTAATCGATTGCTCTTACCTAAATGCATTCTTCTCTGTTAAAATTTACCTTAGGTGTTGGAATTTGCACCAGAATCTTACAATATCAATTGTTACATCTGATTAATATTATTCTTTTACATTGTCTAAACAGTCGTTGTTGAGGAAATAGCTAATGTGAATGTGTGCAGGTATCTCCCGCCTGCCTTTGAAATTTGAAGACCTTCATCTATGAAAATCCCATTGAATCCTTTTTTTTTAAGAGAGGGAAGAGCAAAAGGCTTGAGATGGCGGTCTTTTAGAGCATTGTGGGACATCTCCACTATTTCTCATGATAGGAAAGATTCTGTAGATTGCTTTAACTTAAGATGTTTGTTGCAATCAATTGTGCCACACAGCTGAATCCCGAAACAAACCCAGCATCGAGTGTCGATCGAGTTTGCGAGGAAATAAACCCTTTAACCAAAATTCATCAACTCGTCTGAAAGGAAGTTGCCATATGACAAACAGAATGCAATAAACAATTTTCCAGTAACTGGTGGAAGAGATCGTCGATCCTGAAAGGAAAGGCTGTGTGGCCATGTGCAATGGGGAGAGGTGAGGATTTGTATCTTTTGCCTACATCTTCTTGAAGGCAGTAAATGCACCAAGAGTAACAGGGGTTTCAATGTTTGAAGGGAGTAGCAGTAATGTCTGATAAAGAGATGGTTGACTAACACACTTGACACAATTCTAAGATTCTAACATCAGAGTCCCAAGTTCCACGATTGTGGCCCAATGACCTGACAACGAATGTTAGAATAGCAATTCACTCAGAGATCTACATCTACAAGTGCGTCTGTTGCGCCACCAAATGCGGGGAAGGAGGGCTCCAACTGTGTTGCCAAAGAAAAGTTTCTCTGGCACAAAGGGTTAATTTTTTGTGAAATTTCTTGTGCCTTTGTCTGGTTGCTTCGTGAATAGCAGAAAAAGGAAGGAATGACAAAAAATATTTACAAGGGAAGATGATCATTTTCAATGAAGGCAAAACAAAAAATGCATTACAAATATGACAGATTAGACACTGTCACACACTTATGATGGATTAGACACTATCACACCCATTCAGTTCACATTAAAGATGCGAATATTTCTGTTCGTTTTCAAGGATGGGACAGACTCATTAGTCTTTCTGCCAGTCTCTGCTCCTATCATATATCAACATGAGTTTGTTTGGAATCATTGCAGAAAGTGTTTACATGCAGAAACTGACTTTCTTTATCATCTAAGTCATAACTTATGAAATATCATAGAGCAAACGCATTTTAAAGTGACTTTCACTGTAAATAAAGCTAAATTCATCGACTCATCGGCAGTTTACACAGTTTGATCTGTTGAAATGCATAAATGACGTCTATACCTTTAACATCACCCCAAAAAAAAAAAAATGTGGGGGAGAAGAGGAAATATTCTGCCAGACAAGTTAGGAATGAGAGAGCACTAGTTGTGGAGACAAGGAATTGTCCTCATGATAGACAACTGTACACTGAAGTATTACTGTACGTAAACGACATCAGTGCAGCATGTGGACGTTCCTTCAAATTTAACAATGATTTAGCAGCCCCTGAAAGTAGCCTCCGCATTCAGCAATGCCGAGGCTGAATGCCGAGGCAAATGACAAAGTAAAGTAAAACATGAAGTAAAATAAAGTAACATGAAAAAATAATTTAAAGTACTGAAATTATTTTGATGATACAGTAGTTTTTATAGCAACCTGCGATAATTTTGGCAAAATTTTAGACTCCCTAAAGCAAGGGATTTCAGTCCCAAAAAACATTGTTGGATCTCACAAGTTGTATTGCTGTCTGCATACACTTTGTACTGTAGTTATTATCACCTGTTCAGGAAAGCAGGATCAAATGTGGAAAGTATCGAAAAATACCCTAATTGGTCAAGAATGCCAAAATCATTTACATGACAGGTGGAAAAGACCTCAAACTAACAATCTGCCATATTTTTGCAAACTTTATAGAGAGGGTTTCCTTCTACGAGATATTTTCTTCCACAATGACTTGCGACTTTGTTGCTGCCTAACATATAAACATATAACTATATACTGAGATAGACCCTAGTCAACACACGTGTTACGAACTGTAGTACCTTACAGTAGAACAAACTAGTCTAAGGTTTGCAAATAACTTTTGATCCAAACTGCTTGAAAATGTTTTACATGTTGTCTGATATATTGCTAAGCTTATGCTGGGTCATCAGGAACAGGATGCCATATTTTATGTTAAAAGTTTGAACATTCAACTTCCAAAAAAAATTTAAAAAATGTTTGAAGAGTATTTCACCATATATAACATTGTTATGACAAACCAACACCCACTCATAACTCGAACCAAATGCAGTTGAGACCAATCTCAATCAAATATTTGCTCATAGCCAGAGGGGGATGTCAAAGAATTCACAGGCACTCCTGAATGTTCTATTTTAAATGTCCTAATATCATCCATCCTCACTCCCCTCATTTGTCCGACACTGACCACCTCATTGGTTCAACTTAAATAAGTAATATGATTGTTGCATATTGTCACTTGCATCTGGACTCCTCACTACTGTATTTTGTTAGAAAGGAAAAAAGAACACATGCATACTTTTTCGGGGTTGTTACTAAATTTATCAGTACTTAATGACAGAATATTAAGTGGGTATTTTCCTGACATTTGATGACAGTGTGCATACATAACAATAATCATTCTTAATAATGCCATGGTAAAACAATTTTTTGCCGAGGAAATGCCATTTTACCTCAGCATTTTTATTGCTGTAGCAACTATTCTTACTCGCGAGGGCTGTTCAGCATAGTAGGCACTGCCATTTCTAAAATAGTTTGTCCTTCCTCCACATAAGATACTAATTCAAGTGATCGTATTGTACTTTACTGCATCTGATAGACACCATCTTCACTACCACACCAAAACATGCAAACAACATGACCTAGCTTCTTCAGTGGTAAGTAATAATAGTGTCAGGAGCATACTTGAATTATATTAAAGAGGATCAGCAGTTGTGGGGACTGAACATGCCCTCTGTGTAATTTTCCTTCCAATGAGATATAACAGAAGCATTTGTGTATACACTACAAGCAGAAACTTACTGAATAGCCAAACCTTTAACCACACACTTTTCTCAGTTGACATAAAATGTGTTTCATTTTCCCAAAGTCAGTGTCATACTCTTAAATTCAACACTCTGGACTGATAATGGGATGTTTTTTTGTTTCATTTTCAACTGATCTCATCTTTGTTTGTTTATGTTTGATTTCAAGAGAGACAGTGCAGTTAAGTAACAAAAAATCTTCACAACTGTCTATACTAAAACATTATATTTTGTGACTGAATCTGTTTCCGAGATTTCCTCATGCATTAAAGTGATTGCGTGTGTACTGGAAAACCAAAAAGATAAGATTATGTTTGATCTTAACTTTTTCTTTATTTTTAAATGTACATGCGAGGTTGTACATGAATGGACTATGTCTTTCAATGAAGGAAAATGCCAGTAACTACTTCGAAAAGCAACGGGACTGGCATAAAAACAGTAAAAAACAGAAATCATATTTGAAAATAAACGGTTCTTACTATAACTGCCTACATAATGAACATGCAACAGTACAGGACTCATGAGTATATCAAAAACATACTACTCGAGTTGTCGCTCCTTGGTAGGTATCGGGAATTGTAGTATTTGGTGAAAGGAAACATTGTACCTACAAATAACCTACCAACTGAACACAATGTTCCCCTCGGCGTCAGTGTACCTGATTGACTAACTGGATATTCAATACTAGTACACTTCCCATTGTCTTGTTCAAAGAAGCACACCGTTGATTTGAATGAAAACTGTCAACCACTACATTATCTTGTTCTACACTTTCTGTCGTTATGTTAGAAGAATTTGAAATCATATGGCAAAATTAACCAACTGAAACCTATTAATTTTCCCAGATTGTCTGAATGGTGAAATTAAAAGCCTTACCAAATTTTTGGAGATGAAATTTCAATGTTTTTACTTTATGCCTATGCACGTAATCACTTAAAGTCATTTCAGTGATGTCTCACATGCATATTTGTATCAGAAATGCAACTTCAAATACATTGCAACAAGCTAAAAAGAAAGAACAAAAGGGTGGAGGCAAATGGGTGGAGGGAGGAAAGGAGGAAAGGGAATATGGGCAAACAATTGATGCTGGTTGCTCCCAAGTGCACATACTTGCTTTCACACAGTTTGATGCTGATCTAATTTGCCTGCACCTTTCTAGGACTTGACATCTGCCTCAATGAAGATAAAGAGTCCATCAAACCGGCTTTATTAGATAAAGATCCGCACAGAGTGTCGGCGACACCCTGTTGACTCTGTCTAACCGCAAGATATTGTGAGACAGAGAGGAAGAATTAGAAAGCCTGCCTCATTAAACCAGTCTCTTTAATATTAACAGCCCTTGCAATGTCACTCTGGTGGGGGAGCGGTATTACTCCCGGCTCTGCAAGAATTAAACTGCTAAAACCAAAACCACAGGCATAAATAAATGTTGAGTCCTAAATATAGCATCTGGGCCAGCTAGCGGCAGACCTGGCGCTGGTGACAAGTTATAGCCATAACAACTCATGATGGAGGAATACAGACTTCCCACATCTACCTTCAGTCAGAGAGGGTCATCAGAAATAGCAGCAATGGTTTATCAGAATTACAAAGCTCCTTACTGTCACCACTTGTCACCAAGCATTTAGCATGCATCGTCAGATCAGTAGTGGAACCTCAAGAGGTTTCTTTAAAAACGCTGATTGATTGTGGATATGTGGAGAATCTGCAGCAGATTGCTGGACAAATCCAAACATTTTACGAGAGATTTACATGAAACAGGGTATAAAAGTACCATTTTTAATGTGGAACATACACTAAATATCAGCAACAGAAAAAATAAGAAACAAAAACAAGGAGAAAAATTAATGTTCTTCTGTTCAAGAAAAAGTCAACAAAGGCACAATAGTCACAAGTGGTTGATAATGTATACATACATAACACAGGACAATATCTTCCTTAATAACGTGATTGTCACAAGATTCCAAGGTTACATCAAAAAATAAAATCACATCTACTGTTTCAGTTTAAACACAGAACACACAATACAAAAGCACATACAGCGGCTGTCCTCGTTGCCTAGATACTATACACACAAATTTTTTTCAAGTCCAAAAAGAACTGTTCTACCATCTTCTCAGAGCATACTCATAATATCAGGGTCATTGAAAATCTCACAAAATATGCTCATCAAAATTGGCCATTGGGGATAGCTCTGTCACAAAGATTTGTGCAACTTTTATATGCTACTTTCTTAAATTTGAATGTACATTTTAAAAAGGCTGAAAGCAACTTCGTCTGTGAAAAGTAAAGAACCGTCTCTACCTTATAACAAACATCTTGACAATAAAAATAGTTCACACCGAGGTGAAGAAATGGCAAAATGATCACTTCTAATTACAGTCATCCTCCATTAATAATCCAACACAGCCACAGAAATGCTGAACCTTGCAAAGTTTGACACAGCTAACACTCACGCCAGCCTTTGGTGATAAACCTATCAAAGCGACGGACCGGCACATTCACAGGAAAAAACTAAAACAAAGTATCACAAAGGATTAATTCCGGGAAGATGGCTATTTTGTGACGTTGGTTTTGACACAATTGGTTGAGAAGTTAATCACATTTAAGGGAGTTCAAGCAAGGTACATTGAAATTGATTCATTACCAACTTTCACAGGAAGGGATTCTCCGCCTGAAAAAAAGTCGCTATAAATTCACTTCAAATGAGTTTGCAACATTTGAACCAGTTTGCATCCGAGAGTGATAAAAGCGACAGCAAGGGCTCTATCTTCACCTTTCATTTGTAACACACCAAGTTGGTATATATACTGAGATGGCAAAGGATGGCAGCACAATTCCCTATTGTAGGGAGAAAATATTAGGTTACAAATGAAATATAACTTATGCCATCAGCATGATTCTAGGGGACAAGAAGAAAAATGATCACATAAGTGTGCTTTAAATACCATTGAGTTACACAAGTACAAACACATCCAAGCTTAGCACAAAGCTCACAAAAAGAGAAGATAAAGATATCAAAACACACAAAAAATCACTAAACACACACTCAAGGTTGTTAAATGTAACATCTTTGAGTAGATTTTCAGATGACTATCACTTAAAAATGGTTGTCTGAAGGATGGTGTGACATTCTTTTGAGCCTAGCCATCTACAGTAGAAGGAAATGTGTAAGATTACCAGACTTCGCTGACAGTGAGTGAAAGTACAGCAGATGTATGGAGAGAGGTAAATGAGGAGCAAACTTAATTTGCTTTGCTGAAGTGGAAAAAACCAAAACGGCTCCTGCCTTCATACAGTTAAAAAGAACTGGGTGGTATACACACACCTAGCATAACAAAGACTTTAAAACATAAATACAATGGGAAAGTGACCATGGTAAGTGGTTGATTTGATTTGTTACTGTGACAAACTAGGGACTGAGTTAACCTGTACAGAATTTTCAAGGCTGAATGCAAACACTCATTCAGTTATGCAAAGCATGATGGAAGCTATCAAGAATAGGGTTAGTGATTAACAACTAGTATTGACTCGATTTCTGCCACTTTATGTGATATTAAAGCTTTTTTTCTTTTTTAAATCACTACCACTTCCAACCAAAGTCATCAAAATGAAAGTTCACATCACCTTTGTGCAAAGCAATTTCAAGGTTTCATTATGACTCCCTCCTGTAGGAATGATATTTTCTCAGAAAATCTGATCAGATTAATATAGCATGTCAACCGCATTATCATAATGTCCTGAGGTTGAGAACTTATTACAGTAGATCCATATTACACTTGACTGTTCAGACAAAAACATGACATAATTTTTAAGAAGGGTACATTGCCTTCCATGAAGATGAATAATTAATTCATATCGATCTTAATGTTTTTCTGTTTATTCTCAGAAATTTAATCCATGTAGTACTGTAGGCATATTTCGGGACTTCATTGGAGGATAATCACTCCTGACATATTTTTTTCTCTCATAAAGTTATGAGTCTCAAATCTAGTTTTAACATTGGGGTGCAGCAAGACAAATGTAATGAGAGCATATCACAAATACTGCAGAGATCAGATATCAGTTACCAGCCTTTAGATGCAGCAATGACCATACATGATCAGTCATCAGATGCAACAGTGATCAGATGTAATCAGTCATCAGATGTAACAGTGATCAGATGTAATCAGTCATCAGATGTAACAGTGATGGATGTGATCAGTGATCACACATAATCAGTAGTCAGATATAATTTGTCATCACATGTACTGTAACAGTGACCAGATGTGATTTGTCACCAGATGTGATCAGTAATCAGAAGTAAAAGTGATCAGATGTAGCAGTGATCAGATGTGATCAGTCATCAGATGCGATCAATAATCAGAGGAAGCAGTGATCAGATTTGATCAATGATCAGTGGCAGATGTCTGTTTTCTCGTTTTGTTTCATTGTATTGTGAGACCAATACACTGTGCCTTATTGTGATATTTACAGTACTCGTGTTAGAAACTATAGGCGCATACTAAACTCAATGAGACTAGTACTTGCCAGTACTACACAAAAGCATTGATGGCGGAAGAGCAAACTCGACCACACAACAAATTGAAACTAAATTCAACAAAATAAAGACTACATGAGACAAGATGAAACAAAATGATAGAAGGAATAAACATCAACACAGTTTACTTGAGAATCTCACAGAGCTTCTTCTGTGAGGTACTGTGAGCAGCATTTTCCGACTAAGAACGTCAAGTATGAACCAGATCTTGAACTCAGTTTTCCAAAAAACGAATCTAGTTACCCAAATATTTGGGTAATTTGAGAGTTAAATCACACAAACACTGAATACGAAACAGTCAGTAAGCAAACCGGGAGATTAATAGTGAACTTAAGCAGATGATGCATTTAACGCTTTACCCAAAGTAAAGGCCAGAATTACCTGGTACAATTACGAAGTGAGACCGAAGCTCTGCGGGTTAAAAGTTCATTGTGGCTTTGAAACAACACAAGTTTCCTGGAGGCATTTAGCCATCATGAAACTCAATGCCAAAGAAAAACAAAATGCAGATTATTTCATTCTCAAGGTGCATTTAAGATGCTGAGGGATGCTACACCGCAACTAATACAGCCGCGATCCGTCATCATTTGCATGTCCCATTACCCCGTTGGGATTCGCACCAACTTTCTGTCCTGAGGTTACCTTGCTCCCTATCCAGTGTTCTTGACAGGAGTTTGTCCACCTTTACACGTTTTTTCACACGTGCAGAGACCAACAGCGTTTTAAGATGCTGCAGTAGTTGGTGCATTCCTGGTTTCATCTTTAGTGGATCTTATTTCAGGATTCTGAAGCAGGCCGTTTATTTGAGATTCATCAGAAGTAGTGCTAAAGGTCATCTCAGTTGGATCCAAATATGCTAGGTTTTAATCATGGTGAGGATTCTTGAGTTGTTTTAAGGTGCCACTCAAGGGAAGAGGTGGGGGAGGGGCAGTAGAGTGGCAGTTCACACAATGAACCCATTGAATGGTGAGAGGAGAGAATAGGAGGGGTAGCATAGATGGATTGAGGGGGAGAGTAGGAATATGACATGTTAGAAATCTGCTGAAAGTCCCCTCTCTCAGAGCAGATCCAAATGAGCCTTGTTCAATCTTTGATCACTATAGGTAGGTGTTCCATTTATTTTCTATTACAAGTGGTTCAAGAAGGAAGAATGGTAGATGGTATGACATGAGGGTTACAACCAGATTGAGCAACAGTACCACCTGGCTGCAGCAGAAAAAATCTCCACCGAGTTGCCGACAAGTTTGCAGACAAAAAAACTGGACAGCCATGGATATTCTTGAAATACAGAAGACTAGACCTAATGTAAACTATTTCCAAACATCCAGTTTGATAGAGTGCCTGTCATACTCTCACGATAAACAGACAGACACGCACACAAGGTAACATTGCTCGTACCCAAGCATGTTACGCCTCGCAACAAAGGGAAAGAATATCAGCTGCCCTGATCAAACAAAATCTCACTTGATTTAATTCCACAAATACCATCGGAAGAATCTCTTAGAGCAGTGAGGACATCTCAAATGACGACAGAACTCATCCATTCCCAGAGACGATTCTTTTATCTTTCCTGTCGTCTTGGAAGGACTGTGAAACACTACACTTTTATCGATCTCTTTGTCGATGAAATTAAACCACATGAATGTTATGGCTAAGTAGATGATAATGCATAACTTGTGTGCAGTTCTTACCTTACCAGCTGCAGATTTCAGGTATGGAGATGTTTCATGACTTCAACCAAACACACTGAAAATGCACTGGAGGGATTTTTACAAGACAAACGTCTAAAAAGTATTAAGTTGTGGGTCATGTATCCCATGAGGGATAAATGAGGATGACAACAAATTCTGAGTCTCATTAATCATTGGAAACTGCTCAACATACATTCAACTGCTTGGAGACATCAAAAAACAATCTTACTTCATCAACTGCACTTCAATCAGGTCAAAACAGGAGAAAAATGCTTGGAGAATAATGAACATTTAGACAAGCAAATTGAATGTTGCACCCACTTGTCTATGGATGTTTCAAACTTGAAACTTCCCCACACTGTATTCACTACTTTTTATTTCAAAAAAACAATTTGCCAGAGTAACCAAAGTCTTGGTCAAGACTCAGTGAGTGTTTACCCTTACTTCCCACAATGCCCATAGTTCCTGTTGTTAGTGCTACTCCCGTGTACAGCAACTACTTGCACTGTACAGCCCCTTCTGTGTACTGCTCTGTTTTGAACTGCTACATCCTCAAATTGCTTTCATCCAATCACTGTGGAGGACAGTGACTCCTATATCATAGTAACGGCATGCTGTATGTATGAGTTTCTAGAAAACGGCTTCTTGGCACCCCCAGATGGAATCAACATCTTGATGGTTCCAGTATCATCTGACAGAGGCAACCAAAACTTTATGATGGCAGAAATTTACAACAATGGCAGACATCAGCCATTATGGTACTGTAGTTGATGGCAACATACAACATATGATGGAATTAGGGTTCCTAGACAGTTCCCCCTTGACAATCCCCTAATCCGTTGGCTAACCCTAACCCTTTCCCTAAAGGAATTGTCATAGGAGAGTTGTTAGTTATCCACGTGGGAATTATTCAGGGCAAATTGTCCAATGGTGCATTTTCCAGGGAAACTTATGGGGGTGGGGGAAATTATTTAAGGGGTTGTCTGGTGATGGGAATAAGTTCCTCAGGGTGCAGCCAATGGTAACAGGACTGCAGTAACAAAAAAATATTTCAGCGTATGATCAGAGCAACTGGGAGAGAAAGTTAAGCAGAAACAGACAGAGTGTTTCCTATTGTACTCATCTTCATCTTAGGCCTCCTTGATGAAGATCTATAATTATCTTCGCTGCTTTGCTTTCTCTTTGCTTTCTCTTTACTTCCTCCTGGAGATGAATTTGTCTGCCCTTTCCAGGGAGCTGGATATTTTCGAGTCTATTTTTGGATCATAACCAGGAACACTGATCACTTGGATGAAGAAAAAAATAATTAGTGGTGCTCCTTTCTCTAAGAATAGATTCACAGGTACTAAAGATGAGACGGAACCCCCAACTTAAAGGGAAATATCAGCTTTAATCACTGTTAAACCATGTAGTCTCACCAATGAACAGCAGCAATACAGTAGCTTAATGAATCTCCTAAAAAACATTCTGCATAAGATGAGTAACAGAAGATGTACTGTTTGAATTTTTGAAAGTTGGGTGGACAACTTATTTCTGGGTAAAAAATAACTGAATCTCCTGTCTGTGATTCCCCATAACTCCCTGGTTTGGGAATTTGCTAGCAACATACTCACCTCATATAACCTATGCATCACCGTATTGACCATGGTCTAGCATCTGGCAATTTTGTGTGTGTGTATCCGGTACCACCCTTACGTTATTGCCAGCCTTTTGGTCTTGAAGTGAAGGTTGTATCACGCTACTGCTTCCTTTCTTATCCTTTTTGGGGACTACTGAGTGGAATTCATCCTTTTGCACCTACCTAGGGTCGTTTTGGATGAGTATCCTTTTCCTTTACGTGTTTTTCCCAAAATATTTTTGACACGTGTGTAACTGAATCTCCTGTCTGTGATTAACTTATCTATTGAAGAGAAGACTTCTGTCTTGCATCATTTTTAAATTTATCTATCCTTCAGTGTCAATTTGTATTGGTTTAAACAGAAATTATTTTTCCAAAAAGAAGAATCTGTGCAGAGACACTTTTTACTATAATGTATTAACCATAGGACACTCCTGTTCAAAAAGTACTAAAATTTCTCACATTTTCTGTAACTGTAGGAACAGATGCACGAACAACGAGGCTAATTGGAAGTAACCTCATTTGATGGCTTCTTTCAAACTTGCCACAAAATCAACTATATCAACTGAATGAGCTCCTTGAAATTGATCAAAGAGTAAAGTATTATACAAAGGGATTCCTATTAGCAGTATCATCCTCTAAAGTACAACATTAGCTCAGGTGGTCTCAACTTGCCACTACCAGCTTTTCGACCATTTGGTTGGGAAAAGTGTAACGTTCTTGTTTCACGAAATACAACACTAGTCTCCAGGCAGTCATACAAGCAACCTCTCTTAACCTGATGAATTGAAATATGTTAGACATGTCGAAATCTGTGCATAACTTGCTGGCCATGGAAGAAGAATTTGGAAGAAGAAAGCTTAAAAAGTTAGGTAAAATCGATATCACAACTACCTATGATCGTTTAAAGGACCAACTCTAATTTTGTATGTTGCACATATTTTGAAGTGATAACAAGAGTTTGAAGAAACTAAAACCAAAACCACTTTGCTTCTTGTTTTCCTCTATTACTCAACCTCACTTCTAGTGCTGTGCATAGTGGTTTTAACTATGCTATAACATTGACCAAAAATGATGCTGATAAGTTTCTAAAACTTGCCATAATGATGAAAATATGTGAAAATTTTACCCAATGTTTTTAATATAACATTCCTTGTCACGAACATTAGACCACACCTACTACACGGTAGGCCACACTTAGATATTTTGTGTGTTCAGCGATGAAAAAAATTGGTGGTGATTTATCACATCCTCTCCAGATCGTCGAGTACTCAAGCCTTGAGCTTTCTTATCATCTCTCTTGCTGAGAACTTGTCACTTCCATTGTTGAATTGAACAACGAAAACCTCTAAACGTTACGACCGTGGGATTCAAACGGCACTGTTCAATGGTATAGTACTGTGTGTTGGTACCATAGCACACAACGTATTATTCAACATGTGTGCCACTGGTCTTTGATGGGGTTTGTTGTGGTGTGTGACCGAGATCAGCAGTTGTGCAGTGAATATGCATGAGGCCTTACTGCTTCATTTTCATTGGCCTTTTCAAGCAGGGTTTGTTGTGAAGACTGAATAAATTCTCTTTGCAGAACATTCTAGATATCCCCTTGTTTGGTCGATATTTCTGCTACAATTCAAAGACTTTGGACGGGACTGACAGTTTGAACCTCAGTAGTTTTCCTAATTTTTTACTTGGTCCATTCAAAAGAACGACAATCAAGTAGTATCATCTGCTATTCTGTTTTTTGTTTTGCTTGCACTTCCACTTTTTTTTATTTGGTTTGAATATCTTTCTTTCATATTTTTCTTTATTTATGGATACATCTCTTAAATATGGAATGCAAAATTAGCTTGACGGTGATTTAAATAGTTACCTCACCTCCACTCACCTCGACATTTTTTCTAAATATAGTGGAACAAACACTGCATATTAAAGTTGAAGGTGGCAAGGATTTGTAACCAATGACGTCCTGAACAGGAACGAAAACAGCTTCAGACGTGCAGCGACCAGAATAATGATGAGAACTGAAGACAAACAGCCAGAACGTGAAAACAATTCTAACTCAATATCAATCAGATTTGAGACTAAATATTGATTTTTGTATTAACTCATAAAGCTGACATCACGGCCCTTGATTTCAGCTTTCTGAGTACTCAACAGCACCACAATTCTCAAAATATGCTTAATAAATTAAGGGTTTCATTAAGAAAAAAGACCTTACACAAACAACCACCCACACATACATACATACATACAAAATTAATGCTATGATCCATAATTCTCATTTCAATGTATCGAGTAGCGAGCACCTTAATCCACATAACTGTATGAGGATTCAAGGCAGTGGCATGATAGAGTTTTTGTTTTGACAAATTATTACACTTATGATACTGAATGACTAATGTTATCAGTATGGTGGTTCAACTTTGACAGCAAACTATGCTCTAAGCATTTACACCTGGTACCCAACTGGCAATTGTCACCATACCGTTCTGACGCTGATACCGGAATCCAACATTTCACTATAAATGAACAATGCACGTGTAACAAAATTCAACATACCCAGTTCTAAGAATACATCAAAATCATTTGCATTTCTCAATTTCTTTTCCATCCCAAACATACTGTAAACAACTCAATCCTGTGTCTAGTGTATACACTACATGTAACAGGACAAACATACTAAGTGTGGGTATTACCAAAAGGATGGAAAATGGCATTATGTTTAGATATGATCGCTCAGTCCAAACATGGTTGCATAGGTTGAAATATTAAGTCACATTGTATGGAAAAGCAAAGATCTAACAAGCTATGATGCACCCTGTACTAACAGAACTAACCATACTCTACTATGTGCCCCATTGACCTATGACATCATGGATAGGGTGAGCACTACATATCATAATCAGGTATCGACCAAGTTTAAAGTTCATTGGAGTTACTGCCTAGAAGGAAGACATATTTTTTCAAAACATTTTGCCAATTAGAGACTTGACCTGTGATGTCTGACCTTTGACCTCTGACCTTAAATTTTGAAGGAAGACACAACTTCAGACCATGGGTCATTTATCTACCAACTTTGACCCTCATCGGCTTTGCAGTCTAGGAGTTTTGACCTTTGTCATCTGAACTTGACCTTTGACCTCAAAACACACACAATTATGATGTTAAGATAAAATCTTGTATACTGGTCATATATTTGAATGTCAAATGCAAATAACCATTTTGGATTAAGAGATAAAAAGTAACAAAATAAGATTTTCCCTAATTTGACCTTTGACCTTAAATTTTGATGGTAGACCCAACTTCAGACCATGTGTCACCAGTCAACCAAGTTTGACCCTCATCAGCTTTGCCGTCTAGGAGTTGCAGATGCAAACTTTTTGAAATTGAAATTTTCTTTCGCACACACATACACAGACACACACACACATCTTCACACATTCTGACCCCTAATGGGTGGTTCCAGGTCACTTTAAGTACCATCCCAGGTTAGACCCCCGGGTATCATACGATGTGTAGAACAATGACGACATAATAGCAAGAACAATGGCAATAAAACAACACTTGTACCAAATCTACCAAAGTGGCCCTTTATTAAAAGATACAAAACAAGAGGAAGAGAAAAAGCAAACATAACAAATGAAAAGGCAGGGAGAAAGTGCTAAAATTCAAAACAAATAAAATATTTTTGTCAACTTTTAGTTTTGAAGAGTCATCTGACACTGAAGAATGGATGCTGAAAGTAAATTGTCTGATAATCATGAAGCAACTACAGTTCAATAGGCGACTATCCTCCCTCGCATGATGTGCCTCGTATGTGGTCAAAGAGTATTTTGATAGTAACTCACAAGAAAGAAATGCACTGTGGCAGCAAATCTACCAGCAATCAATTAATTTCACCATTCAAGCTCTGTGATATGAAAATCAATAATATTATCAATAATGGTAGTGGACAAATGCCAAGTGTCACAGTGCCACTTGACACAAATGATCAGTAGATAATTAATCAAGTCAGAACATACTGATTATCTACCAGCAAGCAGTCAGGATCTGTCACCACAGAAACTATGAAGCTAGAGCAACTGGTACATTTCATCTGGCTAATATTGTGATTAATGTCTATCAGTAATCATGATTATTAAGCACCATCCACGACAATGTTCTCCATCAGCCATCATCATCACGATATATTGTAGTAAATCATGGTTCCAATGAAATGTTACCCACCAGAGCCGATGATCGATATAACAAACCGATCGTGATTAACGCGTTTGACGAGCCAGTGCACTGTAGATCAACCATCGTTAATTTGCATTCGCTGCTAGAAATTGCCTTTCTCTGTAAGATGTACAAGATAGTGCTCAAAAAAAGTTCAGCGTCTGATCGTAACGTCATTCCTTTTTGTATTTTTGTGATCACCTCCTAGACAACCCTTCAGAGGGATCGCATCAGGCATGATTTACAAAACAAGGAACCCCAAGAGCGGGCAATCGTGATGGAAGTTAGTCAAGCATATCAGATGCACATTGAAGGAGATATTATGATGCAGAGAGAAACACGTGCTATACCTCCACGTTCACGAATGGATATCCTTCTGAGATGAATTCGTCACCGTTCGCACATCAACGGTGACATTATTTTGACATTCTGCGGTAATCTAATTTCTCCGTACGCAAAGTGAAGAGAAGAATGGCCCTAGGGTGGTGGAAGGATTTTAAGGACAGGCAAAAACTTATGCATGAGCAGAAAAGCAGCCAAAAAATAAAGAAAAGAGGTAAAAAGGAGAACAGAACAACAAGATTCAATCAGGATATTGCAAACCTTAGCTAGTGTATTTAATACAGCCTCAGACCAGTGCCTTATTACGTCAACAGGTATAAAAATAGTCAGTCTGTAACTGGCCATCACGTGTATGGCCAAGAAAAGACTGCCAAGAAATTATGAATGGCAGTAATCAAATGACTCAGAAAATAATCTGATTCACTAAAAATCCAAAGGGGCACAAGGCATAAAAGAAAACAAAATGAAACAATTCAGGACATGGCAGCTGAACCACCGACCCTCTTTAAAAAGAAATTTACAAAGCTACAAATGGTGAGCAGTCTCTTCCGGCATTTTTTTAGATTACACTTACAACTTGAAGAGGTTACCAGATTACACTTCCAAATCTGTTTCCCCCTGCATCTCTCGTTCTACTTTTATATACTGCATGGCATCAGTTCTTTCAAAGATATACATCCAGCCAACTGGCAAGAAATATTCCGACACGGCTCCTCGACCTAGCAGGGCTCTTTAAGAGCTGTTCTAAAGGCGACCTGCTTCGATCGAGTCACCCTGCATTGTGCTGAAAATGACGTGACATTGCACTGTGACTTAACTTCCGCTGAGGTACTTCGCACCCTTGAATGCTGCCAACAAGATAATTTTCGCTCCTTCCAAAGAGGGTGCAGACATTGGATCGGTCTTCGATTTCCTCTCCAATCAAATTATGTCGCCCGTGAACAACAAAATGACAAAACGATGAGAAACAAGAGCATGCTGAACCTCAGTGTACTGGAAAGAACTAAACTAAACCAATGATTTCAATGCACTGGCAAAATGCCAAAACAACTTGAACAATACCTCTAGAAAGTGCTGCAAGATGAGCCAATAAAGAGAAAAATAAAACAAAAACATAAAGAAAAGGGCAAAAAATAGAAGGGAAAAATGGAGCGTAAACACAGTATTTCATTAAAAGATCTTCAAGGAGCAATTACACTGTAAATGGCAAAAGGAAGGCCAGACATTTCCAAGCAAAATAACATTACTAGCTTCATAATTTAATTGGACGTATTAGAGTTCTTTGTAGTGAAGTCACAAAACCTATCAACAAACAGCTTTTCTCTCTGGAGTCTGCTATTCATAAAAGACTGATGGGGGCAAAGGTTTGCCACATGAAGCTAACAATATCAGCTATGATGATGGAACATTTAGTGACAATAAATGGTCACTGAATGTTTATTAAGATTCACATGGGGCATGGCTAGCCATGTGAAGCTAAAAATACCAGCTATTGTGATTTCAAGTGAACATTGATTACAATAAATGGTCACTTAATGTTGAATGACAGTAAGTAAAGGTGAGATTCTTGGTAAATATTTTGTGCATACACCCAATCACAAAGTCAATTCATGCTTTTTAAGTGCTTTCAATCTAGGAAGGTTAAAATATTAAATGATTTGCTTTTTAATCATAAAGAAGAGTTGACCACAATGAAAAAGTCATTAGTATTACTATGCTATTGTAATTTACAGGTACTTTCAATACTTAGCTGTGTGACAAAAGATAAGAATCTTGCCACGACCAACGTTGTCTGATAGTGGTTTGAGCAGTGTTGGGATTTCTGACAGCAGAGAGAACAAGAAAATCAAAACATTTTGTGATTCCTTGCCAATATTCATGAAGAACACAGAAGAACATGTACATACCAATTTTGAAATTCAAACACCTTATCATTCTAGAGAAAGCATATACTAAGCTCTTTTGACCACTGTGTGTACTAAGCAGCTTTATATGTTTTCACAATCTGACCTCTGGTGACCTCAAATGAAATTTGAACTCCACCAAAATCAATGGGAATCATCTACTCACTATGACCAACCCAAACACTAAGTATAAAATTAGTCAAGATTATGCTTTTTGAAATACCATGTTTACCATTTTTTCACGGTTTGACTTCTGGTGACCTCAAATGACCTTTGACCTTTACCCAATACAATAGGGATCATCTATTCACTATGGCCAATGCACAACTAAGTATGAAATTAAGATTATGCTTCTTGAGATACCATATTTACAACGTTTTCACAGGTTTCACAATTTGACCTCTGGTGACCTGAAATGACCTTTGACCTCCACCAAAAACACCAGGGATCATCGACTCAATATGAGCAACCCACACACCAAGATGAGATTAGTAAAGGTTATCCTTCTCGAGATAACGTGTTAACAAGCAAGGCATCACATACACACGCACATAAATACACGCACAAACACATATGACATCACCATCGCATTGATTCCTTTTGCCCTCCGCAAGGAATCAAAAAGTGCATTGGTCATGCTGAGACAGGTAATGGTGAACAAACAATAAACACACGAAACATAAAAAATTTTAGACAGACTCTCAGAGAAACATTAAGAGCAGCCTACTGCAGCCATCTTGGTTTCTGACTGCTGAAGAATAGCATGTTAGTTCATATCCTAACAATACCATACGATAGAAATGAATTACCAAGCGTTGTACGTACTGTACATATAGATGACAATTCCACAGTAGATCATATTTGCAGGCTGTGAGGGCATGAACAAGCACTTGAATACATACGCATGCTACAGATGATCTCTAACGAAGACACACTGTCATTAATGAATTCATTGCTCTTGAAAAAGTTCACCTATCACTCATTTACAGCTTCTGCCAAAGCGATTATCTGCGACAATTTCATTCTTTTTCAAGTTGTGCAATTTGCCTCTGCAGTCATCATTTGATGCATAGAACCATCTCGATGCCAGTGTTGTCTCAATGCATAATTTGCCATCATTCATTGTCACCTTCTCAGCAGATGCGGAGGTGGGTTGATTCTCCCACGGTGGGCCCAACATGCCAGAGGAGCATGCATACAGTATCAAAGATTTACACAGTAAACGATAAATTTCTCAAATAATGATGTAACTCCCAGTTTTCTTGTGGTATTTGCTTTTGCAGCGGACATTGTTTTGTGAACAGAATATCAGCACTGTGTGCAGTCTGGGTTGAGTGAGTACAGGGCTGCAATCATCAAGTTTCAGTGTTGACTTTACACTGAATTGGGTGAAAAAATAAATGCACAGTCCTGCCAGTTTGGTTTATAGACTACAATTGTGATCAAATGTTACTTAGCCTTATAAATTACAGTTATTTTGAAGCAAAATGTAACACTGTCCCCTATCTGCCATGTCTTTGTTCTCCTCTCCTTCCCTCCCCTAGCGTCTCAAGGATTTCAATAAATCATGCTGACGAGCTAATATTTGGGCTAATGGCTTGGGATTAGTCAAAACTACACCTCTGCACAATGTCCCACAGACTTCATGCACACAAACACTACTTTTAAACTGTAAACCACAGTCATTTCTTTCATGACTTATCGCAAATGTTGAAGTAAATTTACCAAGTTGTCTTTGTATTTATCAGATACTTGTAAGTTTTTCTTTTCTAGCAAGCCTATCCATATGAGGAGTCACAGAACTGATTTAAGATAAGACACTTGAACGACCCAACAGCAGACAAAAACCAACTAACACTTATGCAACATTCTCTGCATGACCCTTTCGCCCCCCCCCCCCTTTACTCCACTTTCTTTTTTTTGAAGGGCAGAAGGAGAGATGTATAGGTACAGTATTTTCTCTTTTACTTTCCACATCATCATTACACGAAAGCAAAATATCCAAGAAATCATGAAGTGAACTAATAACAACCTTGTTTTCATCCATGTTTAAGACATACATTACAGCGATTCATGTGGGCTAATTACCATTCGCATATAAACGAACCAATTAGCAATTCCCCACACAAGGTCTCCACTAAAAGGAAATCGCAAATGTAAATTTCACAAATGCATTTTTGGAATCAAATCGTTAATGGAAAAAGTCAATCAAATGCGAAACTGCAGCAATCACAAGTAGATGATTTTGCCAATATCTTTTCTGACAGGACTGCAAATGCCCCCCCCCCCATGCAAACTCTTTGCCAAAGTTGAGATGTGACAGGCCTGTCCTTTTACAGAATTGAAAACAGAAATGTTTCTATGACAACAGGAGAGATCAACACTAAGTTTTCATTTGGTGGAATCAAATTGTGGATATGAAATTGAAAAGAGGTTGTCAATAAAAGATGCAAGTTCATAACAGTAATATGACAAATTGTGCAGACATGTCTGGCAGTCACCATTTAACAAATTACCAAGAATATGACCATAAATTTACACACCTTCCATGAAAACGGCAGTGGCCAAATATTAGTGTGTCACAAACATACGTCAATACTTGGTATCTGCTTTGAATTTTTTTTTGTTTGGTGTTTGACACTCTTGAGACAAAGGAGGAGATAATCTCCCCACAAAAGACATTGTCAAAATAATAACAAAGATTTTTGTCATATTTCCTTGAAACTATCCTGACCATGCACAGTTCAGCAACTTCAGCAAATGTCCCCATAGGCTTTCTTCTGATGTTGCTTCTGTCCTACAAGGAGAACAAAATCCTCAAGGTGAAGCAGCAACCAATGATGCACAAAAGCCAAATTGACGTCATAGAACACTCAAAACTCTCTGAAGGGTATCTAGTTGATGACCATTATTCCAGTGTAACTCGAGAGACAGTACAGTAAAACACCTCTCCTACAGGATTTTCTTGGTCTGACCTCTGAATTCACTTACCTATGTACAGGAGCAAAAAGCAGACCGCATGTACTCTCACAGTTTCATAATGTAGTGCATTTAATTTGAGAACAGGTTTGGACACAGCATTACATGGTCTTTTGGTTTAAGCAGTGATCTTTCAACTTTGGCAAAGGTGTAAGAATTTGCTTCATGTAGGTTAATCCCTCCCCAGGGTTGGAAAACCTTGCAAACCTATCGAACCTGGTTTACGGGAAATCGGCGACGCTCGCGGGAAATCCTGTGTTTTGGGACACATTTTTTTTTAAAAAAAAAAGGGGAAAAAACCAGGAAATCTTCAGAGAAACAAAATAAATGAGGGAGAACAGGGAAAATGCTGTTAAACAAGTATTAAAAGAAGCTCTGTTGATCGTTATTGCTTACGATACTCACATAGGCAAATAGCGCATGTTACCTCTATGCCAATAAACCACGATGTCCAGTATATCCCCCACGACCACGCAAGTAACCAGAAATTACCGCCAGTTTGCTTTTAGGCACACTTCAGCCGCCCTACACCCACTATGAACCCCAGTGCCCAAGGATGATTCGCGTGGAACTCGTGCACAATTTCATCTCCGTCAGTTTTAGTGTTTTGTTTTTTATTTTTTCCGAACTCAGCACAAGATTCTCTGTGCAATTAATGAGAACGAAGTGCTTTCATACAGTAAGTACGTATGTACACGGTATACATACAGTACATAGCGGCGCAACAGACCCACGCCACATGACTTGACCTTTGTACCCTCTTTACATTTACAGTCCTACACACAGATGCAATGGTAGCGCCAAACACCTTCTGGAAAACGTAACGTTACACGCAGTAAAAAAAATTTCCTTGATTAAACCATTTTGAAATATGGGGGACGACTTTTATTTTTAACTTTTTTTTTGCTGCAGATTTCTGCTGCCGGTTAATGGTCACAGTTATCAGGGATTAAAAAGTTTGGTACAAATGTTGGAGCTGCAACAGGTGGCTGAATTTGAGTATTATGAATGCGATGTCCATTTTGGGACAGGTGTTCACATTTTTGCAGTTAAAAACTTTTCTTGGAAACATGCCAGGACTTTCTACGGCAAACTCGCAGAACTGTTTTTAAGTAGCACAGCTTGTAGTAGTTGACAGTGTATAGTGGTCTATGATCCAGACATTCTAGGCCTATTGCATATCTATTTAGCCTAATATCGGGCTCAAGTTTCACTCGTTTCTGACATTTTGTAAGTGACACTTCTTCACATTTAAAAAGGTACCGTATATTGCATCAACGCAAGTAGCCTAACGTTAAGCTTTCGTGATTGATTTTTCAAATATTGTACGAGTTACAGTTATATTTTTTTATGCTCAGCTGCACAATTTTACCCCTTCAATGTGCTAGGAATCCCAATCTTCCGGGAGCTCGCCCCTGAACCCCCCACAAAGGGTTCCACCCCACACAAATGTCAACGGGAAATCGGCGGATTTTCTACTGTGTTCGCTGGGAAATTCAGCAAGGTTTTCCAACCCTGTCCCTCCTCATATAGAAATGACACCACTTCTCAGTAGAGAAGTGGAGGAATGCCACAGAGATTGAAGGTGGTGGTTCAAATCATCTGTAATGTCTTAGCTCTTGGTCCAAGAAATTCAAATTTACACTAATAGGGAAACATAATTGGCTAAATTATGTCACAGACTAACACTGAAATGAATTACAGCAATTACACAAGCACTTCCTTTAATTGTGAGGGAACCTAAACATGACACTGCAAGCAGACATGGCAAAAAGCAAGAAAGCGGTGCGGCAAATACATGAAAATGCGCAGCTGTTATTCCCACACCTCGGATGTTATCAACACCCCAGGTGTATTGTACGAATGACCATCGGGTTGCTTTACAGTGTAATTTGACACCGACAAAAATGCAGTGCAGCAAAAGGCAGGACTTTGAAACAACTTGAGATTGAGGCTATTGATGGAATCTTCGGCCCAACAGAAATCACAGACCTCAGACAAAACTGCAAGCGGTCAACTATTGGTTTTAATTACAGTCACTCAGAACACACACTACATATATACAAATTTAGAAATGCTTAAATACTGTGCTGTGCGCACAGTCTAAAAATAGTGTATCAATTTGGTCAAGTTTTAAGGAAGCTGTCAACTTGCACCGTGGGTGAACTCTACGAAATACATCCAACTACAAATTATTGAACTTATAACTCTGCCCTTAAGGGTATACAGGAGCAGATCATCTGTCTGGAGGAGACTAATGACCTAGGGTCAGTCTCAACTGGAGGAGAGATGGTGTTCAGCTGGAGGTCATTCAGAGGTTGTTGCCACCAGAGATGTTTCTTTCCTTTCCTCTGCTGGTTATTACTGAAACAGTGTCCTGACCTGTTGATGACGTGCCTGGTTTAGCACCACAAAGTTTATGATAGACTTCTTTTAGGAACGTGGACCGTTCGTTAACGGTCGGTTTGCGAGGCCTTTCTTCATCCTTGCTACTTTCCAAGAGAATCATTCTACGTATATTATTTATATAACAGGGTTCTATTGCAAAGCGGCATGATGGTGCCAAAAGGTTCATACTCTTCTTAGTGAGTGGAATTTGGGTAATTCAGAATATGAGAGTATGAGAGGAAGAAAATGGGAGGACTTGAGAGAGAACAATTAAAACACACAGATTTCCAATGGTCTACTTAAAGGGGTACAACATTAAGCACAGTATGACTTCTGTTATCCATTTATTTACTGTCAAAGCACTTTTTAGGGGATCTCTAAGCATAAACTCACCCTTTAATACTTCCTTGTACCCTAATCCCAGCCAGTATGCATAACACTTTCTCACAGGACAAATGAGGGTCATTATCATAAAAAGGTGTGTTTTCATCCAAAGTAACATAGAACGCATGCGCACATATACTGAACATAACGTGGCACAAAGTGTGATATCAACTTTGCACATGTTGTATTCACTTCATGACCATGAGCGCATCTGCATATGCATAGCATGCAAAATGACCTTACTTCTCAGCTTACTGCGAGAGATAATGGCTTGGAAAATAGCAATTTGTACAAAACTTAGATGTTTTGTTACCAAGATTACATGTACAGAGGCACTGCGAATTTCTAGACAGCTCAATCTAGGCCTATACAGTTTGATAGTCATTTGTCAATGTATGGCCTAAGGATAACATTTATAGTCCAGTTCTATTACACGGCCAATCCTCTGTTGGAAAAAGGTGCCATATCCAGAAGAAGAACATGTTAAATGTTTAATAATACACTATGCAGGCTACATGCTGTGACAGGTCAGACCCTCAGCCGTGTAGATTTTTGGGAAATGTCAAGCCTACTACAATTGAAGTGTCTTGCTCATAGGTCTTGGCTTCACAAGATAAAACAATATTGTCTATGGACACAGGGTATGTTTGTGCATGAGTTACATTGGTGTTGTAACACTGGCGGTGTAAACAAAGCAGGTGGGCAATTTAAGTTGCTCATTCATCCATCACACTTACTGTAGGCCCTACACATGCACACACGCACATACCTGTAACTGACTGTTAAGTAAAACACTCTTACAACACTTGAGACTACTATATACAACAGCAAAGGACCTGAAAAAAAAAATTACATGGCCAGGACGCTGCTTTCACTTGAGTGCAAAAGGATATCAAAACGTTACATGAATGCTCCCACACTTAGATCAGATGCAAGGAATTCCTTTTTCTCCTCCACAACAAATTTTTAACACCCCTACCTGTACATGGCTCATAATCATCTAGATCCACCGTATACAATCAAGTGTGAAAGTGGGTTCATCCCTGTATAGGTCATATCGGTTGGTCCACATAGCACACTTGTGAAAGTGCAATGCTCATGTGGAGGTGGTGTGATTCATGTTTGACCCATCTCACACTCTCAAGTAAGCAAGAGGCCCATACCTCTTTTACTCAGCCTAGCATGCATGGTACTTCTTCAGTAGTTCCTACACTCTTTAGAGTTCTTGAAAATCTTTCACAAAAAAAAATAGCACCAGATGCATCCACACTACTGTACACGAGAGACTGGTTTCAAGCACAACCCAGGATTAAAAACACAGTTCTTTGTGGGTAAATGCAAAAAGTCACAGAATTCTAAAAATTGCCTGACCTAGTGCGTAACGAGACCGTACTCAAGGAAAGTAAAACATCTGTCATCTGTGACTCTGATCTGCAAATAGAAATCACATTACCATTTATATAACCACCAACAGCAACAACATGTTTGTCTTTTGAAAATGAATGAACTTTGATTTCTGGATCTTTTTTACTTTTTGGGTTTTTTTTTTTCATGCAGGAACGCGGTGTCATCAAGTTTCTAGCTCCAGATCAAAAGAAAATAATACAAACCTAATGTCAGACTCTGAGAAGAATAAAGTGACCTGGTTTTAGGAGGAATTTCTTATCCATGAGGCTTGCTACATCCTCCTCCAGAAACGAAGCACTTCCCTTTCATTTTTCTTGTCTCTCTTGAACGTATCATTGACTGGATGATGTCACTCTGTATGGACGACACAACCGTCGGCCCAATCAACATCATCCTCTGCAAGCCAACAGATTTCAAAAGAAGACAACAATGATCTAAGTGGCCGTACATGCAAGAATGAGTTGACAAAAGTACTATACAAGCACAGCTGCAGCATTGCCTGATCCAATGCTGATTGTCAGAGAGGGCCGGCTACAACAGAGACCTCGGAAGGATATGAAAGACAGGTTGCTGCAAAAGCAAAAAAATAAAAAATAAAACACACCATCGCGCCACGAGGGTTTGAGAAATCTTAATAGCTGCTTGACGTCAGAGAGTATCCTTGAGGGAATCAGGGCTCGGCACTTATTCATTAGCCTCTTGTAAGAGAAGAAACTGCTATGGATGCTAATTAGATGCCATTAAGTGAAATGGTACATAAAAAATGCATATATAACAATCATATCCATATCTGCCTGCATATCAATTCGGGTAAACTGACAATAAAGTCACGAGATATTACGTGTGGGTAAACAAGAACAGAGATATATATTCAAATACAAGCAAAAAAAAAGGGGGGGATTAAAATATGATGATTGGGTATGAAAATAAAGTCTAAGTGATTTGACTGCTAATACTTATCATTAATTATCTTTGCAGATAGAGAAAAAGAGATTGAGAGACAGGTTCTATTGTTATCTTGAGTGTCACTTCTCTATTTTTCTTTTAACATTTGTTTTTAGTCCGAAGGGTCAATAAGGTGACCTGAGGTCTTGGTTATATATCTCTTTGGTCAATTGTGGACAGGGATTTCTGCCAGATTTGAATCGGTGTTGCTATTAATTGCAATGTATAGGTTTTGTGTTTTTAGGGGAGGGAAAGAAGACGAAGGGATGTGAGGACAACTCAGGAACTTCCATTAACCTACATGCATTCTCTTCTCTAACCTGGATCCACCCTGGTTGTGATTCACATGTGATATCTGCTATTAGTTTCACATTATTTCTCATTTTGTCTGCTTTCTTGTCTTGCATTACTCCTGTATAACATCACACTTTTCACTGTTCAACTTCTTGATCATTTTCCAATCACGTATGACCAGCCAAGGAAATTGTACAAAAAAAAAGGAAAAAAGGGAAAACACGATGATACACCATGGCTTCACTGGGAGGAGGTGCTAGTATATACCACAGCATATTCTAGGTGTTGGAAAGATTATACTGCTCTGAACATGAAAGTGCAGTTATTCTGCCTAGAAATTTATAACAGTGAGGAGTAGCTACTGTAACTTTCTCACAATTATAGGAAATGACAAGACATTGTATTTGGAGAGATTCATGACCAGAAATCCAGTCGGGACATGGGTTATAAATAGTTCCAAGTTAATCAGCTAAAGACCCACGACAGTGGGATATTGAAGCAAGACAAGTCGCAGGCTTATTTTAAAAAAACCCAAATCAGACAAAAGCTTACTCAAAGGGGTACCCCCTGATTCAAAACATTAGTTGAATTGCTTGAGTCATATGTCTGGGGAGTGAGCACCAATTCAAGGTCAGGAACAAAGTGACAGGCTATAAGAAATGATGACGGCTGCAAATTCAACGTTCCAGGCAGATTTGCCAGCATCAGGCAACCACATTCCAAGAAATAAAAAAAAAAGTGACAAAAGAATATTTAACTCGAAGCTTCGCGCTTAAAATATGTAGATGTAATGACTATCAGTTCCTGGAATTTTGATTGAGGACTGATGATACGGTACGGTTACCCTCAAGAATCTTGAGAGAATGCGGCTGCGTTTTTCAGCTTGCTAACACCAACATTGTGAACAGAAACACAGAAAATGCATGCCATCAGTCTATCTGTCTGTCGGTACACCTTTCTGAGACTTCCTTGGGTTCCTGGAATTTACTAGTAATGCTGACCATGAGTGGAATTCTTCATGCACTGCCTCTGAGAGGGCCAGGTCGACGAAAAAGCAAGGGGCTCGGAAGATGCAAATGGACTAGAAAAAGAGCAAGTGCTTTACTGATCTCTAGAGACTGAGGAGTCCAGTGACTGTTGTAAGTTACGACTTTACAAAGGCCTCCACACTGATAAAGTTACACTAATTTGAGTAGGTTTTGATGAAATGTAAAGTACTGTACACCTGTCCACAAGATACCAACTTAAGAAACAGGAAACGATATTGATGAGACGGTAGACTTTTCCTTCTGAAAACTGCCTTTTCACTACTCAACAATACACTTGGGCAATTCTGACATTTTTTAATCGCGCACTCACTGTCTAACAGTAGTGACTATGAGGCTACTTAAGGCTCATCATGACTTGACATTGGTCTCAATGACGTCATAGCTGCTGATCACAGATATATAAAACAGAATATTTTGATCTGGAATTATCATACAGAAAATGTAGGAGGACAAAATTATGTTGGTGGGTAAGAACTGGCTTCTCAGCTTTAACTAACCTATGTTACCAGACAAAAATTTTTGATGTACTGGGAACAACAAACAACTTGATGCAAAAAAAAAAAAAACACCACAGGTATATTTCTATCTTTACACTGAAATGTAAAAAATCATTTAAGTCCAACTGTTACACACAAAAAGAAAAATATTCACAAATGTTTTTCACAGTTTTAAAAATTCCACAGGAGCCACGACTCAAAGGAAAGTGGCCTCAGCTAAGAACTCCTTCCTAATGGGTCCTGACTCTGAAGTAGGGTCGAGTAATTTCTCCAAGCCTAATCAACAAAATCTGTGGTATCAATACAATAACCTGCATGGGCTTGACACTTTCAAAGATATCGTGTTGTGTCATACCGTAGGGAAAAGCTCGTAGCTTAGCTTGTGAGGTGGGCTTTAGGGTTAATTTGGAGGAAGAAGTACAGTGATGGCAGCGTAGTATGCAAATATAGTCCTTTAAAATGTTGTTTGTAAGAAACTCCAGCAGACCCTAACCAACATCTATGTACAACCAACCCTTGTACCCCTCACATCCTACCTCCCGTGATCCGTATGATCCTTTTGATCATTCACTTTAGGCCATCAGAACTGACACTTCCTCCCAATCACCCACCTTCCAAGGGGAGAATAAAAAATGTTCGGATGTCAGACAAACTGGATTATCATCATCAACATGACCTACATACCTCTAAGTGCCATACACCATCATCATGATGCTTACAGTCGTTACAATGTCATAAAACAGAAAGCATAATTCCCCCTTACCCTCCCCCATCCATCACATTTAAAATGCTAGCGAGATTTACTACCCTCTCGGTTTTTTGTAGCTCTGGGCTGAGTGCAGACCGACAATTTTAATCAGAGTGTACCTGGCGAGAGACCAATCGAAAGGATGAGAGACGTCTAACTTTTGATCATGACACTTGGCTCACGGCTACATCCCAAAATCAATCTCATCAGTATTATCGACATTCTTGGAAATGGATACCGACTGCAAGACCACCGAATGAATCACAGCAGAGAGACAGAAAGAGAAAGTATACGTAAGATGTCTCATGCTTTAGTTTCGCTTTATTGGAGTAAACGGTCATCACGTGAGACTTCTCCCCCTTCCGTTCGGTATGTCAGAGCAGAATTTATCTTGAACCAGCATATTATTGCAACTACTGAGAACACCAAAGTCTTTTGCTGTTTGTCATCAGTGATAGTATTTAAAGGTTATGAATACATAATTGTTTTCAATTTGTTGTTTTTTTTTATATTCTTAACTTTCCAATTCCAGATAAACTGATGTCACTGTTTGACACCGCGGCAGGAAGGCCACACAATACATTTGCGTTGGTGTCATTGCTGTAAGAAACACAAACTGCAATACTTGCACCAAGGCACATACTGTACAAGTGTGAGGTTACTGACTTTACTCCTCCAAATCATCAAATATGTCGAGAATTTTGACATCTCTCAAACAGAATGGAGAATACCGCAGTACATGTAAAACGACAGTTGGAATTGAAAGTTACGACTTCCGCTCTACCGGACTTGAAAGAAAACTATCGTGATTGCTTTGTGGAGAGAGGAATGCATGAACAGCATGGTTCTGTTTAAAATGCACCATTAAATGTATATGCTACTTTCATAAAGAACGCCAGGTGATGTCTACAAGAAACAGGCTGACTTGAAGACAAAATGACTAGCACTTCATCATAATTGCAAAACAGGCTGAAAGCATTATTGGCATAAATGCAGATTGGCTTTGCTTTAAAGGGAAATATAGTGCTTGTTTACAGGAAAAATATCACATTTTTAAAACCAATGTTTATGAATTTAAAAATGACAGATTATTCAAAACAAGAATGGGGGTTGATATGCACCTTTCAAGAGATAATGTCACACAGAAAAAAAATTCAGGTATTTGTTGCTCAAGAATAATTTGTTCATCCAAACTCTCAAAAATTCAAATGTCGTATCTTCCGCAACTCATCTTATGCATAATGTTTGAGGGGATCAAGCCTATGAAGATGTTAAGTGGTGACACTGAATGGTTTAACAGTGATTAAAGCTATTATATTTGTATGTCATGTTGGTACATTCTAAATGCTTTACTTCCCTTTAAGTTTCCACAGACAGAAACACTATTGATAAGTTTTAACCGATTTGGCTAAAACCAAAGTGAACAATCTCTCTCTCTCTCCAATCAAAGTGACTTTGATGTCTCATATTGCAAGCTGTGTTTGCAAGTCTAGAGACATAAAGTTGAGAGCAGCAGAAACCTCCATACCTGTGTCTTTTGGCTGTTGGCATGTAATGTTCCCCGATCCAAATCAACTGGCCATCCTTTACTTTCACCCATCCCTGATCTTCTCCCAGTAGGTCTGGATTTTGCAGTAAGTATGGATTTTAGAGAATGTCTCGATTCTACAGAATGTCTGGATCCAGTAAGTATGGATTTTACAGAATGAGACTTGCAATACATTTTCTGGTGAAGTTACTATAATCAAATCAACAATTCTCCCTCCCCATCCCATAAGGTAGGAAAAAAGGGAAAGGGAGAGGGAAAAAATGAAAACTCTTACTGTTTTTGAAGCTCTCCGAGAGGTAAGTTACTTTGTCTCGCTTCATTTTACTTGTACAGACCACCCATGAACTGGAAGCTGTTGACAAAGAGAAAACCAAAAGCTGTAATACTTCTATATAAGTAACTTAATGTAACGAGCATCACCCTATAGGCGTTGATCAAGTGGTCAGCACAATTCATAAGGTGTAAAAATATAACTTCTCATGAATACTGTTCTGTAGGAGGTAGATATTTTGTGACTTCTATTGCAGTTCATGATGACAGTAATTCAATGCCTTGAGAAACAAGTGAAAAGTAAGGTATTCAAAACAGTGGTACTTGTAACTGTTTTATTTCAGTTCACCATGTCAATTATAAAGTTAACTTATAAACACTGACTCGCTTTGTGCACCAAGACGTGGAGCTCGCAAGGAACTCTCTCTTCAACCAACTCTCTGTGTACACAAGAGCTTGATTTGGAAGGAACAGAGATTACTATACAGATTAGGGGAGAAATAGTCCTGAACATCGAGCATGGTCTTAAAAATGCTGCCACAAAAAGATCGGTGTATTGCCGCAAAAGTACCTGTTCTGGCCTGCACAAGTCAATTGTCTCCTACAATTCTTGCCTTACCAAGTAGGCTTGTCTCCAATTTTTTAAGTCGATTACTTGTGGCTTGCACAGTCCTGAATCTGAAGCAACTAGTGATTTGCACTTAGTGTGGTTTCAGCTGCCACTGTCATAGCTGCCACTGGCACAAACATAACATTATGTACAGACAGTTGATGCAGCACAATGAAGGGCCACAAATGGTGTTGGTGTGTTACAATTGAGCTTCTGGCTAATAGTCTATGTTGTCAGATGTAGGCTAACACTTACTGGAAAACAAGATTTGGAGAAAAAATGCCACAAAATTTTCACACTATTATTTATTAAACATACAACGACTCCAAGGAAAGTACAGTTGAGTCGGCAACACCTGGATCTAAGTCACAATTCTGAAGTAGAGCCAAGTAACCCACCCATGCCTATTTCCAACAACTGGAGTACTAGACTCCTGTTGGGAGTGAAAACCAGATTTCAGCCCACGAGACCAAAGGTCCCTGAGAACGAAGGTCCATGAGACTAAAGGTCCACAAGACTGACATGAAATGCCCACCTGCGATACCAGGAACTATAAGGAATCACAGAGAGCTCTTTATTCAGGACCACTGACAAACTATGTGGGGTGGGGGGAATCTTTCTCTCTTTGAACTGAGTGATTTTTATTAATTTTGGATGTGGTCTTTGAATGTTAAATTGGCATATACTTATTCCTTTCTGTGTTTAGGCCTTGAAACAATTCCTTCAAGTCTACGACCACTGCTGGTAACGTACGTACATTTACTTTGATTTATTTTGCCAGTACAGATAAATACTTGGCCTGACTACTTGAGAATAACATCCTTCTAAAGAACACTAGACTATTATTATGTTGGCTCTTGGGAAGGTAGCCCCAAATATCCCTAACAACCATCTCCAATTTTCTCTAAATAATCAGTGGCCAAAATTGCCAAGTTTTCTCCAAAGTGAAACAAGAGCATCTCATATAAAAGAGGGCTAATATAAAAGAGGGTCAATATGTCTCACAGTTAACATAACTCCCTTCAACATCCCGTTGTGATATCTCGCATCAAGAGTTGATGTTTTAGTGCTGGCATCACTTCACGCACTGTCAGTCTGTAACAGAGGGCTTTTTTATTTAAATTTTCGTCTTCCTGGACTTTCAGTCTCCTGATCCCATTTAAATGTTCAGTCTCACGATCCTTTGGTCTCATGAACCTTCGGTCTCATGAACCTTGTTTGATTTTCAATCTTGCCAACCTTCTGGCTCGTGAACCTTTCCTTACTTTCGGTCTAGGGAACTTGAGGACTCATGAACCCTTTTTGATTTTCAGTCTCACGAATGTTCAAGTCTGATGGGATACCCCCGAAAACCAAGGGGTTTGAAACTCACTGACCTTCATATTGATATAATATCTCCAACACTACCACCACACTGTCTCACAAACAAAGGTTCGTGGGGCTTGTGGCCATATGCCTGTTGTCTATGGTCTATGGAGAGGACTCTTTTTCATATGGGTGGCCATTTTTAAGGAAATTGAACTATTGCATAGGTTGTGTACATGAATGCCTTAGTTGTGACTGAATGGCCATAAACCGCCATTGTGCCACATCAAAGCCAAATTCACAATTGTAAGGTAATTTAGGGCCGGTAGTGATTGTCTAATTATACTGTACATGTTACCTTATCTTTCTACCAAAAGCAAACTGCAACAGTTAACAATTTTTGCTTATACTGTAAGATACAGCCAAAGACATTGTTGGTTACCATCAGGTTTTTCCAAAATTATTTTCTTTTGTCAATCAGCAAAAGAGATTTTTTTTTCCAAAATATGTTGTAAATGTTCCAGGGAAAAGACTAAAATATTTTAGCAGCTGTTATTGACTACCTTCCATGAAATATCTCCAACCAACAGTATACAGTTATAAAATGATTCCAGCCAACCCGACAAATTCCCACATGCCATTCTTCTTTCAAGGGAATTAAAAAAATTTCACAGGCAATTTTAAGAGAGGTATTCACTAACACATGGACAAACAATGTCCACCGAAGCAACCTGAAGGTTAAAACGCAAGGCGAGCTTTAAGTTTGCATGAATTAAGTTCATGTCGAAGATGGTAGATTGTAATGCTCTCTGTGATTGGAATGTTATTTCAAATGATTAGTCTTCCCGCACACTCACGTGAGTCTACATGTGTCTCCATCTGGCTCAATAATGATCAACCCTGTTATCGCTAATTCAAGTTCAATATTAACAAATTACATGCTACGTAGCACACCGGGGAAAAGACGAGGTAAACGAAGGATGTATTCCTTCATTTTCCTCCCAAGTCGATTACAAGTTCGAACATTGTTGGGCTGTAATTTTCTAGAAACAGTATCAAAGAGCACGGATGTTGTTTCCTTTTTTCTTTTTGTTGTATCTCGTTGAATAAAACATATCAAGCTAGAAGGGGCACATACTCCAGAGAGTCTGCCTCATCTGCACAGTCAATACATACCCCTCTTTTACAGACTCAATTAAATCCTAGGCGTCGACAACAGGGAATACATATTTACGATAAGAATTGCAAAGATGTGGCACATTGGAGATTGCTGAGGTTATCCCAACAGTGCTTGTTAAATGTTGTCATGACATAATATTGATGCAGAGTCTCAGAGTACCAGACCAGAACAGACATTTTGCAAGGAGTATACTTCCATCCTTAAAGAAATTCTCCACCATTGCTTCTTATGTCTCTTAAAAAGACGAAAATCATTATTGCAGACAAGTGATAGTTCTCATTTTCAGGAAATATCTCACAGAATTTGCAAAATGAATTATTTTAGTGAATATTCAAGGTACCAGCCTGTTGCTAGAGATCAATGGGTTGTGACGTAGTACCGACAAATCAAGATTCAACATTGCCCTTAATTTTTAGCTCGACCTGTGAGTTTACTGTTCTGATCTCTTATTTGGTGATAAAATCTTCCTTTCACCATGGAGTGGCATAGACCTACCTTTGAAAGCATTGTTAAGGATTAGTTGACTTAAATGATGTTGGTCTGTGGATGATATTGAACTGGTACTGACGAATAAAGGATAGAAATACCCTTGAGTAATTACACAGCTTACCTTCGCTTGGTTTCCTGGGTCTTAAAGTATAAAAAGCAATTAAATTTTATGTCCATCACAATAACAGCTCCGCTCGTTTCATGCACTTACTACTAAGGTTAGTATCTTACTAAGGTTAGTATCTTACTATACTAAGGTTAGTATCTTACGGAACGTATCTTACTGAACGTATCTTACTGAGAGTAGACATTCATAGGGTTTTAATAATCTCTGAACAAGGGAGATTTTGCGTCCAAGACCTTGCCAGAAACAGGAAGAGTGCCAAAAAATGGAAGAAGTTTTTTGTCGGTTCTACGTCACACATTTTCACGCTCGTGCTGAAGCCCAAATTTCAAAGCTTTTTTCACATCTAAGGAAGCTTCCTCTGGTAAAATAGTTATGTTTAACTGATAGAATGGTAAAGAATCTCCTGTATTATGTGAAGTTGTTTTGTTGGTGGAGAATTCCTTCAAGTTGGGTGGGGGTTCAAAGACTGAAAAAATCAACCACCATAATAAATCAGAGAATTGCAGATGTGTTGGAAAAGTCTTCCAAAACAAAGGCATCTGTTTAGAGTAAGACAATACAGCTTTGTCTCTGAGATTGACAATGGACAACAAGAATTTCAAAAATCCATAAAATAGGTAAAAATCCAAACACAGGCTGCCACATGGCAGCATGTTCACAATGAAGGGATCTTGGACTCAGTACTATTTATTGAAGATTATAACATGCCTGTCAGTTATTTAAAATTTTATACAAATTCCTTGTTACGCCTACAGTATTATATTGAACGAAAGTCTAAAATAAATTTGCATGGGTGGCTGCAAAAGCCATGTAAGTTGTGTTTCTTGTCGACTCTGTTGCAAGGTTTTGTCAAAATTTAAGCTGTTGAATGAATCACTTGGAGGTAGATTGTCCTAGGCTTAGGCAATACACCATATGAATATGAGATATGTAGACTGAAACCCAGACTGTAATAACGCACACACCGTTTCATATTACATGAAATTATAAACTTTTGACCTAGATCAATGGACTGTGGCCCATTCACAGGCTTTGGCACAAATTTTCATGGGCTTGTGAAAAACCTGTACAAAGGTGGCTTCAGCAGAGTTTGGTTCAAGGTTTAGTGTTGCTAGTTGGCAACCACTGATCAAAATTGCTTTTTCATCTGATTCAATCTTTGATGACAAGTCTGAATGACATCTGATTTACAATAAACTAACTTAAAAACATGTTTCAACAACATTTATTTGTGGATGGTTGGGGTGAGGCGTATATCTGCAGAAAAGATGAAGAAAACAGCATAGAAACCCATTTTCTTTTATTTTTTTTCAGACTGAAGGGTGCCGTTTTCCTTTTTGTATTCTTTGACAGGTCCCTGGAAGAGCAATTTGCAGCAATCTGGGAGGTGCTTAAATTTGGCCAGAGATTTCTTGAACAGTCTGCACTAACTGACCCTCTGCTTTGGTAGTCTGGCAGTGCCACTGTGACCCGTGGGCCAGCATACATTCATTCCTGCCATTAACATGTGAGCCACAGATAAAAACTTGCTGACCCTTGACTTAGATACTATTAAGGCCTACTTGAAAAAAAGGCAACATACAACAAAATGCTGAATACAATACAATCTGCTGAGAGGAAGTTACCTGCTTGTAATTGGCTTAAAACACGACAAATATTTACTCCTTCAATAGAGACTGCTTCTGATCCCACAACAAAATACTCAGCTGGTCTGTATTCCTTTGCAGAAATTTTTGACTAACTCTTGTCTGAGCCACTAAGCTTGATGGATGAGTTCCGTCCAGACAAGAGCTATGAAAAAGGTTCATCTGAGATTGAACATAAATGTACAATCATTAAACAGAATCAACAGTCTAAAGTAAGTTGCAGCTCTCTTAAATATCTCACCAGTCTCAAAAATAATAAGCCTGAGTCTGAGTTTCATCGCACAGAGTTAAATCGTGTTGATGGATGGCACATTTAAGGGCCAACTGAACTGCACAATGCACCCGTATAAGATCCCTTTATCTTCCCTTAAGAGCAGGTAAATGTCCCATCTACAAAGGAAAAATGGTTTACTGGAAAGGAGGTAACCTAATCAAACTTATTGACATAGAGATGATTGGCTTAAAGCAAGTGTTTTAGCTGCCCTATTAAGTGTCGCGAGTGAAGCATAAACGAACTGAAAAGAGAAGAAAGAAATACAGAAATCAATCATTAGGGATCACTTGACAAGCATACCTCCACTAGAGAGATATGATCAAAATGAATACAAAAGAAGTGATTAACTAAACCAGATCAATTGATGCCAGTCTTTGACAAAAGTTCATGGGGAAAAGAATTCATTCACTCATGAGGAGAGTAATCCACGCCCAGGTATTCTATGCTAGACATCAAGTGAGTGTAATACACGTCTGGAAACTGAACAAAGACCAGGCATGGAGGATGAAAACAAGGCGCCCTCTTTTGTGGGTCATTGTCTGGGAGGAAATGCTGAGAGGGAGCTGCTAATCCACTGATCAATGAAACCACAGATTCCTTTTGAGATAATTTACTTTTCTCCATGTAATGCCAGCAACATTTAAAGTCAAGCGATCTATTTTTCTTTTCTTGTGCTTAGTCTGTACATATCCTTCTAATTCTTTTGTACAGTCCACAGGTGGTTGAATGTATGACAACACATAACTGTACTCTGGTTTGATATGCCAAAATGTCAGCTAGAATAAATGAATAATTAAAACTGCCAGTTCACTGCCCTCTCAGAATACACTTGAATTTTAAATCATCATACTACATTGTTGCAATTTGTAAAACAAACTTTGAGAAATGGTGGGAGAGGAAGGAGAGGGGGAGTGAAGGAATTGCATCATCCAAAGGGACTATTGCCAGGTTGACTGGACTCTCAAACATATAGCAGTGACTACAATATATCAAGCAATCAAATATGGTAATTATTGTTTTAACCTTCTTTTTCATGGATACTTGTTTTCATAGTTGATGTGATTTCATAACTCAAACTGAATATAATATTAAAAGAAAAACAAAAAACATTTTCTTCAGTGTCATATAGTATGGCGACAAAAGAAAAGAAAAAAATGTGATTTAATGTGCATCAAGTCAGACGAGGAACGAAATGGGAGAATTGCATTAAGTTTGAACTTAATATAATTTCTTGTTCAGACTTACGGACAAAGTTTTAAATTACAACGTACAAACTAAATGTGACGTTTGACAAAGTTTTTTACATAGAGAGTTCAGAATTTAAGCTTTTCATAGCATCACTTGCATATACCTGACAGTCATATCGGAATACTGACATTATCCATCTTGAATGACAGAAGTTGCAAACAAGATGCAAATCATCTTTTCGCACAGTTGCGGCTGGCAGAGCCTTGTGGCTATAAATAGAAACAAGTGCTGAGATGACTTAAACATGTGCTATTTATAGATCAGAGATGTCATCACCCTTTTCAACTCTTATCAATTTTTAGATGCACGTTCTGACGCACTCGCACAGGGGTGTAACATGTTTTGTAATCAACCTGTCGCAACAAAGAGAGATTTCGCAGATTTTTTGAGTGGCTGCCCTCTAATTGGACCTTGTCCAATTCATCACATCTTGCTTGGAACTTTGGATCAATTACTGACTCTTAATGCTTGCACTACTGGTAAGAGTTAAAATAGCCATCACCCCTAACACACAACTTAACTGTAGATAGCAAACATCAAATACAGGGGTACTACCTACTCCTCACAAATCACACTTAAGAATGTGCAAAAATCAAGTCTCGCAAAGACCTTTTCTGCATGATAGAACATGACGTGATATCCAAATACATCATAACGGTTAAGGTAGGTTCCTCTCCAGAAGGCATAAACATGTATGATATCATGTAAGGATTGGCTGAGGTAGTACAACAGCTGAAGAATTTTCACAGACGAAATTACGCAGTCATGCTGTATACATACGATACCATACAATACAATGCAATGCAATACAATGCAATAATTTGTTGATGAGTTTATGAAACAATGCTCTGTGTATGAAAGATTTTGAAGGTGTGTCACATTACAGTTCAGCTTTTAATTGTTTCTGAGATTAATTGGCATTATATAATGTGATTAATTGACTGTAAACACTGGAGGTGAACTCTTTCTGATCCTTGAGAAGTACCTCCTTTGCTATTAATGAGTCTTCATCTTCACTATTCAGTGACATTTAGCTTTCAATGAAAATTTTAACTCAACACTGTACTTTCTGATGATTACTGGACTTTTTGGTCTCAGGTTCTATCATCAAGCTAAGTGTAGTCACCATAATTTACAGAATTCATGTTCATGGTGATCATTACATGGTACACTGCTACCAAAATCACTGTCTTAAGTCTTCCTCAAAACTATCTGCTATCCTTCACTGATCTTCTACAGAAAGTTGAGTTGTACAGGAAGCTACACTTAATCGACCTATCACATAGAGTCATATGCTGATCTTGCCTACCACATGGTCATGTGCTGACCTTGAGTATCAGAAATTTATACATACTTGGGAAGGATCCTCAACTCCTATTGGCCCATTTCAGTCACATGACCTTGGGTTATCCACTAGATAAACCACTACGAGAAACCACAGTCAATCACCAGCAAAATGAATACAACAAAACTGTAGATCAACAGTGTTGTTGCAGCCTGCTATCTTACACACAAACAATGGCTACTAGTAACAGTGAAATAACATTTGATTCGATGTTCGTAGACCCAACCTTAGACCTAAGGGCTATTGGCAGAACAGCAAGCTGTTTGTCTTTTGTTTTGTTTTTACTGTGACTCATCACTGTGTGTATAAATGAGCACTACCTTGCAAAGACAATGCTAAAGCCTAGGAGAGATGATTTCTGCTGTGAGAACACAAATTTTTGGTTAAAAATCCTACTTTTGATGTTTAAAAAAAGAAAAAATTGTGCGGGAGGAAAAATGCGTGCGGATGTGGGTGGAGACACTATTTTTTTTTTCTTTGGCATAAGATAGGGCCCAGACATAGCTACTGACAAAGTGACATAGGCCTAGGCCTATAATATGAAAATATAAATCCTAAATAATATATGTAACAACAACACTGTGATAATGTCAGTGGCCATTGTTTTGACAGAAATCTTACCTCTCTAAATTTCTAAATAGTGTGGCGCAAAAGATTAGTCAACATATTTTGAACATCTTTGAAAGTTTGATAGCCTATTGGAATTAGTTTTTCTTCTTTGTCGAGTCTACAGAGAAGTCCAAAAAAATCTCCTTCCTGAATAAAATCATAAAGAGGACTAAGGACTGAATTCCATAGCCATCTTGCTGGGTCTCCATATGACTGCCAGATTAATATTCTTAGAACAGAGAATTCCAGAATTATTGATAGGCTTAGGCCCTACGCTGAAAACATTCAACAGGGAGGGCCTTGACATGAGTTATCCAAAACCAGCCATAAAGTGATCTCACAGCTATGTTTGACAGAAACGTTTTGGCCGAGCGTAATCACTCTTCTTTGCTGACCCTTGTAAAGCGAGGCCTAGTTCTGAAATTGTGCATAAAACTCTCTTAGTCACAGGGAAATTAAGGTCCACACACAGCAAATCTTCCAGTTACTACTAGGGCTGAGAGTGAGACAGCAAACACATCCAAGCTTTTCTTGAAATGTATATTCAATAAATCTGTAAATGTCTTTATCCAAAATCAGTGTAATCGATGGGCAAATTCCACAAAGCAAGTCCCTGTACTTTTCAAATGAACACTGTTCACCTCTCTGGGTTCCTTTACATAACCAGAATGCAGAAATGCACTGTGGTTTCGATGATCTATTTAAGAGAAATTTTTTTCTGAATGTGATATAATAGCATTAGTATGTGTCACATTTGTCACATTTTCACAATTTGACCCCTGTTGACCCCAAATGACCTTTGACCTTCACAAAAAACGATAGGGTTCCTCTACTCAATGTGGTACACCTACATACTAAATATGAGATTTGTCCAAGCTCCCCTTCTTGAGATATCGTTTACAAGGTTTTCACATTTTGACCCCTGTTGACCCCAAATGACCTTTGACCTCCACCAAAAACAATAGGGTTTTTCTTCCTAATGTGGTACACCTACATACTAAATATGAGATTTGTCCAAGCTCCCCTTCTTGAGATATCGTTTACAAGGTTTTCACATTTTGACCCCTGTTGACCCCAAATGACCTTTGACCTCCACCAAAAACAATAGGGTTTTTCTTCCCAATGTGGTACACCTACATACTAAATATGAGATTTGTCCAAGCTCCCCTTCTTGAGATATCGTTTACAAGGTTTTCACATTTTGACCCCTGTTGACCCCAAATGACCTTTGACCTCCACCAAAAACAATAGGGTTCTTCTTCTCAATATGGTACACCTACATACCAAATATGAGATCTGCCAAAGCTTCCCTTCTTGAGATATCATGTTCACAAGTTTTTCACATTTTGACCCCTGCTGACCCCAAATGACCTTTGACCTCCACCAAAAACAATAGGGTTCTTCTTTGCAATATAGTTCACCTACACACTAAATATGAGATCTGTCCAAGCTTTCCTTCTTGAGATATCGTGTTTACAAGGTTTTCACATTTTGACCCCTGTTGACCTCAAATGACCTTTGACCTCCACCAAAAACAATAGGGTTCTTCTTCTCAATATGGTACATCTACATACTAAATATGAGATCTGTCCAAGCTTCCCTCCTTGAGATATTGTGTTTACAAGGTTTTCACATTTTGACCACTGTTGACCCCAAATGACCTTTGACCTCCACCAAAAACAATAGGCTTCTTCTTCTCAATATGGTACACCTGCATACGAAATACGAGATCTGTCCAAGCTTCCCTCCTTGAGATATTGTGTTTACAAGGTTTTCACATTTTGACCCCTGTTGACCTCAAATGACCTTTGACCTCCACCAAAAACAATAGGCTTCTTCTTCTCAATATGGTACACCTGCATACGAAATACGAGATCTGTCCAAGCTTCCCTTGTTGAGATATTGTGTTTACAAGGTTTTCACATTTTGACCCCTGTTGACCTCAAATGACCTTTGACCTCCACCAAAAACAATAGGCTTCTTCTTCTCAATATGGTACACTCACATACCAAATATGAGATCTGTCCAAGCTTCCCTTCTTGAGATATCGTGTTTACGAGGTAGGGCGTCATGGACATACGTACACACACACACACGCACATACACACATACATACACACACACATATGCATGATTACAAAGGTTACGATTATCATCGAAACCAAAAATGCTGTTATTTACGAATGACATTTTCTTTTACTTTGTCTTTTTTACCAAAATCTCGTTTTGTCTGTATAATCAAAGTTAATCAACTTTGGAGATGTGTATTTTCAGTGGGATAAACCCCCAATCATGCCTTATCCTTATCCTGCAGTTAATACACAGTCCTGCATTGATTGACCTTTAATTAGCACAGTTGCTTGACATTATAGTACCATAATCAATCTGTATGTGTAAAACACTAGGCAGTATTTTATTGCAATCTTGTACCGACACTGCGTGCAGATGTGAAAAACCAATCTCTAGTCTCCTTGATTCTTTGTTAAATCCATACACAGAACATGAATGAAATTGCATCATTATTCATTCCTGCCGTTTTGCTCAGGGGCTATACAGGAGTATTTTAAGAATAATAAAATACACATGTGACCCTGTAGACAGTGCTCCATTTTCTACATGTCACAATTATTAATCAGTAGTCTGCATCCTGACAGGCTGAAGGTATGTTCCCATCATTGAAACTCTCCTGCTGTCTAAACTTACCGCTTCAATCCTTATTACACCTGATGATAAACCACTCTGCAGTCATCCATGTCTAATGGAAGTAGCTTGCTCCCTCTGACAAAACTTACCACTCGTGATGTTTTTATCATAAAGCATGTTCTGAGTACAAGTACAAACATTCAATATGAGAACTTAAAGGTCATGTGACATGCGCCTAGAGAAGAGCTGGCTTTATTCAAAAGTTGCCAAGTGAAGCCATGAATGAAAATCCATTGAAACTGTGTTCCTGTCTATTACTGTTTTTCAGGTATGGCTGTTCAAAGTTTGATGAAAATGCAAATATGATGACGTGGAGTGTTGCACAGTGTCGGCATTACACACAGCCAATACTCATTTTCATGACATGCAACCTTTAAAGATTGGAAACACTGAGACAGCCACGGAGAGTGGCATTTCCCTGAAAGTAGCATAAAAGAAACCTATTGGAAAGATTTATAAAGCTAGGGATCCACAAGCACAGAGGACTAGAAAATAGTTTATTTAAAAAAAACTACAATCAATATGAGTTTGTATGTATCAAACAAATCACCACTCTTTGGCAACCATCTTTGGGGGGAGACTTCATGTTCACTTCTTGTAATTCACCTAAATTCCAATTCAAACTAAGAAAGAAAACGTAGTATCACAGCCATTTCCACGTACCTCAAAGGCCAACTATACTTAAAATGATGCATGTTATGGTTGTAAATAATGAGCCAGGATGTAAGATCCTTTTATATGCCTGTCACATATGTATAAAAACAAAGTGTTATGTACTGCGCATAAATATTCTTTTACTTGCACAACTTCTTGGCATAAATGACTCTACAAATAATCTCTACATCAGTCCAAGGATTGCGAACGGTTGAATGGATAAGAGAAGATGTTTCATAACACATCTCAGTGGCATATGGAGTTCACAAGCAATACGAATGTTGCAAAATGAACTTAAATATTTACAGTCCCATAAATCATTGGAAACTTTGTCACAGCTCTTCTCAAGACTGTTCTCTATTATTGATATCATGGAGAAAGAGATGAAATGACTCCTGATAGACATTCTTTTGAAAATGCGATGTTCCTCATCCTTCAATCTGGGATTTGTGTAAATATGACCTACAGATCTCCAACCATCCTTTGGCTGAAAGCCCCCTCCAGCAGTCTTGTACGAAATTGTGTGGGTGCTTCAATTAAGGGTTTTCAAAGGATGAGCTCCTTGACTAACACAGCCCCTGAGTCACGTTCAAATTGATCGGTTCCAATACAACATCTCCAGGCCATTTCTGGGACGAGAACTCATTTCTCAGGGGTATCCTTTTGGTAAACAATCTTGCCTCCGTATAACAAGAATGGAAAAACAAAGAAAAAAGACCTTCCTACCAGCTGCAATTCTTTTTTTTCCAAGATTTGCTGATATTGAATTATGTTATACTTATTCACTTCACCTATACCGAATAAAACAAAACTCGATCCCACTCTTTGCACAAGCCCATTTTTGCCTTTTATCTGGTAATAATGCAATTATTGAAGGAGGACTTTGTCCCTTTGACTTCCTGTCTTGAGTTATTAATATTCAAACTTGAAACCACGGTTCAAACAGCAATTCATTACTCTTTGGCAGGATAACACGTCACTTTACAGCTGGAACTAGTGTTTGTTTGTGATGTTTCGGTAAAGCAGAATGTTTTGGTACCTCATTGCAGTGCAATATACATGTGACAACTGAAATGACAAAAGGAACCTTTCCACTGAATCATATACAATTGCTCATATATATGTACCAGTTGTGCAAAAAACCTTGGTAGGTAAATTAGCACAATTATGGCCTAAATTTTCTGCATTTAATGGTTCACTGGTGAGCAAGATTCATGTAACAAGACTAACAAATGGTCAATGTGGATTACAATCGATTTTCTTCATCAAAATTCTCAGACCTATGGATAAATGGTAACTCTTCTCTCATGATTATAAATAGTTCCACTTTCATTGAACTTTACTTTTATCCTTTCTTCTTCTAAATTGCAAGTCTTACTTAAGAAATTTATGGTTGAGTATACCAACAAACGGAAAACACAAAAAAAAAGGAAAAAAAGATTAACAAATGGCAATGTCTAATGATAGGATAGAGACTGTTCTATGAAGATTTTATGTCATGATTGTACACACACTACTCTGAGCATGTCAGCCGTGTGACACGCATCCTACAAAGATGTCAAGTAGCAATGGACTGAACGGCAGACTCCCTCCCCGAAAAATACCTCACACGACAGAAAATATTACTAAATTTATTGTTTACTGTAGAGTGAGACCCACTTAAGCAGAAATTAAATCTAAACTGTGTTTTGCTGACTGGAAGACTTCGGACAATATAGTAGTCCTTATAGTCACTTACTATCCAGAGTTATTAAAGTGATTGCGTGTGTAGGCAAAAAGTAAAACCATTAAAATTTCATCTCCAAAAGTTTGGTAAGGCTTTTAATTACACCATTCAGACGATCTGGGAAAAGACATAGGTTTCAGTTGGTTAATTTTGCCATATGATTTCAAATTCTTCTAACATAATGACAAAAAGTGTAGAATACAATAATGTAGTGGTTGACAGTTTTCCTTCAAATCAATGGTGTGCTTCTTTGAGCAAGCCAATGGGAAGTATACTAGTATTGAATATTCAGTTAAAAACTCAGGATAACTGACGCTGCGGGCAAGCTTGTGTTCAGTTCTTAGGTTATTTGCACATACAGTGTTTCGTTTCACCAACTACTACAATTCCCGATACCTACCAAGGAGCGACGACTTGAGTAGTGTGTTTTTGATACACTAGTGAGACCTGTACTGTTGCATATCCATAATGTAGGTGGTTATAGTAAGAACCGTTAATTTTCAAATGTGATTTCTGTTTTTTACTGTTTTCATGCCAATCCCGTTGCTGCCCGAAGTTGTTACTATCATTTTCCTTCATTGACAGACATAGTTCGTTCATGTACAACCTCGCGTGTACATTTAAAAATAAAGAAAAAGTTAAGATCAAACATAATCTTATCTTTTTGGTTTTCCTGTACACATGCAATCACTTTAAGCAAGATATGGCATGTTTGTTGCTCTCCTGGATAAAGACTGTGCCAGAGGATGGGGAAAGGGGTGTACAAAGTGTTTCTCGGCACACTGCCTAAATTTTGCACGTGTAACAAAAAACAAGATTGCCTCTGGTGACCATGTCATCAGTGATGTCACTTTTCATTTGGACACACCACAAAAACAGGATAGCTTCCAGCATGATGTCATTTTATCGTCACTGCATAAATAAAGTGGGATTACTTCAGATGTCACTCTATACCCACCAGGGTAAAACCCAAACGAACCTGATTAAACGTCACAGCCAATCCAACTATGTACATGATCACAGTATGCATTTTAAGCTAAAACTGCTTTGAGTTCAATACAGATTAAAGAGAGTACAACCAAGCAAAGAGATTCTCTTCAACTATTCTTAAGTACTTCAAACTTTAGAAAGTGTAAATGTTACAGTGCTCCTCAGTCTGCCTTTACCCTGGTCCAGCAGGGGTAGCGTGACTGCCTCTCCAAAATTTTCAATCAAGAAAATCTTGATGATCAGTCTCATGGTCTGCATTTTAGCAGATCTAAGACTGACTGCTGAGGACTGTACTATGCAAACTGAAGGTCATCTTGAGGGTAAAACTCTGCGCAGTTATGCAACAGTAGACAACAGACTCCAGTCTTATAGGAAAAGAAAACGACAGAGCACTGAAAAATTATGGTGTGGACTTTGATGAAAAGCACTTGGAATTGAAGGAGAGCAGACAGAAGATGTAAAAGGTATTGCCAGTGGAGAAAATAAAGAAAACTGAATGAACATACACACAGACGGAAAACAACAAATCCATGAAAAGGCTGTTGTTTTCACATATTTTACGATGTTTATGAAACTGTCGCATCTCATTTACATGCAGGGAAATCTACGACTCTACCTCTTAGGGAATAAATGATAACAGATTCAATAACAAAGATAAATATTTAATGGGAGAGGGCAGATGGTTGGGTGATGTTTCAACCGATGGGACCCAAATGATGGACAGAACTGACGTCAAACAGAAACCGCAGCTAGGTCTCATCTCCTCTCTCAGTCATCCTAAGCCAGTGAGAGATTGTGGGCATCTTTGTTTGACATGTCAGAAACCACAAGACAGAAAGAAAAACCACAAGACAGAAAGAAAAACCACAAAATACAAAGCAGGACAGTTCGAGACTAAACTGTGTGTGGCCAGTACAGGATTGGGGCAAAACAAAGGTAATGAATTTTAGATGCCGACCAAGCTTTAGAAAAGCAAGGTTGCAGAGACAAAACAGAATTTACATTCATAGATTGACTGGGGCAGCTCCCTAAATTATAAAAAAAAAAAATCCATTCACTAATGAACTGAAAAAGTTATTATCTAAAGTACGTATACTTTGTGACATCTACATAGAGGTAACAATATGAGAGTACTAACGTCATGCCATGTGAGTAATCTGTCAATTTTTTTAAATGTAACACAGTTTATGCAATAAATCACAGCCATCTAACAATGATTCCCACGTCAACACTTTATCGACAAGATGTGCAACTCTAGAGTCACAGCTTCTATACATCAAAAATCCTCGAAAACATTTCTGAAATCTCAAATTTCTCTGCAATGTTAACAAAAGGATGTTTTATTTTGGGTTTAAGTGCCTGCAAAGATTTTGCTATAACAAATGTCTTCACCAATATTGTATTTATAGACTTTCATAATGTAAACCAGATGGGAGCTTTTTGTGGGAATCCTTTGAAGTGTTAACTTCTATTCTTTTTACATGTATGTTAACTGGATTCATAGGCATAGCTGGGAATTACAGAAGGGCGGTGGGGAGATACACGCACACACCGCACACACAAAATTGCCAGATGCTAGACCATGGTCCATACAGTAATTCCTGGGTTATATGAGGTGAAGGAGTACGCGCTGTGAATCCTTTAAATTGTTAACTTCTATTCTTTTTACGTGTATTTTAGCTGGATTCATAGGACGTAACTGAACTGACCTGATTCATATATGTGAAGTAAACTAACCATGAAAGTGAAGTGGACAAGAGAATCCTGCAAGAACAAGTTCCATGTTATAGTCTGTCTCTTCCAAACTTGACTGATTCCATTTGTCCCATAAACTTTCCAGAATGATGGAAAATCAGTGGGTCCTTCAATCTGGTTACACTAGACAAAGGTTACATAAAACAAATACCCTCACCTATCTCCTTCAGGAATTTGGTTATAATGTAATTTACAAAGACACATTAACATTACAATATCCTGCCTTCTGAGTTGTCCATCTTGTGCATGACAGCTGACAATACAGATAATATTCATTTTCTTGATTCACAGACTAAAGAGTTGAAATTCTCAACAGAATTCTGGCAAGTCAGAGCAATCGATATGTCACTTTTCGTCCCCATAAAAGAGAAATAGGTTGTTTACAATAAACAAATGTAGCATACAAAGAAAATAGCTTTAATCATTGTGAAACCATTCAGGCTCATCAATATTAAAACATACACAAAACGTTCATCTCCTCAAAACATTTTGCATACGATGAGTTACAGAAGAAAGATCATTTGACTTTTGAAAGGTTGGGTGAACAAATTATTCTTGAGCAACATATAACTGAATATCTATTGGTGAGAAACATATTTCTTGGAAAGAAAGCCAAAGTCCTTCCTTGACTTGAAAAATCTACACCATTCTCTGTTCACAAACATTGGTTTTAAACACATGATTTTTTTTGCAAAGGCCTTATTTCCCTCTAAATTTGGGATGTAACTTCAGGAAAGAAGTACTCATACAAGATGCAATACTGAATCCAACTGAAATCCAAAAAGTCACATCAGGTGGTCTGATACACAACAGCAAGATTTGGAGAACATTAATTAAATCATCCTCAGCTATAGACCGTTGCCTCAATCAACTGCATTCAGACTTTTACAGAGTATTGAATAAATTACATCAGTTTATTCAAAATTTAAAGATGAACATGACTTCCTTCAGTTCCTGAGCACATCAAGTTTCTACAGCCTGTTCGATAAAGAGCTACAGACTGTTGAATAATTAAATTACTATTTCAAAATAAAGATGGGAATTGGAGAGAAACTATTCTCTAAGATGGTATCAAGCTTCTGCTTTATATGAGTGCACAGTGTTCCAGTCATTCTACTTTTATAGCATGTATGATGTTTAAGGAAGCAAAGTTCTGTCATACAAGGATAGCAGTGATAATATGAAGTGATATTATAAAGTTTCAATTTGTTTTGATATGATTAATTGGCATTAATCAACACTACCTGTCCACAAATTGTCTCTACTGTCACTAAACTACAGTCCCAAAATAATTATAAGGAAAACTCAAATGATTTGAACCTTCTGAGAAGAAACACGGAACCCAGTTGGGTACACTACTTGTGAATCTACCCATTTACTTCTTCATCCATCCGCAATTTTTGTTTAGATTGACTGTTAAATAAAATCCTGAGATGTAGATAGAAAAAAAAAGGCACTTTTAAAGCTGCACCAATGATGCTATTTCACCAAACCTATGCCAGAGATCCTTTTCATCTATTATTTTTGTTAATCTCTTACTTACAATCATTCTCTCAGCTTTCTAATGACCACAATCCAGCTGGAAATCTTGCAAACACATTACATCATTGATGTTTTATCTAAATTCTAATACAGCGTTAGAATTACAAAAAGCACTGGCTAGGATGCGATGGAATTGGTCTTTTCAATTAAATCAAAACAGTAGGTAAAAAAACAACCTGATTTCCAAATATTCTCACAAACTTCCTGGAAAAGAACTTGCTAATCTGTTCATGGCTACGTCATCTATAATGGCGAAGTCACGTTTTGTTTATGGCTGACAATTACCGTAAGCACCTGGGATAATTTAAGACTGACTGGTGTCATCTGTGTGAAAGAGGAAAGGTATAGTTTTACCAGTCTGGGCAGTGGGCAGCCTTTAGTCCAACTTTTCACTGATAAAATAATAGCTTCCTGGTATGTCCACTCATATTCGTCGTCAGGTTAGGTGCTTATCTTGATCGACACATTACAGATAAAATTAAAGGCTTTCCATGAAAGGAATGAAGTGTCTCCGTCCCACAAATGACATCTACTTGCAAAGATGCATTGACGTCAGTATTCCATAAACGATAATCGGACCTTAAAGTGAGCATTACCACAGCTAAAATTCCATGAAACTTTGGAAGTGTTGTGGTATAAATCAGTACCAAAAACACAATAAAACACTGCTTTCCCTCCAAATACAAAGTCAAACAGGAAAAAACAAATAAAGAGAAAAGCAGGGGGGTAACATATCCAAACAAAAAAGGTCTTTTAACCATCCACTGTGGATCATAATATCTAATGAAGATTTTGGTCGAAGAGAATGCAAAGTCTCTTTATTTTTTGCATTATGACATTGCACAGTGAAGGCACCGTTTGAGATGACACTGTGCATTGATTTCTTGAAAGCATATTTTACTGACAATCGGAGGAGTTCTTAAAATGAAGGAGAATAATTTTCCACTGCAGGCATTTCAAACCCCGATGCAAATAACTTGCTCCTTACTCAAGAATATTGCCATTTGAGGAAAGACTTCTTTGGTCGATAAATATTTCCAGTTGCCTTTTCTAAACCAAAATGCCTTACTTGGCAAATTATTGGACGAGCAATGTTTTTTTTGTAAGAATAATTTCTTTTTTTTTTTTGGAAACCGTCATTTAACCTTGAAATTTTAACATGTGGATTGGATATATTGTAGATTTTCCTTACAATAATGTGGAGATTAAGGTCACATCTTTTGTAACTATTGTAATGTTTCTTTTAAAGACTGTCAAGATTATAGAGAAATGTATACACATGATATTCAAGAAATTGTGCCTGGGTGGCATCACAAATTCCCCATTACACAATGAACCATTTTGAAATAAATATTTGTTTAAAACTTTGTAAGCTGCCGATTGAACATACTAAATTACAATATGGCTTTTATCCATAAAGAAAGAAAACAAGTCCCCCCCTTTTTTTTCCTTTGAAATATCATTTTTTTTTCTGTGGCCAATCCCTTTCATAGGAGGCAAGCTTAAAGATACCGGACCACACTATTATTGTCTAGATACTAGATCAATGCTGGAATACTTGAATGCTGTACATACATAACAAGGGGACTACATTCAGTCCACGATTGTAGTGCAACTACTTGCTGGCAACAAAAAAACATCACAGGGATGACAATGCACTCATTGCTATAAATATGAATGAATTATAATGATAATGGAAGGGCCCCTTACAAGTCCCATAACTCTTAGGGACAAGAAAATTTTACAGCTTAAGTCACTTAATTTTTGTATTAGTCCATTGCAGTCAACCATACACAACATCCATAGAAGTAGCTTAGACTGCATATTTTTGGCAGATGCAAGAGAGGAGAAAATGGCCTTTAACGATAGATTTCTCTTCACTTACGTGCTAGCAACAGGGAGCAATATCACAAGCATTAAAAATGATAAGTAGGAGTATTTGAATGGAAATAAAGAACTGAAGATCGTAATAACATTTTATACTGATACATACCATGGCTACTGACATGAGAGTTGAAAGTAGAATACCATGCTTAGGTGACTGATATTTTTGGAGTTGAGTACTCTGAGGCTACGCATGGCTCTACTTTTTATTGGTCTTGATGTCATATCTGTCCCTCACACATAGATAACGTTGTAAGCAGCAATTACCGTACCTACTGACAATGTACCAGACAGAGTTGGTGGGCTAGAATCGGATTTCTTGCTAATAATCCAAGGTGTCAGACAATTTCTTTTTTCAATTGGGGAAAAATATAGAAGTGTCATACTAGACTTGATTAAAATATTTTAATTACAAATGCACAGTTACTGGATGAGAATACAAAAACAATCTCCCTGACACTTTTTTTTTTATAGGTTTCAAAATTCCACAGGAGTCAAGACTTCAAGGAAAATGAACGCCTCAATTGAGATTCAAAGCCAAGAGCTTGATCTCTGGAGTAGAGTCAGCAAATCAGCAAAATCCAGCCAAGCCTATTATATACTGGGATACATTCAAGTCTGATTTATCATTACCATAGTAAAACCTGGGGGATGCTATAGCCCAAAACATTGGTTAAAAAAACAACTTTCTATGAAATGCCAACATCAATTTTCACTCCGTGTTTCATTGAAAAAATTTCGGTTGCAGTTTTTTTTTGTTTTTTTTTTGCAGTTTTTTTTTTGTGAATATATTTTATTTTTTTTAAGACTCCACAGAGTCTCTTCATATCATGTAAAACCTGTGAACCCCACCCAAACAAACAAATCAAATCTATCAATGTCACCATGGTAATTCTATCATGAGAATACCACAAGGGCAACCAAAAATTAAATAATCTTCTTGATTGCAACAGAGTTTTCTACGATTTAAACCATCTATCCAGAGAAAATGTGATTGTTCATCTTATTAACGTCCCATGCAACGTCATGTCTGTTCTTGATAACTTTCTGCAAACGTTACTAGGTTACGGTTTCTCCTTGAATACAGTCAATAATATCATAATAGTAAATCCGTGTATACACGCATGCCCTAAGAACAAATGTCTCATTTCAACTTGCAAATTACTGTTAACTAATCACACTTACAGAGAGTTATCAAGACTGCAAATGGCATATAAGATATTACTGTATCTACATGATTCTGCTTGACGTATGCACCAAGCAACACAGTGTCACGCTATGCATTAAACGTTTCCATGATTCCTATCTTGAGATAACATGTTCACAAGTTTCCAGTGTTTGACCTCTGCTGACCTAAGATCACTTTTGACCAAAAAACAAGGTTCATCTACTTAAGCTGAAATACGAATTGCACTGGCAGTCGCTGGGTCATCTTTCCCTGTTCTTCGTAAGTGCATCAGGGAAGAAAGTAGAAAAAGTAGATCGAAAAGATCATCTGTCACAAAATCTCAAAGAGAACAATGCACTCATCTTCCAGATATTTCAATACGAAAATTGCCTTGACATTTTGGTTGGCCCTACAAATTCAAACTCCCCAAGAAAGCATAGCAGTAAATCACCGTTACTTGAGACGGAGCAGACCAATGGGAATGGATATGAATATTCATGTAAGCAAAACTGGATCTTAAACAATGTTTCTTTGTAGTGGCTATGACATATTCCATGGAATTTGAGTTTCACTGACAAATTTTCAACTCATATTCCAGGTTTAATATGGGGTATCTGCAGCACATACCAAGTACCAGAACTCTTGGAATAACCTTTCTCCACATATCGCGTTCAAAGCTAAGCATAACAAACATACACACATGCACACGTAGACACATGCATGGCCATGAACATACACATGAGATCATGACCACATAGGGTTCTCTTTTCATCGAAACTAAAAGTGACAATTATGAACCTCTCTGCAGCAGCACCTATGATTGCTTATGTATAACAGCATTGAGAAGCTTCAATGACAAATTCAACATAGCACAGCTATTTTTTGAAATTCTCCTTCCTTGGTCTGAGTATTTTATGGTTTGAAAGATTGATGGAAGGATTTATGAAGACATTTAATTTTACTTATTTCAACAAATGAATGCAAAGGCTTAATTTTTGTAGAAGAACAAGTCAAAGGCACTGAGCTGTGATGAGCACTTTTATTAAATAGTAACAGCAGAGAATCATAATGCTAACAAGAAGTAAGGGATTAGAACTGATGACCTGCCATGTAAAATACTGGATACAACGGAAAATGCGTAAAGCATCAGGTACACGGAGGAAAGGAACATGCTGAATGGGTATGCCCTCTCGTTGAAACATCATCAATTTTGAAGAGAGGTGCAATACCATGGGTGCAATACCATGATGCTTATACACTTGTGAAAATCATTTGGAATCAACAAACACAATTACCTACAATCTTCAAGATGCATAATCTACGATGAAACTTTGCTATCAAGAAACGATGACAAAGGTACCATATTGAATGTTGTGACAATTTCATATTGAGAGCTACATATCCCATGTTTTACCTTTTTGATGAGGATTTTTAAATTCTCAGTCCCATGTCTACAATCTGTTTCCACCAGTGATTACTGGAGTTAGTAACATTAAGGATTCAGCCATTCTGACCAGTGACGGCAAACTAGAGCTGTCAATGACATTTGCCAACCAGAGTGAAGAGCAAATTACATCCACACTACTGGCCAGCACAGAATGTAAAAAGGATAAGATTACATTTGCTCTTAAGTTTTACTTTACTTTGTCGTGTACACATGAGGTTGTTCTTGAACTGAATACGTCTTTGAGTGAATAATATGACAGTAACCCCTTTGAAAACTGATGGAAATGATACAAAGACAAAAAAAAAAAAAAACACAAATCACATTTGAAAATTAACAGTTCCCATAAATGTAAAGTGTCTGCATAATGAATATGCAACAGTACAAGTCTCACAAAATAGCCCACAATTCTCCCCACAACACCTATTATATGGGTTGGATATTCACAAAACTGTCTTTTAACACCTCTCTGTAGTCCTCCGATTATAGTGAAACAACAACATCCTCAACCATACTGACATTTTTCAAATATCAAAGCAAAACATACATGCTAAATGGTAACCCCCTTTAATTGTGGAATGACCCAAATAACTTACAAAATGATTAACTCATTTTGGCATCAGCGATTAGCTGTCTCGACCGTGTGAATATTCATTTCTAGTGTAATTCCTGTTCATTTGTTCAAAGAATCGCATGGTTGTATTGAATGACAACTGTCAATCACTTCATTATCATACTTTACATTTTTGTCATTGTGTTAAAACTTGAAATCATTTGGCAGAATTTATCACCTAAAACCTATTGAGTTTCCCAAATTGTCTGCATGGTGCAAATAAAAGACATTAAATTGCTGAACATGGATTTTGTTTTTTTTTTTACTTCTGCCTGTGCACATGATCACTTCAAAGGTAGTGTGACTTGAAAATGCACACCTTGGAGTACTGGGTGCATTGAGCATTGAAAATGTTGGAAGTAGCCACAAATTCCATCCAAATCGGTCAAAGATTGACAAAGTTACAGGCAAATTAGTGATGCCTAGAGGGTTTTAGTTTGGAAGCATGTATTTTATCCTTAAAAAATACCGATATCACTTACCAATGCGAAACTCAGCAATTCAGAGTAAAAAAAAAGGGTTAAAATAGAAAAACTGACACTGTGCAACACTCCACATCATTTTGCATTTTTTTTTTTTTTCGAACGGTGAAAAGTCATATTTCAAAAAGGGTACTAGATATAAACAAAATTAAAACAGATTTTCACTCAGGGATTTACTTGGCAACTTTTGCATGACAGGGTGTTCTTTTCTAGAAGCATGTCACACAAACTTTAAAAAACTACAGCTTTAATTGAAAAAACTACATAGAGCATTCAAATATACACAACATTTAACCTTTGACAAAACCCAAACTTGCCAAATGTTCATGTTCAGGCAGCAATATAGGATGAAATTCTTGATACATATTTAGCTCAAAAAGGAATTTTAGAAGATTACATCATATCTCATCTAAGCATATTCTGTCTGTTAAAAATGTTCCTCTCAACTTAGACCCCTCCTCCAGAGTGGTGTTCACACTTCAATGACAAAGCACTACAGTCGCCACTCAGAATATCCCCTCGCTGGAATCCTGAGTACCATGTAACAGGCCACGGCATTCCTGAACACCCTCAACGCGGTGAACAGAATCACATGATGAGATGCGACAAATCCCTAACGTACGACACATAAGTGGCTTCTGCGCAACAAAACAATTCCTGAATAAAACCTAGAAAGGAGAAGACACAATGAAAATAATGTGCCTGGCTCAATCAGTCCGACATTCTCTTAGAGTGGTTGACGGAGAGTAATCCCAAGGCTTCATATTGATCTCTTCTTCCCGGAAAAGAGAAATGCTGATAATAAAAGATTTACCTGGGCCAGTGAAACGTTCTCAAAAGACAGCATCCAGGGCAGCTGTGGAGCTGCTATCAGCAATTATCTATGATTCTTTTCATTTACCACACGTTTCTATGCTCTGTCCCGTTGCCTTCGATAATAAAATTTTTTTTGAAAAACAAAAATGGATCTTACAAGACTCTATGTAGGATATGGTTTGAATCTTCATCACAGTGTTTCATTATATTCTAACAAATTCATTTTTTTTTGGTCTGAAAAATATAAAACTTTAGTAAGTGCAGCAAAACAAAGGGATGTTATCAGAGGCTTTGAGTAAAATATGAGCATCAGGTCTAACAGAGTGTCATTCCAATTGCTACTCTGGAAAATTGCACTTGATGTCGAGATCAAATCAGTATATTACACAATGACTTGCAAAAGTTTGTTGGTGAGTACCGATGTAAGGAAACAGACATTACATTAAAAAACACACAGCAAAAATGAATGCAAATTAATTTCAGTGAATGTCCCTATTTCAAATTGTCTTCCCAAGAGAAACAATTGTGACAATTTCAATTGTTCTGCTGCCTAGACTGTACTAGAAACAAATCTTTTTCAAAGACAATATTTCATTAGCCCCAAAATTTGTAAATGTTTGTTGTGGATCCATATGGAAACAGGCAGGAATTTTTACTATAAACATTGAATGATGTCAGATCAATACCACTTATTCTGGAGATAAATTTCACAACCACATTCAACATTGAGCACTGGGACAGATTGATATACATATTTTTTTTAATGGCTACTCAGTGTTTTGTGACATTACTGTACAAGGGGGCATACCAGACATAGAATACTGTACTCTCTGCTCAAGTTAAAATCAGGTGTCAGTGTAGTGTTATAGGATCTGTACCAGATAAATATGAATGTAACCATAATATAAACCTGTGCCTCAGGTTCTCATTCTCTCATGAATGCCCATTATTTTATTAATACAGATGACTGCCTTAAATACAAATTTGACAATGGAATTAATATGTAAATCTTTTGATCTGTTGCAGCAACAACAGCCAAAAAAAAAAAAAAAATACCAACGAAAAATTGAAAACATTTCAAATTACATAAACAAGCGTGTGCAGTGTTTGGAGTGTCTGAATTACTCCTTTCACAAATCTTGCAATTCATTCATGTTGTGAGATATGATTAAATGACTCCCACATTAAATACTCCATAAATCTTCCTATTTATGGAAATAATTAACAGTGCTCATATTGACCATGGTCACTAAACCTTTTCTTGCAGACTAGAACATATGAAGTACGTATTATGTGTCATTTTGTCACTTGTCAACTTTGGGATATTATCAGTAACTTTTCTCCCAGCTAATATTTCATGCAGTCGCATACTTGTTACATTGTGATTGGTGAATTCTGCTGACAAAAACATTACAAATTCCTTGATATCCTTTTTAAAGAGACTGACATTTTTCTCCACTTCCCTGACTGCTGCTGGTGATAATTGCCAGATTCATTGATGGAAGCTCTTCCATAACAGCTATGGCTCTGCTTGGGTAATTTTTAGATATTCAACCATTTGATGATATCATATTAGTAAAGGACCACTAGTAAATCATTTAATGGCTGTTTGTTGGCTAATGATCATTCATTAAAATGAGATAGCAAGACCACAGCTCCTGCAGGGCACTGTGACTGATAGTCAAATCAGGTGCAGCCCACTAGGATGCCCTAGTGGTTGTGAGAGAGATAAACTGTGGCCAGTGGTTGCTATTTTCATTTTCATATGAGTTTGCTAAGCTTGACTACCATCTTGAAAAAGAGAAAGTTTTCATCAACCTAAGCAATTACATTGTACTGTGCATGAAGTAAGAATTGATGAATTCACTGCTGTGCACCCATAGATAATGCTCAAAAAAGTTGCAAACGGTCAATAAAGTTTGGCAAAAAATACCCATCTTTCGTTGTGTGTGTGAAAAGCCCAAACGCCCCCATGTGAATAAATTCAGATATCAGACAAGGATAACAATTTTTTTTTCAGAATCAACAGACTGAATGGTGAGTAAGAAGAGGTAAGAGAGTGAACAAACTATGAGTTCCTTGGAAGCACATTCTCTTAAAGTAATCTTTCATTAACAAAGCAGGAAAAACTGGCTTTCATATTCATCTGCATTAGATGGACACAAAGGTTTGCAAAGTCAACATAGTACAACTATCATCATTCTTTTCCCAACCTGCCTTTCTCACTATCAAACTGTCTGTTGTTCTCAGATGCATTGACATCCTTCAGGCACTAGTTAACATTCAACTAGTTTTGCCTTGAAGGTAAATAGAGTGCTAAGATTGAGCATAATGAAATTATCAAATGCTGCAGTGAATAAGGAACCAAAGACATGAATGGCAGTAAAATGACGATGAAATGACTATAATTGGATATCTTGCATACCTGGGCATTGCACAGCTATTTTTAAAAAATAAAGGACGTGAAAATAACCTTCTTCAACGGAAGTGAGCCTCCCAAAGCTGACAGTATTTGTCAATTACGACAGAGACCTATCTCCCACCAACGTACATCTAAACAAACATGACTTGACCCAGACTTCTGTTTTGATACCAGCAATGGAGATCTATTCACATCTGTCCAGTATCAAAGCACAAATCTGTATTTTCACAAATCCAAACTGAATTTTTCACATGAAAACCATTTTTTTTCTTCAGAAACTGAAATGGCAGGGAGTTAGACAAGAATCCAACTTAAAAAGGCATTCACTTTCGCTAGCAGCCTAGAAAAGGCTAATGCATACTCCATATATTGTACTAACAGCACATCAACTCGCATGAGTATGGGAGGTAGACTGGGGTGTAGGGTGGACTTTTCCATTCTCAACATTTTTTTTTTACATCAGTTAAAAATCAAATCAATCTTTGACAGTCTCGTGAGCTTCTCAGAGCGTGGATTATGAGACAATTTCATACCAACTTACAGGGTATGGAAATGTGATATTCAGTACACATTTGTCTTTGCAACGATATTAAATTTAGACATGTTTACAGTAAATGAATCCCATATAGTTGAAGTTCAAGTACAGAGTTGAAACAGAGGTACATCACTTTACCTACATATCTAGCATTATGGTCTACCAAACAGTACACAGAGTCATGACCTAGCCACTGTGGCCCATATGTCATTGGTCACAGTTGAACAGTCAGATCAAACCAAAAAGCCAAAGGTTAGTGATTCCTTGCCATATACATGTATCGTAACCAACATGAATCATCCATATGACAAGTGCATACAGTTTTTTTAGGGTACCTATAGGGTGCTTGACATGTCATGTAAATGTTTTGACATCTTGAAATCTTTCAACCAAAAGTGACCTTTCAACTTCTCTTAAGAAAATAGGAATCACCTACACCATGTGGTCATCTACATGCAAAATAAAAACAATACATGAAGAATTCACAGGCCAAGTGTGAGATCCTTCACAGTTGTCCTTCTTAAAACATCATGTTTCCAAGGTTTTGGCTTCAGTGATCCAGAATGACCTCTGACCTCCATAAAATTGATAGGATCATCTAATTATCACTGGCAATCAATTATCCTTCTCGAGATATTGTGCATATAAGGTTTGACCTTTTAACCTATGGTGACCTAACATGAACAATAATCCCCACCATATACTACACAATTGTCTACTCAATATTAAAATGCGCATGTTAAGTATGAGAACTCGTAGTTGTTCTCCTTGAAATGCAGTGTTTTACAACACTTGACCTTTTTACTTATGTTAACCCCAAATGACCTTTGGCTTCCATTAAATGCCATGGGATTATGTTTAAAACAGGCAATTCACAAGCTAAGTATAAGATTCCTGACATCTACCCTTCTTTGAATGACGGGTTTACACGATATTGACCTTTCTGAGCTCTGGTTACCCCTCATGACCCTTGACCTCCTCAAAAATCAGAAGGATTATCTACTAAATATGGACAACTGGCATACTAAGTAAGATAACTCTCACCATTATCTTTCTTGAGATACAGAGTTATTAAGGTTTTGATTTTTTTTCTTCTGATTACCTAAAATGACCGTTGGCCTGCAACAAATACTACAGAAATCATCTACCCAATATGAGCAATCTATTAGCTATGTATAGGACAGTAACCCTCCTTCAGATGTTTTACAAGGTTTTAATCTTTGACCTCTGGTGACCCAAAAGGACCTTAGACTGCCACTAGAAATATAAGAGATAATTTAATCAATATGGGCAACGCACTGCTTAGTATGAGATCCTCACAGTTACCTTTTTTAGATATAGCGTGTACAAGGTTTTGATCTTTTGATCTCTGGTGATCCCAAATGACCTTTGACCTTCACCAAAAAATGACAGAGATCACGAGAGACATATGAGATTCTTCATGGTCACCATTCTTGTGATATAATGTTTACAAAGTTTTGCCTGCAAAGAACCATTCAAAATTCAGTGAAAAGTACAAATTTGATGAACTGCTACAATGAACACTCATGCCATCCATCTTTGACAAGATGTGGATGTAACCAGAATCAGTTCAAGGATTTTTCATAATTTCACTCTTTGACCCCTAGCAACCCTAAATGACCTTTTACGTTCTTCCGTTGCTATCATTATGAGGCCTTTGATGTGTGCTATGATGTTACATTAACTTTGACAAGAAACATGCAGAGAATACGCACACAGCAGCCCACTGACCAACAGACAGACAGACAGATGCCTTGCTGCAACTATAGGCCTATTCTACTCTCTTTTGGGACATTCACATTCTCTAGTAAGTCTTCCTCACAGGTGTCTGTTTTTCTGTCTTGCCGTTTTTGCCTGGAAGGCGGTGGGGTGGGGGTTGTTGGGAGGTGGGATTGTGGGTCTCTTGGGTTGGTTTCCTTTTGGGGAGGTTTATTGTTCATTCTTTTTCATTTATTTTTCTGCTATCTACTTGTCTTTTGTATTTTCTTGCTTTCCTAAGGGAGTGGACTTCACCAAGGCGTAATGGGTTTACTGTTCACTTCCTTCCACTCCATGTGTGAATAACGTACGTGTTTTTACATTTGTCTAATGTATTTGTCATGTGTAGTGGAGAATCAAATAAACGAAACTAAACTACTTCAACTTAAATAATCACCTAGAGAAAGCTGTCAGACTTATGTATGAACTCATGTAAAACTCAAGTTTTTCTTTTGTTTACTTCTCTTCAGCATTACCGAATCTCCCCTCCCTCACCTCCCTCTGCTTTCTATCTCCATCCTTCCTGATTTCTAAAAGTGTTCAAACCATGTCACTGTCACTCTAAAAGATAGATGCTATCAATCTGGAAACATTACAACAACAACAAAAGAATTGAGAATGGAAGACTGGACAACAAATGCTCTCCTCAAAACCTACTCCACTTCAACACCCCCCCCCCCCCTCGGCTAGAGAATTTACTCTTTAATTATTCTTATTTGAAAGTGCTAAGAGTTTTAATTGCTTCTCACTGATTACATTTACACATTGTTGGGATGACTTTGGCTCTGATCATTGTGGTAACAAAATGCACTTAAAGGCAGTCAAAGCAAAAGTAAAAAAAAAAAATTACAAAAGATTGTCAGAACCAATTGTGTACATGCATTGCGAAACATAATACTTGCCATCTCAAAAACTTTGACAAACAGCAATCTATTTTCTGTAACAGCCAACCCTTTTGAAGTTTATTTTGCCATCTCATGTAGACTATTAAGCAACATGCCTGGAAACAATGTTGTCACAACAAAACAGTCGATCAGTGCTGCATATAAGACTGAGAGTCATGCTTTGTCTTGTGCTCGCATTATCGAGAAAAGCTCGGATACCTCGGTGATCTGGATGATTGGGGCTGCTGAAATACACTCCATATAGTAAAATGTGACCTAGAAGCCAACAAAGCACATAAACAAAAGCAATCAGGCAATGAACTCTAAAAACTTGATCAGCACTCAGAGACAGCAATTATTTCTTTTCAAAGCTTTCTATCTTTTTACTCTTTCGCTTTTCTTTTTCTGACTTGGGGCAAGTAACAGCTATTCGCAATTTATTTGGATGGTAATGTTTCATGTAAAGTTAATGTTATTTCATGTGAACAGGGGCATAACATTTGTAATATAAAGTAAGGTCTGACAACATTTTGTGTGGACAATAAAGACAAAAGTGTCTCTGATCAAGAGTTGCTGATTGAGGAAGGTGACAAGTGTTTAGTTTAGCGTGGGTGGAATTTAAAGCAAAGGAACAAACATGGAGAAACTTTAAGATCAGTCCTTTACAAGGGGAAGCAAACAATTTTACAATTCTATCCACTTTCACTATCTCCACACACTATGCTGCACCTTCTTCTACCATGTTTATCAATGACTGAATGGTGAACACACAAAGACAGAGGAGTCTTTTAGTAGAGTCTGGATCCATTCTCCTGCCTGCAGAAGGATAGACTTCGTCAATAACTAAAAGATTTGATGCACTCAAATCTCGCTTTTATCACCATAGCAACTGATTTGGCTCCACCTCCACACCATCCTCTTCCCAACCCTCCCCAAGGTAGCCCCAATTCAAAAGGCAAACTTGCATTTGTTTACAGTTATACGGCTGCGACGAACCTCACTAGGAAATCATCACACCAGGGAAAGCCTCAAATATTGAAAGGCATGTGCCTGGGAAAATCACCCGAGGAATCCATCTGAATTAGATGGTAGAGCACATGCACATGAAAAATTTATGAAGGTTGAAAAATAGGCCAGTTCAACAGTCTATGTGTAGAAAACTGATATCTAATCCTGGCTTCCACCTCAGGGGCATTTTTGCTTTAAAAATCCCATTTTAGCGTGTGGTATAGGTCTGCTCAACTATCACAAGAAAGCATCAGCATTTACTTCAAAATGGATATTCATTTATCAACTCGGAACTTATTCCCAGTAGTTCCTAGACAACGACTGCATTTGCCAGGGGACTGGACGAAGAGAGCGTGGGAAGCAGTACAGCAAAGACATATGCATTCAAGGAACAATGATTACCAAAAACAATTGTTCTGGCAAGACAACATTGCATGCATACAAGAGAGTTTGCCCGCAGGCCTTTGTATCTAATTTTCAATATTTGCTACCTATTACAAACACACATGACAAAAGAAAAATGTTTCTTGCCAGCACTTTTGCAGTAGTAATTATTCTTAAGGAATGACAAAGTATTTCATAAACAAAGGCTAAGAGAAAATATTCTGTGACTAACTTGAAGGAACTTGTCAGATGTTAGTGTCAGCAGTTAGTATCATTAATTAGGACTTGGGTTTGCCTATTTACCAACATCTAATTTCATCAACTATATAGGTTCGACATAGAAAACAAAAAGTCTTAAGAACTATTTACTTAAAAATTTTTAATCTGCCCTTTTTGTTCCATTACCTCAGTGAAATTGGCATGTGATAAAAACAAATATCAGAACAGTTGATACTGAAACCAAAACTGTAATCACAAAAAAAGGAGGGCAATACAGATCTTCATTACAAAGCTGTTTACAAGTCTCAGAAACTATGAATCTGGCAACTGCATTCTCAATTTGTCTGGTAAACTGTGGAGTAAAGCAGACTGAATTCAATTACCATATCTAAGTTTGCCTGCTACACACAGGCCATGACTACCAGAATTGACTGCAAGTTTGTACAGCATATGAAACTTATCTCACATGCTCCTGGACGAGTTTGTAGCCAGGATACCTACTCCTTGTTTTTCAATTTTTGCATGTGTTTAGATATAGACGGACCAGGTCTTGAATGTAAACAAAAGAGGTCAGTGTATATACTAAATTATGTATCTGAATCTATTTGAATATGTTTTGCATATATAATGACATGGTCATGTATGTAAACAACAAAAGGTTGCCAATTCACTCAGGGGTGTTTCCAATGTTTTTGAACATGTCTGGTAGATAAAGTGCCTGGTGTTGTATGAAAACAAGACAAGTTGGTGTGTGCACCTAGATGTATTTTGACTGTGTCTGAATGAATATCTTTGGCAAATATACATCTGGGGAAAACAATTGCATATGTTGTTTAAGCCAACAGGCATATGTCACTAAAAGCCAAGAGGGTGGCAATTACATGTGAAAGGTGACCGGACGGCTACACGCCAAATTGCCAAAAGCTAGATTAATTACAGGTAAGCAAACACAACGTATATGAGGTTGAAGAAGGCGGGGGGGGAGTGCAAAGAAATGCCCATTAAATGCAGGAGGTGACTAGATAGACATAGACAAAATTGCCACATCTATGCAGGCAAATATGATGCACAAAAGGTAAGGACAAAAAGACAAGCATTGGTAATTATATGTAGGAAGTAAATAGATGACACAGACCACATTGCCAGAAGCTAGACTGAGCAAACAAAATGAATAAAAAGGAAAGGGGGGTAGGTACTATGATAACACATCAAAGTTGGTTCATTGTTTGAATGCCTAGTTTCTTGTTGTTTTGTCTCTTGTTCTTGAAGTTACTGATAATTTAGTGGAGTTCCTCCGTAGTGAAGATGTCTGCTTGTTTGGAGGTGCAAATCAAGCTTAATCAAATAAACAAAAAAACAAACGAATAATCAAGGTGTTTTCTTAATACTGCCATGATCCTACTTTGAGAGCAACATTTGGACAATTCAGAATACACACTGGATCTCTCAAAGTGAAATTTCAACAAGAGCAAGAGCCAAAGCTTGGAGGATGTGGTGCTATAACTTATTGTGAGGCACTTTGTGTGAGCTCTAACAATGCACTAGTGCTGGTAAGGGGTTTTATGTTTAGGAAGTGAACATTCAGTTTTTTTGTAGCTGAATGTAACACTACCAACAAAAAAAAAAAAATTGCAAATGAAATTCTCAATTTGTTCTATTCTTCAATGAATTCATTAGTAATTGCAATATTGGCTTTACTTTTGTCTTTTGCATCGTACTCTCACGTGCACACGTTTAAGCATTCAAGACATTGATTTAAACAAATATATCAAGTGTGAGGAGAATGATCTTGTCTGGTGTAAGGAGCATTTTGACTGAGTATTTTGACAGACAAACTTGCCGGCAGCAAAATATAGCAATGGTCGAGGGTGAGCTTGACAGAAATCTGTGTTGTGATCAAATTTGGAGAGACAAATTGTAAACAACAAGGAAAGCAGCCAGCTTTGTCATTCAGGTAACCATTTTACTACAGGATCTATTTATATGCATCTGAGAGACTTCATCGAGAAGAACAGAGGAGAGAAGGAAAACCACGACAGCCTCTCAAACCGAGCAGGTATGTGTCTCGCTATAGAAGAAAGAAAAGGATGTAGAGAGGAACGTTGGCCTTCTAAATATAGATCGAGGATTGAAACAGGATCTTGAACAAAGACATCATTAAATCCCTTTCAAGCTTGCAGAAGATCTCCTTTGCATATATGCCTCTCAAAGAAACTGCTATTTCGGTCCCTCTCAAAACACAATTAGAACTCTGCCAGTGAGGGGGTCACAGCCCATTAGTACTCGTGTTACGAAAGACCACTCACGGAGTCATCATTAGACGCCCGCGAGATATAGCATTACTCCCGCGTCTCTGCGGGTCGTACTGACCTGACCGATGCCGAAGGATCACCCGAGTAATGTGTACACGAGGCTGTCAAACTTTGTCTTCAGAAAGACAACACAGAGGAGTCGAGCACGTGTTACAAAGATTCTATTTTTGGAGGATTGTGGATTCAAGGGAATCAACACATCCAACGTGTTGCCATGTTCTGGTCTCTCTGATGCCCGGCGTACTCCCTCGGGCCTTGCGAGAAGGACGCAAACAAGATATTAGCAGATAATCAAGGCTTTGCTCAAGTATAATATTAGTCATTTAATTTTTACTAAATTCTAAAAGTATAAATACTTTAGTTTTGATGTGTGATCTTTTTCAGTCATGGAGGTGAGAAGCATTTTGCTTGTGATGCGACCATTTGACACAGACATACTGTTTTAATATGCTGGCCTATCTCAAGTGTTTTGTAAGTGCTTACACAAGATGCCCTGTGACAAATTCACTACACACTTTTTATTGCCCACAAACAAGACAAATCAAACTCTATATGCTTTTAATCATATCACAGGTAGGAAACAAATATAGTAATTAATTTCACTTTGTTTACAAAGCACATAATTTTGCAATCATCTCAGCTCACATATTATGACAGCACCATCAGGAATGATTTATAACCTATGGTAAAGCATATTTTCCCCTTTTTCTTTTTCATTCTGTTGTGAATGTGACTCAGTGGTGATCATAAATCTTTACCAGGGGTTGACAATGATCAAAAAGAGAGGTGGACGACATTTCCTCTTCTGCAGGGTATATGTTTCTTGTAAAGGAAGGTGTGCTTGTAATGACTTGCACATAAGTGTGATTCCAAAAAAGGAAGAAGTGAAATATTCTGCACAATTGAGATCTCAGCTTAGAGTTATTCTAAGAATCAACTATGCAAAATATTTAGTCTATGATCAACTCCTAAAATCTTACCCAGTTTTGAGAATTCACTGAAGAGAAGATGTCATGGTGTCAGAAACATTAGCCTGATTGAGATATGAAGAACGAACATGGAGGATCAAAACGAAACATTTGGTGATTTTCAGAGCAAGAAACAAGAGTTTTCACATCCAGCTGGTAGGTTAGCAGATACACAGACGAGGTGATCAGATACAGACACAAGCAATTGCCAGAAGCCAGTGTACAAGCATACATACTGTTATTCAAAAGACTGCACAAATGTCATGGGATATATACTGCGAATTTGGTGACCAACCACTACCTTTATCCTGTGGGCAGCACGGCTGTTGGCCATCTTCCATGTTCAATCAATTCAGTATTGATAACAGAAGAATCCAATCATGGTGCACTGATAAGCCTTGAGGCTGAAAATGCCCCCCCAAATTACCACAATTTTGCCTTCATTTTATTACTACATTTGGGAAATGATCTGTTCTTCATACATCAATTTACAAGGTTTCTGTAAAAAAGCCAGAGATTATTGTGACTTTAATTAATCCAGGATTTTGACACAACTTGTTATGGGGCAGTGCTATGAACTTGCTGAAGAGCGTACATCTCAAAAGAGAAAAAAAAAGGACACGTCTCTTTTAATCTTCCCATCTCAGTTCACTTACCTGTCCCAACACAACAAACAGCAATTGAGTATGCCTCAAAGAACCAAACCAGATAGGTTTTAGATTTTACAGCATGCTAAATGTAACATTAACAACAGGGAAATTTACCCTGCAAACCTGAGAACATTAATACCAGCAGACCCTAGAAAAACATTTTCAATTTGTTTCAATATACGCGTGGCAGAATCTCATCCGATATACTGTGCCACATTTTAGTATACCGGCATGCTGTGCAGTGTAATCAGCTGTGTAAGATGAACCCGACTTATCATCATAGCAGCAGACATAAAACATAAAACTAGTGGATGACATGTGCTGAGATGACTCTTCATTTGGCTGTGCTTGCACAGTGCACGTCACCGATAGCATTACAGTCGTCTCATTGCGGCAGCATTCACTTTAATATCAAATGATGCACTGACATCTTTGCCCTCAATGGTTTACCATCCTCGACAAGCGGTGTCTCCTGTGGGTCTCTATTTTTCTATTATCAGTACTCTTCCTTGTTACTCTGATGTAAAAGGAAAACCACATAACTTAAAAAGGGAGAGGGAAAAAAAAAAACACTAGGACTGTTGTAGGACACTTTGAACAGTGACTTTGAACAGAGATTTAAAATGGAGAAAATTTGCTCTGAGAGGAGACAGGGGTGGTGGCTACTCTAAACTCTCATCTCTTCCCGACTGATAATCAGCATGGTCACGACGATGGATAAGAACTAAGTGCCTTGCATGACAGAAACGGCCTGTTGGCTATTACATGACAAGCATGACATGCCAGATAAAACCTGTTATTCATGAACTGAGGTTGGAAAGCTATTACGATGGTGGAAGCTATTATGAAGGTGATGATGGATTATATCACACTATTACCATAGTGTGGTATAATAATAACACTCTAGTTTATGACAATAGGAACTCTGCAACAGAACTGTCAAATGTCAGTGTACAGTAGGGCTAGTTTAGATATTTATCATTACTAAAAGCATGAATCCAACCATAAGTAATGAATAAAAACAAATAATTCACAACAAACTCACTGGCTTGGAGTCCTGTTGTGAGTCCAGTTTTCACTTCAGCTCTGTCTTGATGGTAACACTCCCTTTAACTTTCTCAATTTATATGCAAATATGTGCTCCTTTCATCAACTCCCCATGAACCCACTCCTGTCATCCATGCATCCCACGTGGTATCCTCCTCTTTCCTGTAAGAGTTTAATAACATTAAAATGTTCTGTCAGTGTCACATGCTCAACATTCATGACATCATCATGTGATATGTTACAAAAATGTGCGTCACCAGCGACTCAAGTGATTGCTAAAATTCATCTCTGACAAAACACAAACGTCGTATTTCTCGTATTTCTCCCTCGCTTGATAGTATGAGAGTAATCAATCAGTTTTGCAATTTTGAGCAAATTTTTGATGAGTATTCAAGACTTGAAGATCATATCTCTATTTATTAACTTCAAACCATGGCATAAACACCGGAACCACAAAAAAAAAATAGAAAAAGTGTCATGTAGCAAACAATAATGTGAATTGTAAAGGAATAATTGACGAACTGATGAGCGGTGCATGGATATAAAGTATTCTCTTACATCAACAAGGGAACATTCTCCACAGCACAAAGTATAAGGAGTACAGTAATGAGACTGCACACCAAAACAATCCATGGATATAACCCATCAAACCTGCTGAAATCCTATGTTGTGAAGTAAACACATTGAATTTGTAATGACTCTATATGGCATGGACAGGTGTTCTTACAAGAAGGAACATGTCATTTCCAGCAAAATGTACACATTCACTTTATGTAATATCAGTGTGGTCTTGCAATATTGGTACTGCATATATGCAACACCAGTTACGGTCAAAGGTAAAATTAGAATCACTACTTGGCATGCACAGGTATTGATACACACTCACTGCCATAAAAAAAAACAATAAAGAAATAGAATATCTACAGCATGTCTGCAGTACATCAAAGTACACTGACAGCATATCAATGGAGAACAATCTGTAGCTTATTATGAAACACTCTGAACCAGAATCTGCATTCATCTACATCGATGGGATTTGAATGAAAATATCTGGCAATCTGGCACCAAAAGTGTCCTAAAAAATGTCTATGAAGAGGGAGATGAGTTCCAAGATGAGGGTGTGAAAAGGGATAAGTAACACACCAACCTGGCTGCAATGGAAAACTAGATTCAATCACCACGATGTGGCTAGCCTAACGCTATATACACTGAACGCCTTGTTGCACTGGTTCCCAAAATTAAAGCATTTTGTTTTTTTTTACAAAACATTTTTTTGTTTGTGCATGTTTGTATCTTTCGTGTTTTTGCACAAGGGCATTTTCCACATACAGACTACACATCCATTCTGCCCCCAGCAATGGCCACCAATGAGAACGAGACAGTGAAACTGGGCAAATGAAATTTACGGAAGCAAAGAAGTACGGCGGGTTGGAGAAAATGATGTGGCTCAGAAGGATCGTTTTCCTCCATGTCATTAAATGGAAAGCTTGAGGAAAGGAGAAATCAAAACAAATGAGGGGGTACTCCAAGAAAGGAAGATTACATTGTTAACATTGTGTGATGACAATGATGTCCTCCAAAAAATGGATGTGGCCAAATATTAATGAGTAAAGCCAAAGTAATAGGTTATGTTGGTTTGGTTTGGCTACCCACTTTCATATGGTACAGAAAAATCGTTGGTGAAACCTAAGTCCGTAAGTTGAGTGAGGATGTACACTGTATCAAGATTGGTCACAGTCATTTCTTTGGAGGAAGTCATGAAATGTTATTGATGTCATCTTCCGTTCTTGGAGTACCCCTCACTTATTTGTCCTTTCAGGAAATTTACGAAAATAGGATGGAGAAAATGATCATTTTGAGCCATACCCTTTTCTCCAACCCACGGCACTTATCGACTTCAGTAGAAATCGATACGACAGGCAGAGCTGTGTGATCCAAAATCCATGCTGGGTTGATGTAAGCAATGTACTCCATTGAGGCAGTCTTCTTCAAAGTTGAAGGAAGAGTTTGCTGACAAGGCACATTTTCAAAGAACACCTTTTTACATTTTGTTGCAAGAATTATGGCTTTTTACAACCTGCAGAGTTTTGATTAAACTTCATAAATACAAGTCAAATGAAGATATTTTTTCGACTGTGGTGCTAGCTGAACGATTCTCTTCTTGCAAGTGATCAGTGCATTAATTACATTCAGAGATACATTGATACAACTGAGGGGTACGCTGATGTTACGTGAATTGAAAGCACGCCCAGAAAATCCACCGCAAAGCTGAAATTTATAGACTACTGTACAGCTGCTGAATAATTTGAAACCATTTCTTGAATCTGCTACCTTGGATTAACTACGATAGTTTTATATGGCTGAGAAATTGATGAAACACAGAACGTGGCTTTTAAAGCAGAACTACGGGCTGATTACTTCAGATGTTTCGATGCAGCAATACCATAGCAATGTTGATTATTAGTTTCACATGTCCAAGGACTTTGGAGCTGTTTCAAAAATATTGATCTAATATGCACTATACTGGTTTAGGTCAATTTCAAATTAGAGGTGTTAGGTATGCATCAATTACGACTTTTGTTAACATTGTTAGTTGCAATGCCAGATGAAGCGAAACACTTTGTGCTCATGCAGTGGCACCAGCAGAAGAGAAATGAACCCAGCTTCAAAAACATTGCAGAATTGGAGGATATGACAATCGGCAATTTTTCGCACCAATTTACCAAATCAAAACAGATGCAAAACATTTTTGGGTCTGCACAGAGGAAAGGTGAGAATAAACATGCTCTGAGTACAGGTACGTGTTTGCCCTCATGTTTTTATGAGTAGATGAGTAGGAAAAGATACCTAAAAAGAAGTTTGAAACAAGCCAAGGGATTTCAGCACAGGATACCCACAAATGATTAGACAATAGATTCTGGAAGCTGGATTTGACGGACACTAAATACGTCTGTCAATCTATCAAAACTTAAATTTCAGCATCCCACTAAACCGCAGAGTGTTTACAATTGGCGTAACAATTTTACATCTATTAGCCTGGCCTCTTTCCTTGTACGTACTACAAAATTGAAATAATGCAAAAGTTTGACACCTTCTTTTCTCCTCCAGCTTTGCTCTGATTTGAGAAATAGCGAATACAGGAAGGAACATGGCGGCGCAGCAACATAGCTTTCTGAGCAAATTTTGTTCCACATAAAGCATACTCCTTTAAGTTAGGCATTTTCCTTGCAACTTATAAAGTTTGTTTGTAAGGATTACCTTCTTTGCTTAAATTGCCCAGAAGTAAATTCAGAATTGACTTAAAAAAGAAAAACAAAAGCACCTAATACCACACCTTATTGATTTGCCATTGTAAAAAGTGGAATTGTTAAACTGTCTTCAATCTTTCCCTGATGGGCAAAGCTGATCTAAAAGCATTTGCAATGAAATGTAAATCAAAACAGGTGCAGTTACATAGTCTGGCAGGATTTGTCATACACCCTACTATAATCAGGCATTGCTTCGCAAGTGTTTTAACGCTGAAGGTACGGGAAGTAGGGAAGCATGTAGAGGCACTGAAAAACAAAGCTGCACATAAATGCTCCGACGAGACCCAAAGTGTGTTTATTCAGCATATGTAAACCTGTACTGCAGGGACGATCACCAGAAAAAACGTTGACTGTGGCGTTCAGATGTCAGGGTTCATCGACACTGGCACGTTTGACTATTGACAGTGAAATGGCAGACAGCTGGTACCTGTGACTGCCTCTTTTGAGAACCTGCACTGCGCATAATGTCAACCAGCTCAAGATTCTCCAACCATGCTGTGCATATGACTGTGGTGACCTCTTATTTTAATTTACAAATGAGGACTGTGTATCTTGAGCTATTTGCACAGATCATTTGCTTCAGATGTTAATTTCTTTTTGCTTTTTAATCTACTTTTCTGCTTCTGGGCTTTTTCTAAAAAATTTGTCCACATCAGTCAATAAATTAAATTCAAGTGGCTTGGCAGTTCCAACATCTTTTAATCTGGACAATGCATCAGGGTGAGAGACCGTTAAAGATATGAACAAAATCTGTGAAGGAGCTTTCTTCCCTTGGGATGAAATTTTAGACTTACATTGCAACATTCACCATATGATGAAAAACAAGAGATGACTGGAGTTGCATCGAAAAAAGTATTGTAGAGATCCCACTTCATGTCCAGTTTAAGTGACAGGTAGGTTAGAAGGATTCAAAAACTGTGTCACTAAAGAGGAGTGTAACTAAATGGTTTGCTGCATAAATTTTTCTGAGATAACCAGCCAGTTTCATCATTTTCTTCTATTCCTCTGCTTTCTCAGTTGATCACATCCATTGTCTCTTCTCCCTATAAGCTTTTATTCAATCCATCTTTCTGCTCCTTCCACCCTTTTGTCCTAAACATTTTAATACTTTTCTGAGCTAGGGGCCGCAGACAGCGAAGGGCACAGAAACGTTCAGGAGTCCATGTGGTCCCTTTCAGCTACTCTATCCCCTCTACTTCCCAATCCTTACATGGACTGTCATATTCATGAGTAACTCACTTACCTATCACAGCACAACAACTACATTCTGTTCTACTGAGGTAGGTAGGTGTTTGAGGTGCAATGTACTTTTTTTTACTTCATGCTGGGATCATTGTTCATCTTATCGTACCATAATTTACTCTCTTTCGTGATGCATGTGAACAACTTCCCTCACTTTGCTGATTTGTAAGAATTAACTCCAACATCTGAAACAGTTTCAGGGTAACTAAGGACAAACCTTACAGAAGCCCACTACTCCAAGATCAAATGATACAGAACTCTGTGGACCCTGCTTTACTGATGCTACATCTGGTAAAAACAGGTGAGACTAGGCTGCCTCATGTCAAACGAATTTTATTTTTCAATCTTACAATGATGATACTCAAAGAAATGCCATTACACCATTCGGAGATGTCTGCTGGAGGTGTCCATGAGGCTTAATTGTGTTAATGAGAACGCAGGGTCTTTTCATGCTCCCCGTGCTGTATGACTGACAAGCACCCTAAATTACATTCATACACGAGCTTTTGCTTTATTATGGAGTCCCACTTAGCAATCATCTGCCCCTCATCCAATTAAACTCACGAGGATAGATACAACTGCCACACAAAAAATTTTGACACCCACTGTCTAGACGTGCTGCTTTGGAAGAGGTAATCAGACACAAATTTAAGTTGTGATGTAAAATGACAATAAAAACAACTCCTAACACCAAATTAATGTTTAGTATTATAAGTCACAGTTAACATTTCAAGTACACATTCTTCAAGTGTGAGGAGATGATTAATAAAAATCATGACAAACAAAGTCTGGCATAACTACCGACCACACTAAGAAACAACACTTACTCTTATAGAGAAAACATAAATGGCTCCTGGTAACCTGGTAGGTTCATTAGCTAGTCTAAATTCTTTAGTGCATCATGAGGGAAGAATTTATGGGAGAATAGGTAGCGGGGACTTGAAATTATTCTGTGCAGACTTCTCCCTTAACCAAAGATTTGTGAAAATAAAACAATGTAACTTTCACCCACTGTGGAATTACTTCGAATAGGCACCCTTTTCACAAATTCCAATCTTGCACTGGGAAAACATTATGTCACCACCTTTAACTTCTCCTGTCAAATCAAATACAAGCAATAACTGTACTTATAACCTTTTTTCAGGGTCTCGTTCACATTTAAAAATGAAAGGGTGACCATTGTTATGAAGTCCCCCAGAAGGGTAATCTAGCTATGAATAAGACATATTGAAATTTTAGAAGGAGTAAGGCTCGTAGTAGGTATGATGGCGGCCTTAAACACTCTGCACAGGCATCAAAAGGATTACTATCAGCTGCCTTACATTAGATAGGCCAGCCAATCTCAGGTCACTGCCAAGTCCACAAGCGTTTACAATGTTACATTTACTACAAATGCACGATGGATTGAAGAAATCCCATGATGATAGTATTTACAAACCCATGCAGACTTGTAGTACGAGCACCGAGTGTTCACACGACAAGAATTAATCGCCGTTACAGACTTGAAGCACTGGTGTGTTCTTTTGTATCAACAAGGCATTCAATGATTTTCACTTGTATAAGGAACCTTTTGGTCAGAATTTCTGCCAACAAACCAGTTTTCTGAGGTAATCTTTGCACAAGTATCTTCATGGCTTGCTTAAGGGATAGACTATGCTGAAAGTATTTTGGTATTTCTCATGTCCACCTAACTTTGGCTCAAGTGTTTGTCTAATAACTGAAAAGATGAATGTGAATTCATTTTTTGGAATTTGTTCAACACAAAAGGATATCATATCAGTTCATGTAAACATCCAAGAAGTTAATATATCATGTCAGTTTGCAGTAAAGAACATTCCGGGCTATGAAAAGCTGTATCCCCACAACTCCATGGTGTTGGTATTCACGGGTGACTATACTTACAACTTGCTTCACTGATGCATAAACTTGGCCTTGCTCTAAATGTTCTCTAAAACAATTCTAGCACCATGCCCTCTGAGGCCTAGTCCACCTTCGTTTGCCTGCACATGTCAGTTTACTGTCAAATTAGGGCAAAATGTACAGCAGAAGATTTTAAGTCTTTATACATAGTCTAAGACTAACAGATTTGGTTAACACTCCCAGACTGACACTCTCAGTTGTTAATCTCAGACTAGTAGATTCAGTTAACACAGCCAGACTACTGTAGCAGCTATGGTTAATCATACAAGCAGATTTGGTAGACAATAACAACATTGAGCAGTTTCTAATTCTTCATTCTCGAGATAAAGCAGTCTTAGTTAACACACGCCAGGGGTTCTCAGGTAGTCAACACTTCGAAGACCAACTGGTCAGTCTTCAATTAACAATGTGGCTATAAGCAAATCCCCCCAAAAAGCTGATTCAGTTTACACTGCCAGCTTTAGTAGACTCAGGTAATGCCACCAAACTATCAAACTTTACCCCTTTACTGCCTTCCTAGAAAGACTCTCTCTTGACCATTTTTCAGATCAGCTGTCATAGTTACCACACTGCTGTCCAGCAGTGGTAGTAACCCTTTCCCACCCACTCCTCCCACCCACTCACCCCCACCATTTTATCCCACCCAGCAGATCCAGCCAAAACACCCCGTAAGACTGATAGATTCAGTTTCATTTCCATACGACAACTCCCTAATCAGAGTAACTAGAGAGTCGAATGTCAGCTGTTCCTTGAGGCTTTTGTCTTACAAAAATTACAAGCAATGACTGAGCTTTACCCCCCCCCCCGGGAATGCAGAATACTGCCATCAGTGATCACTCAATCTGTCCAGATAATCAAGTGAAATTAGTGAGAGAACAGCAATCAACAAATGAATACTGGTGTTGCTTAAAGTCCCTCAAAATATCCTTAAGGAAGATTCAGCAGTTGTGCAGAAGACGTATCCATGTTCTATGTGCATTTCTTCCCTGAAATGAGACAATACTATACATTCATTCATCCCTTCAAAAGGTATGAACTGACGACGAATCTGCAAAGATGACGGACAACACAAGTTTAGAGTCAAATTTCCTCAAACTCTAGGTCCCACTGAGAAACTTAAAATGCAAGTTCTCTAGACTTAAAAAGACTGTGGTAAAAATGTCAACTTTTTGAGTTTGTTTTCCCACTCATGATGTCCACATGTTACATATTTATGGCTCCTCTAAAGAAAGTCTGAATAGAAATGCATTGAAATCTTTCTTTAAAACACTTATCCATGCTTCCATAAACTGAGACGGTAAAACTTGGTCTTTAGAATAAACCCAAAGTGTTACTGAAAAAAACTTATTTCCAGGAAGTCTAAGAGACACAGTTTTACACTAGAGTGTATTACATCCAAGGAAACCAAACATAACATGACTTCTACCACAAGCTGGAAAAGAACATTCCACAGAGGCAGGTGATTTGTGAGTCATGTCAATCTTCAATTGTACTGTTAAAAACAGCTTCAAGAGAAAACACAGATCCCTTATTGCATTCTTGGAAGCAAGACTCTGCTCCCAGGGTCCTACAAAAAAATAGAACTAAGGACCTCTATCGGTTGGTGGTCTCCTTAGCAAATTTTTAACGAAGATTTGCTTGAGATAAGTAGCAGAAGGTTTGTTCAATGAGGTAATAATGTAATATGGATAAAGAGATAGGCTGGCTCCCCCTTTTTAGTGACTCACAAAAGGGTTTCATTTGTAACAATATTTGTTACCATATTATGAATGATTTTCACTCCAGAATTTGGGAAAGTTTGTAGCACTGAGTGTAATGAAGGTCTCTCAAAAGGAGAGTTGTCAAGACTTGTTGGATCCGGTACACAGCAGTCAGTTGGGAGAACGCCGAAAACAACAACCTTAGGGTTGGGGACAAAATACACAACTTTAGCCATACATGAGCTCTGGTGTGGTAAGGAACGCTACATGAGAGGCTCAGGCTTCATAGACGGTATCTAGAGAGGGAATGAGCGATGTAGGGCCTGTGAAAAGGTACATGATATACAGCTCTGGGGAGGTGGACTACCTGTAAAAAGGAAGAAAGGGTTTGATGAAAAACTGGTAGAACAAACATCACTATACCACTCTTGCCTATAATACAGATTACATCAAGAAAAAATACACCTTAAATGTCTAAATCCCATCAGTGTTTTTGAAAATTTCATCCAATAGTTAAGATGAATTGTGAACTTCACACTGTTCTTTCTGTTGACAACAGAGCAATTTTTATGAAAGTTTGGCACTCCTGACAGGTTTTAATGAGCATTTCAAAAGTAACCCACAGATGTATTTTTTTTTCTTCTCTTTTTGCTGAGTCAGCTTCTTCACATACGAGGTTGTGCATTAGTGAACCATGTGGAGGATGGGGGGAGGGATAAATCAGGGGAAAAAATGATGCAAACCTGTGGATCCAGTCCATTTCATTTGGGGACAGTCAGACTAGGATAACATATGAAGTTGGCTGGGATGGAAGATCTATGCCTTCATTTAAACTTTGCAAAAAATGTTGTATTTAGAGCGCAAAAACAAGATTCAGAGGCTTGGCAAATACCCTTATTCTTCTCAAGGATTAAAGAAAAAACTGTAAAAATACAACCTTTTAGATGTTTGAGTGAGTTAAGAAGGCAATGAGGTATTTAAAAAAAAAAGTACAAAGGCAATTGTCAGGACATAGTGCCAACATCACAGAGAGTTGTGCCTGGCACAGCCATTACAGGTACAATTGAAGTGTGAAGACAGGTAAGCTAACCTACACAGAAATACAGTTTGTATCATGCATGTACCTTGTAGGCCTAAGTCTCAGTAGGAGACAACTACAGCTGCACAATGCTGCCAGATCTATGGCCTGCGGGTTGAGTTAAATTCTCACTTGAGCAACCTTTGTCACATCCGCGTTAATTTACAGGCCTTGCTCCATGCTTGGCGGCTAATATAGAGACACTATAAGCTGATAATCAGGTCACAAGTGTCTTCTGACAAATAAATCTTTAAATAATTTGAACAAAGCAAGATGTCTGCTACAATAGAGCTGGCTTTGGATATCAAATTAATTGTCACATAGTTTCATTGTCAGCAGAGGCAGATGGAGTTGTTAGTGTCCTCTCGTCGACTGGAGAGCGACACGTAATGATGTAAACAATGAATGTCATTCCACATAAATAAGAGATCATAAGGTGATATGATGATGCCAGAGTAGAGACAACTGCTATAAAAGAAATCAGAGGTTGTCAAGAATAGACCAATGAGTAAAATAAACATCACTAATGCAATAATGATAACCATCAGCAACGGAATGATGAGAATCAATAATGCAATAATGAGTGAGCATCAATAATGCAATAATGATGAGAATCAATAATGCAATAATGATAACCATCAGCAATGGAATAATGATGAGAATCAATAATGCAATAATGATAACCATCAGCAATGGAATGATGAGAATCAATAATGCAATAATGAGTGAGCATCAATAATGCAATAATGATCAGCATCCATAATTCAGTAATGATGAGTATCACTAACAAAGCGAGGCCAACTTGATGGGTTTGTTTCTTGTTGAGGTTAAATTGGATGCAGACAGCTAGATACACTGATCATATTGTAATTAAGGCCAAGATTTCTCAGCCAAATAAGGCACTTCCATTGGATATAATCATTATTCAGAAATCGTCCACGATAAACATTAGCGGTGTGATATCTCCAAATTCAGCAGCTACAGTTCTTCTCAGTGACACCTCAAACCACCCTCCATACTTCTCCTGTTTCTCATCCACACATCTTTCTTTTCACCCAATCACTGTCCTTCCCTCCCCATTTGCAACATAAGACGAATACCACGATCCTCGAAAGTTTCAACGAATCAGTCTGCCCTTGAAAGTCACATGAGTGGCACACATTTCTATTTTTGCATCAATATCACAGGAACCTGCACAAATAATGAGACCGTAACTCAGGGGTGCCAAGACCCCCAAACAATGTTTTTTAATGAAATTCAAGAAGACATTAACTGTTCTAAAATGTACGTCCTTATGGGATGTTGGAGTGGAAATATCCTAAAGAGAGCCTCTCCCCATCCACCCACCTACCAAGAACATGGTTGTAATATATCGCTTTATAAGATGAGAATGGGTATCTGGCTCTTGTGAAAACTTTCAACTTCCAGTGAGTCTGGGTAATTTCACCTGACATTTTTACCGTTTTTTTTTTTTTTTCTACAGCACATGGCTTAGTATTTTAAAAGGAAAAACCTTACGCATCATTAACTGTCACTTAAATAATCTGTGCCACCAAGGAACCAACAAAAAAAATAAAAAAAACAATGTGCAAAGAATCGTGGAAATGTCGCACCTCAAGAATCACGTGTTAAAGCCATGTGTCCTGCACTTGACGAGCATTCTACAGAACATGTTGCCACATTTATCACGTGTATCAGCACAACCGAAAGCAGATCATTAAATTCAAGTGGACAGACGCATTCTACGTTTAAAATATACGCTGATTTGGTCCTGCTGTCACTAACTCAAGAAATGGTGGTTTCATGTATCCACTTCTGCTTGAATTAATCGCAACACTTGACTAGTATTCCATAAGGTATCATTACAACAATGAACACCAATTCAACTTCATCAGAGCTGTGTTTGCGAGAGGACTAAAAACAAGAAAGAAGTGGCTTTCATTTTCAATTTGACTTTCTGGTGGAACTGATGAACATGACGTCTGTCAAAACAGGTACCATATGGCAGTCACTCTCAGATAATTAATTGTTTACGCAAAACAACAAGGTTCCTTGATGGAAGTGGGCTGAAGGAGATATAAAGTTACTATAATAGGAGAGCACGTGTGCGAAGTAAATCTAAAAGAAGACAGAAAATGCAGACACAAACATCATCCACATTTTCAAGTCGGTTCTGGACAGAGTTTGACCTAATTGTTTACATGTGTACCACGTTGCGTATCGAATGCCAAAAGGACAGAGTTTGGTAGGTTTAGTTAAACTTATCACATTGTTCAAAATTCAAAGAAGTCCACTACTTCCTGTTTTACACTGCTACAAAGAAGCACAAGATCCAGACAATGTGACAAAATCAGACACAGAGGCAGAACTGTCGATCACTGGCTTTGACTTAGTTGAACTTCTACAGCATGAATACCTAAAGTACAGCATATAGAAGGTGACACAGGGACTGGCTTACACAATAAAGCATAGCAGCAATCCATTGCCAGATTATAATTCATGAAAACAAACAAGGAATGTTTGGCTTTAACATAGAAATAGATCACCCATAATGATGTCATGGAACAAAAAGAGAAGCCCAAACTCTGAAAGGCAAAGGGCGTTCTCATGAAACCATGGTAACACAAATCCAAGGGAAATTTTAGGGACGACATAACTCCCACAAAGATAAACATTGGAATGCAGTTTTCCCTAAATGCTATCAGGTTATGTAAAAAAATCAAACGGTTGCATTCACTCCTGTTTTCCTGAAAGATGTATTTAGGTGTCAAATGAACAAATTCTCCAGCCATACGTACATTATATATGGCGAATGGCAAAGGCAGACCTGTTTTGCCATACAGGCAAGGATGCCGCCTTTTATTGTTCAGCTTCATTTGTTCAGTGTGTGAATAGCTAGCCCAATGTCCTTCTGATTTATTTATTTCTATGGACTTTTTTAACCATAGGCCTAACTGTTAATATAAAATGTAAAAAAGAACTTTGAGCAGGGGGTGCTTCACTTTATCATTGTAGTTTACGAGAAATTCACCTTTAAAACTTGAATCATCCAGAATGCTCTTTTAAAGCAAAATCTGTAATGCAGACATTGCGTCAAGTGGCCCCGACCGTCAATGTCAGTTCTTTGTTTTCAAAAATTTCAGTCCTTCCAACAAAACATGCTGTTTTGGCCTTTTAAAACATCTCACCAACCAAGGCTGAAACACTACACCTATGTAAGTACTTGTCATTGGAAACCAACAAGTTTTACTGATTTCTTTATTGCATTGTGTTTTAAATCTGAGTTGGATAAAGTAGATGCTGACAGTTTCACTACAGTTGAGGAAATCCTTGAGTATAAAAATGGTTTGACAGTACTGGTATAGCACATTTAAATCTTAAATGTTTTGCCTTCCAGTCCCATCTAAGTCTGTTGTTTAAAGATTTAGTAATGGCATTGCTGTAACTGGCCAATGCTCATTACATCAGTTACTGGGGCTCAGACTGACATACCTACACAGGAAAGACTAACAGTCAATGAGAAGAAGGGTTACTCATGTGCTGGCACAATTGATGGCACCATTCATATTTACAGAAAACCCAAAGAAGCCAAGAAGTATGGTGGGTTGGAAGAAAACGATGTGATTCCAAACCACTATTGTATCCATCCCACTTTTGAAAGGAGAAAACCAAAATAAGAAAAAAAGAGTAACACTTTAAATATTTTGTGGCATCATACATATAAATGGTTGTGCCAAACTTTAATCAGTAAAGCCAATGTACTAGATAGTCAGTGGTGTTTACCATTGGTTAGTCCATCTCCGACTTGAAAATGGTACAGAGAAATTGTTGGGGGAGGGCATCAGCCCCAATAGACTATGGCTTTACTTGCTAATGTTTGGTCATATCCATTGATTTGGAGAATGTCATGAAAGGTTAAGTTGTAATCTTCCATTTCTAGAGTAACCTCTCACCTACTTTGGATTTCTCCTTTCCCAAGTTTTCCACAAATGGGGTGGAGAAGGAACCACATTGTTTTCCCCAATCCACTGAACTTCTCCGCTTCCAGAGGAACCCTCATCTACTGTCAGAAAGTTGACAGTTGGCAAAGAACGTAGACTTTATGCATTGCAAGCACTCTCTCTCTTTGTCTTTCTCTCTCATTTGGATACCAGAGCAGCAATGTGTCATGCAGAAATCAACTTGGTGGCGCTATTCATATTTATAGATTATAAACCCTTTTGCCTTTAATATCGATTGTCAGGAGGCTGAAAATTGCCAAAGATAATAGACTTTATGCACTGCAAGCACTCTCTCATTGGACACCAGAGGAGGGTTACTTGTCATGTGGAAATTTTTGAACAAGCTTCAAGTTGTTAGCAAACCTAAAAGAGGTTTGGATCGATTTTATTATTAAAGATTATTAAAGTAATTTCTGTATTCTAATCTTCATTGATTTCGTTCATAGATGAGTGTGAAGTTTTCACGGAAGACTGAAAAATAATGTGAAATGTCCAAGTGAACCATTATAACAGTTGTTCAATGAGAACTAAAGCATTAGCTTAAACACACACTGAGTCAACCACTGTGAAAAATTTGGCACCGAATATTACTTCATAGACAATGTCACTAACACATTCCATCCAGGTATTCAGCATGATGGTAACATGCAATAAGCTCAACAAGTCATCACTTGTGTTGATCCCAAAAGTGCTAAAAAACCTGCTAAAAAGTTTTCAAGATTACATTTACAAAGGTTTCCACTTTCCAAGGCTTTCTATTAACTTTAATAATGTTCTTTACGAGTTGATGAATGATGTATTTGACATTTGCATGTCCTGGTGACAGAAAGGTTCATGCTTTGCAGGATTACAGCAACACGTGACCAGGGTTGGAAAACCTTGCTGAATTTCCTTCGAACACAATAGAAAATCTACCGATTTCCAGCTGACATTTGTGTAGGGGTAGAACCCCTTTGGGGTGTTCAAGGGGCAAGCCCCCGGAAGATTGGGGTTCCTAGCACATCGAAGGAGTAAAATTGTGCAGCTGAGCACAAAAATATAACTGAAAACTCGTACAATATTTAAAAAATCAATCACGAGAGTTTAACGTTAGGCTATTTGCGTTGTTGCATTATACGGTACCTTTTTAAATTTGAAGAAAGTGTCATTTACAAAATGTCAGAAACAAGTGAAACTTGAGCCCAATATATATGCAAAAGGCCTAGAATAAATGTCTTATCGTGGCATTCTTCACTAAAAAGCCAGACATCAGTCCCGGGGCAAATAGTAACGTTGCACAGAATCATAGACCACTATACACTGTTAACTACTACGAGCACGCTACTTACAAACAGCTACAATCTTGGACAAAATACCTTGGGACACCCCGCGCCCCCGTTCAATGTTGGCTATGGTATTGCTGTTCAAAGGGTACATTCACTTCTATAGCGCAACATTGGGAAGGGGCGCGGGGTTTCATGTTATCCTCTCACCTAAAATTCAGTATTATATTTGCAACATACGACAAAGTGTCCCAACAATTTTGTCCAAGATTGTCTGAGAATTTCGAGGGGTTAGAAGCATGCGCGGTTCACAGGAAAAATCGCCAATTTGAAACAAGTTAAACGGCAAAATGGGGGGGGTGATATTCCTTGCAACAAGAAACGTCAGCAGTGCATGTTCGGCATGTTTGGGGCCTATATTGAAGTTGGTTTACTGTAATAACATTATTGTGTGAATGTTGTCAATGTTATTACGGAGTAAGGGGAGGAATAAGTCAGTCAAATTGATGTATTTGCACTAAATGTGCTAAATAAAATGCAGTCATTGAGGAGGTAACATTATAACTCCAATGCATCTTGTCGACCATGAAACTACTTTAAAACATTTTGTATGATACAACTGAGGTACTTTCGGCTCAAACTCTGATATTGAGACAGGTAACGAAGAAAAAAAAAAAACAAAAACAAAAAATACCCCCCAAAAATAACATGTGAGTGGTCCGTTGAAGAAGATCGATGTATATGTCTTATTTATTCAAATTGTTCACAGTGATGACTTGGTGTCTGGTATTAAAGTAACTACACTTAATGTCTATTAGGACTGACTTGCAGGTTAATCTGGGTAAAAAAGTGTACTATCACTATATAAAATAAACCTCTAAAATGCAAATTTAATAAATGTGACGTTTGCTCATATTCACATAACAGTGACATTGTGGTACCCATTCTATTGTATCGTACATGGTGCACTGTAATATGTCAGTCATTTTAAGCAGTTTGAACGGACTTCAGAGTACATATTTGTTGTTAGAGCTATATCATTATATTAATATACATATACATATTACCTTATGCTGTATATGAATGAATGAAAAATGAGAAGTTGACAGACATTTGAGTTTATAAATGGGTAACTGAGCAGTGAAAAACACTATGGTCATGCCGTGAATCGAACCCCGGCCTCCCCATCCAAGCTGACTTAGACCTAACAACAGCGTCCGACAGTATAGGTTAATGAAACCCACGTTCTACCAAATGTTTTGACAGGAAAATTTAAGCAACCCGTTGAAAAATTGCGTAGATTACAAGACTGAAGATTACATATGTTACCAGCTTCATGCAATGTAAAAATTGCAGTCACAAATCTTGATTTAGCGGCCGAAAAGGTAAAAAACCAGCCTTTACTAACGTTCTACCATTTATTTTAATATTAAGCTGAATCTACAGTTCTGACTTTAACGCATTTTGGTAGAACGTGGAGCTACTTCAGAATATATTATAACTGGGATTCCTACCAGCATTCTACAATTGCAGTAACACTCCTGTTGCAATGCAGTGCAACAGCTGCCCATCAATGTTATTTCTAACCACAACTATTTCTGTGCGCATACAAAACCATGAAACGATCTATTCATTCATGATCACTCCTTTCCAACAAAACATATACAAATAAACCCCCAAAATTAAAATTAAACTTGTTATGTTCATAGTCGAAATTCAGAATACTTTCATTTGAAAATCCCCAGACCCATAGGCCCCGAAAACTAATTTTTATGATGCACCTTGTCCAAAAATGTTCAATTTTCTTTCGAAATTTCGCTCCAAAATTGCTCCCAAAAAACTCAGACAATCTTGGACAAAATACCTTGGGACACCCCGTGCCCCCGTTCAATGTTGGCTATGGTATTGCTGTTCAAAGGGTACATTCACTTCTATAGCGCAACATTGGGAAGGGGCGCGGGGTTTCATGTTATCCTCTCACCTAAAATTCAGTATTATATTTGCAACATACGACAAAGTGTCCCAACAATTTTGTCCAAGATTGTAGCTCTGCGCGTTTGACTTCCTGGCATGTTTCCAAGAAAAGTTTTTAACAGCAAAAATGTCAACACCTGTCCAAAAATGGGCATTTATTGCAGTCATAATACTCAAATTCAGCCACCTATTGCGGCTAAGACATTCGTACCAAATTTTTTTATCCCTGATAAATGTGACCATTAACAGGCAGCAGAAATTTGCATCAAAAAAAGGTCAAAAATAAAATTCGTCCCCCATATTTTAAAATCGAGGCAATTTTTTTGCTACGTGTAACGTTATGTTTTCAAGAAAGGTGTTTGGCGCTACCATTGCATCTGGGTGTAAGCATGTAAAAGTAAAGAAGGTACAAAGGTCAAGCCATTCCGAACCAGGTTCGGAAGGTTCGCAAGGTTTTCCAACTCTGCACATGACTATACAGGTTTGGAATTCTTCCATGTTTTGAACCAACACAGAACATGTACCACTGGCTCTGTAATATTGCCCTTGCCTCTTTGTCATACTCACTGAAGCAAAGTCCCTTCCTTTCCGTCGCTCTCACTCCGCTTGAGGGTCCATCCATCCTAACCTCTCTCGCCTCTCTCTCTCTGCCTACCCTAGAAGACCAAATGATTGCCCACAGGAGGAGATCCTTGGTTCCACACGAAGCTCCCTGATGATTCAAACTCAAAATGAAAGCTGAATCAATCATAATGAAAGGATGACGAATGTACAGACCGAGTTTGTTTTTCCTGACGGCTACATTCACAGCATAATATGATACAAATATCCCTATCTGGCTCAAATAAGTCAGTTTTGGGTTCCTCCCGGTGACGTAAGATTATTACTCCCGATTCCTGATCCCCCACCAGAGAGAACTTTAGTGACCCTCACTACCTTCCCTTTCCCTCATTACCCTCCTTGCTCCATTGACCCACTTAAGATCACAAATATATCTGACACTGCTGACCTTTGTTAGATATGCTCAACATCGGTCTTCGGACTTGAGGGTCACACAATTTATTGGATGGTTCTCTCAGGAAGTCCGTGTCCTCGTTCAGTGATGGTGCAGGTGCAGTGTTAGACCGGATCACAGCTCTGTGTCTGAAAATAAAGACAGAAAAACAGTCTCAGAAATTACTCAAGGTCAAATCTTTCAGCAGCTGTTACTCCAAAATACAACCGATAGTAACGTGAAGTAACATCGCAATGGTTCCTAGATAGACGTCATTTAACAAGTACGTGGCAATAAATGTGACGCTCTCCAAAACTTCTCAGGATTTACTCATGTGCTACGCAGATTGTCAAAGCGCAATTTATCAGCTTCTTACGACAAGGATGTCACTGATATTAAACTGTCGGTGGATGAGTTAGATTTGACATAAATGCAGAATGAGAACGCAAGTTACTCTATTGTGAAACATACAGCATCACTAGACAAACCTACATAAAAAACTCTGATATGCTCTAGCTGCTACATGAATTATGATACATTCGAAACATTTACCAAATTGCAATGTGCATGAAGTATGGAGACTGAGAGTCCGCAGTACTATACAGATGTATAATCGTCAATGTTTCCGTTTGTTCTACTTATTAAAGGGCTCTCCCACTGTTCACTTCCTTCCTGTCAGATGGAAATCTCTCCATTCATTTGTGACTGCCGAATGACTGTTAACATTTACTGATGTCACTACTCTGTATCAGGCACTACGTAACAATAAAAGGTCACGATGTTTGCCACTGAACAGTTTAAACCAATGAATAATTTCACTACAAAGTACATTATTAGCTTGACCATTTGTCTTTTTTTATTTTCCTATATTTCAATAACTGAGAGGAATTTGTATGAATTTTTGCTGGTAAACTGTACAGATGCATAAAACGAAATTGTGTTTGAAAGGCAAATTTGACCTGGTCAAAGAGACCTACAAAGTAGTTTTAACACCAGTCACAGAGATTTACTTTGCGGGTTTCACTGGTAGATTGTAGGAATCAGCTAACTTGAACGTTCAAACGAAACTATCTCCTGGAAGAAATATTAGTCAACACAAAACAAATCCAGCCAGACTAGTCGATAATTTATCTGCCCACCCTCAGAAAAAAGGTAAGGACTATATTTGAATACCTATGAGGCTTACTGTGTCTCATAAAATAATAGCCAAGACATGTGCCTAAGAATCCAGTGTCTGGATATCTAATTGGCTTAAATCAAGGAAATCCTAAGCAGTGATCAGCTTACCTGTCACAAAAGTTTGTTGTTACTAGAGAGTAATTAGACTTAACTGCATGTATATCTCATCTTCATGGGAAATGTGTAATGTGCTATTTAAAGGTCATGTGACATGAAATGACAATCTGAAGCACTGGGTGCATTCAGCATTGAAAATACTTATAAAAAAAAAAGGTACAAATTCCATCAAAATCCGTCAAAGATTGACCAACTTACAGGCAAATCCCCCAAACCCTCTGGTTTGGGAATTCGCTAGCGACGTACTCACCTCATATAACCTATGTACTACCGTATTGACTATGGTCTAGCATCTGGCAATTTTGTGTGTGTGTGTGTGCGTGTGCGTGTGCGTATCTAAAACAGGTCCAAAGAAGTTGGAAAGGATGAGGATCAGTCAGATAACAATGAAAAACTTAAAAACTTGGAAAACCAAGGTAGATAGCCGCAGATGCAAAAGCAGCTGAAAACTTCACTGGCAGACCATAAAGGCTGGCAATTACGGAAGGGCAGTGACCAGATACACACGCGCACACACACACAAAATTGCCAGATGCTAGACCATGGTCAATACGGTAATGCATAGGTTACATGAGGAGAGGGAGTACATGCTATGAATTTAGTGTCTCACAGTTCCATCATGAACAAACATTGGCTAAGTGTGCAAATTTGTGACGTTAAGAGATGGACTCCTATAATATGTCTTGATGTCTTGTGCTAATCCTTTGTTTATGCAGGGAGGTGCTAGAGAAGGAGATACAACGGGACGGTTAAGTTATGCTAATCCTGTTAGATTTTCTCCAGCGTCATAACTTTCAATTCATAAAGGGATGAGAACAGATAAGAGTGCCGTTTTACTTTTGTGTGATGTACCTTACTTCTAGGGACATCCAAGTAATCTTCATTCACACCTGCTTGTAATCTTTGAAAAGGATTGCATAGCAAAAAGCTTTGATGCGAGGTTCGTTGCCAACAATCAACTCAAAACCACTGTCTCAAAAATCAAAACGACTGGCTATCTCTTTGGAATCAAGACAGACTGGTATATAAGAATAAGACATAGACCTTTGCCATATGCAAATGACAAAAACGATCATAAGGCTATATTGTACTGTTGCATTTTATCGATTTTCACTGATTTTCGCAAGTTTGCAGAGGGTGTATCAATGTTCAATAAGTTACACAACATCAAATTTTTCCACTGCGATAGGCGTCAGACCGCGTCAGAAGTTGAAAACTGATTTACGAGAGTAACGACTGGCAATGCTATAGCTATAGTCAAAATTTGTCGATAGGTAATTTACAATGGAGTAGACAGCATAGACCTTTTATGTTAAGTTCCTAATACCCTTAAATCCCATTGAATCTTCAAGAGGTGAACAAAAGAGTCGATTACGGTGGAAATTAGGCTACTTTAAAAGAAGAAACTTCTGTTGTATCTCCTTCTCTAGCACCTCCCTAGTTCATGTAACCTTTATTTCAAGGACATTTGAGAATTTTATATGCTCGAAAGGGTTATATTTTGGAAGCATGTATTTTCTTCTTCAAAAATTTTGATATCATTTACCAATGTGAAACTCAGTAATTAAGTAATTAAGAGGCAAAAAATATAGGCTTAACAAAAGAAATTCTGACACTGTGCGACACTCCACGTCATCTGTTTTGCATTTTTCTCAAACTTTGAAAAGTTGTATCTCAAAAACGGTAAGAGATATGAATAAAAAATTCCAACAGATTTTCACTCAGGGTTTTACTTTGTAGTTTCTGAATGAAGGGTGCTCTTTTCTAAAAGCATGTCACACAACCTTTAAGTAAAAGTTAGTACCATGGTGTTCTGTATGACAACTTTGCTTAATAAATCAAAGGAATCCAGAAAAAGTAAAAAGGAGAGATGATATGCTGCTATTGACACATCTTTGAGCTATGAGAGAACAGGGAAGGAACACTTCCATTTGGTCACTGCATAGGCAATGGTTTATCAATACACGAGACAATTTGGAGAAAAGTAGCAGTTATATAAAGGCAGGACATCTATGTGTGCAGACCAGCTTTTTTCTGATATCAGCTATTGACATGGCCAACTTGCTATTAACATTAGTGTGTTTGCTCCTCTTTCTTCATCGGTCCCTTCTCTCCATTTTGTCAAAAGACAAGTCTGGCAAAGCCAAATTTACTTTAAAGGATCTTCAAAACTTTTCAGGTTTTTGTCATTTATGACTGACCAACTGTGCATATTCCAAGTGATGAATAATCCCTGATGGACAAAATGGCAATGAATTTGAGAGTTAAGAAAATACTCAGTCAGGCAAATGCAATGACTGAATGAAAAGGAGGGGCTGTCTGGAGGTGGCAGCATAAGGCTAAAAGGTCACCAAAGGTCACCAGACGAACTTGATACAAGGGGGCATGAGTTTTTTTTCTTCCCTGTTGTCACAATCTCAACCAAAACCTAGCTGTTAAATTCATGCCATGTAAGCTTTAAATCCTGTAAAGTCATAATTTCTGCACTAATGGCTCTTGATGTCTCAAGACAGTCTTTCCATCCACTTGTGTTAAAACAATTGACTGAGTGACTTTACATTGACATTGCATACACAACTGAAACTATCCTACCCTTCTGCATTAGATAGGTCTTTCATATACAGCATAATTTCTGTCATAAAGAAAACTATACTTGGATGAAGGGAGATGGGTAAAAGGGGCATATATGATTGTCACAATTCATTTCCTGTGGCAGGAGAGAAGCTGGCTTTACTTTTTAACTTAATGTGGTAAATATCTCCCACAATTATTCAACTGTAAAGGAAGCTCATCTAAGTTGCAAGGAAGGACTAAGTTAACAATTACGGTGAGGGAGTTTGCGCTGTGAATTTGCTTATACCTACAGTACACCAGCAATTATCCAACCTGATGATAGCTCACTCAATCGACAAAGCGTGTCACAACTGTTGACAGTCACGCATTAGAGCGAAGTCGGGTGATGCATCCATCAAGTCACGGTACGGTATCGATAAACCAGGAAGCATGCATCACCCTGTCCTAAGGATGGCTGTGCAATGTTCCATGTGGACCCTGGGGACTAGTAAACAATAAGGAGTATTTAGCGCCAAAATGAGGTTTTGAGACATCCTAATTACACTCCTCTCTCCAAAGATACATCTTCCTGTCTGTTTCATTGCAGAGTTACAGATAACTCAGCTCATTGAATCTTCCCCACCATACATCATTTAACAACATTGGGAAATGAGACCATAACTGTTCCAATGCGACATTTTCCTGCACAACATTTTGTAGGAATACAGTGGTAAGACTAGGCCCTGAGCATTAGCTTTATGAATTGTCAAACTAGTTTGTGGTCACCTTCTGGTGACAATAGTACCTATCACTTTTGCATCCTGATTTTGTGCTTTGATAACTTATAGTGGAGGAAAAAATGTCAAAAATGGATGGATATGGAACATATAGAGACACAGTATACATACTTTTTTCATATCCTCAGCTTAAATGACTGAATGCAGTGAGCAGAGTCTGGAAACTATGTACTCTGTCATGACAATTACATTTCACCATTTGATTGCATCCCTGGACATACGTTAATCCAACAACTAGCACTTTTAGGTGGTACATTGGGAAGGAAGCACTAGTCCACTTTGTACTGGGGTGAAGTTAGAGGTTATGTTAAATGCTAGCAGTCGTTTCTAGCAAGACATCGGGATCTGCATTAGTTGTGCTGAGACAAGTAAGTTCAGAATGAGGTAAATATGACTGTTTCCATTAATGCTTCACACCACACATACTGTCTTAATTAAAAGGGAAATGAGAAATTTGTTTCACAGTAAGACTCATCCTTTTAGAACTAATGTTTGTGGACACAGAATGATACAGGTAATGTTGTTCAAAGAAAGAAAGGACGGTGGCCTTCTTTTTGAGAAAGAAGTTTTTCATTTACAGAGAAAAATTCAGTTATTTGTTGCTAAAGCAACAAGTGGATTGGGTGCTTTGCTCACCCAAACTTTCAAAAATTTAAACAATGCATCTTCCATAACTCTTATTACAGGTATGCATAACATTTTGAGGAAATAAAGCTTTTGTAGACATTAATTAATGATAGCTGAATGCTTCAACAATGATTAAAGCAATTTTTCCTTTTATGCAAATTTGGTGCATTGCGAAGGCTCTTTAAAGACAATTCAGACCAAAACTATCAGATACTGAATATTGTCACCAAACTTTTTGGAAAACTGATATGACTAACTGATGTGATACATATATGGTGGAACAGAAGTGTTATGTTTGACTTTTTGACCTTTAGAAGATTATCAATAACTTCGATTTACAGATTTTGCATCTTTCAATACATTGCCACATCACACTTTCCCACTGTGATGAGGTATTCTGAGGACAAAAGTGTTGCAGCAAATAAACACTAATTTTAGCTTTTTTGTATGAGATTGTCATCTAGGCGGACTGAAGTGGGGTTCTATACACGGAGTCATGGGCACACACAGCAAGGGCATGCAGTGACCAGGGAGCTGCCACTCTAACACTGACATTGTGTATACTGTATATAGCCTTGCCCGCATTCCTACCAAACAGTGTTCCTAATTCAAACCACAAGGATGCGACATCGTTTGCAAAGTGCTCTTCGGTGAAAACTTGCACGTGTCGGTGTACCAAATACGATCTTGACACAAATTAATACTGCCGATGTAAAACTGTGTGATTTATAATTTGATTGTGGTATTTGAGGCCCTGTGTTAACAGTTTAATGGACAGATACGTCATCAAACAGCATGAACGAGGGAGGCAAACACCTTGTGTTGATACAATTTTTACACAGATCCTGCTAACCAGATGAGGCGGATTCTTCAATTTAAGTGACATACATCACAGATAGCTGTACATCCTCGAAAGTGCTCTGAGATCATGACACCCTTATTATTCACTTACAATGACCATAAGAGGATAGTAAAGCAGTGACCATGGATTCTCAGTGGAGACAAATGATTTTCTCATTCAGGAAGAAATCTCTATTTGTTGGTATCAAAATTCACCAGAAATAAATTTACCTGTCTCCACAAATCTTTTAACACATTTACCCTACAATGGTATCACTGCCAGTCAGACAGCTTCTCCACATGAAACATCACCACAACAAGAGAGTAGAGGGAGCCATCTTTTTTTCATACATCTTAGTGCAAAATTTTCTGTAAAGTTCAGTGAAACATCCTTACACTGTGAACCCTTGGTGTGGTATAAGAAGAGGGCACTAGTCTAGAATATGTAGTTGCTGAATTGATAGCAGCTACAATACCACAACTGTGAGCACAGTAGAAGTGCAGCGGTTGTGTTGAAAACGTCATAGCAAAGGAGGCATGCGGGGTGGGCAATATGCCCCTCAAAAATGTCTGAGTACTGGATGTTTTTTTAATGGAATAAATTTGGCACAGAAAATGGAATATGGTAATGATAGTACATCAGCTTTAGTAAAAGTAAATTAAAAATTTTCAGCAAAAGATGACTTAAATATGATTCAACATATGAAATGGTCTCTTACAGACATTTACAAGGGTTTCTGCTGATTGGTGTACACCCACAGCAGGTGACATCAGTGGCAGCACAAGGATTTTAGATTTGGGAAGACAAATGGAGAACAAAAAACTGTTGGGAGGGGCAATAATGTAGAGCGTAGCGAGGAACAGAGCGCAAAGCGTGATTTCAGCGAATGGAGCCCAGGGGTCCCTGATGGGGTCCAGGGGCAAAGTCCCAGTGGGAAGCTCTGAGGTTTTAGCATATCTCTTGGTAAAAAATTAAATCTCAGGATAGGTATTTTTTGTTCAAAGTGCATCATTATATGCAAACATTCCAATGATTTCAATTATTTAAGCTTTCCTTCTCCTCTAAGTTGACAAGATGAGGACTTAGGATCCCCTCATGGCAAAGCCCCAGAGAGAATCCACTGGATCTCTTAAGCGTATTTCTGGGTGAAAAATTAAGTCTCAGGATAGCATACTTCAAATATGAAAACTTACAACCCTTTGTGGGATCCAGAGACAAAGTCCATTGGGGATCCAGAGGGCGAAGCCCCTGAAAACCCGGAGGTTTTATCATATCTCTGGGTAAAAAATTAAGCCTTTTCGACTATCCTAGAATAGACAGGTAAATCTATAATTTTGAATATAAACAAGGAATAGACATGCATGTATTTGTCAGGTCAGATACTTCTGATGATTAAATCTTTTGTCTAAAACTGTTAAAACCATGCACTCTTTCCACTGGAGTCAAACTATTTTGTATGAGAGTTAAGAGAAATGTGCAACTGTTAATTCTTAAAGCAAGCCTGCCCAAATGTCTCCCAATAACAACGAATGCACTCAAATTTGACAAACAGAGACCATTTTAAACACATAAAGTACAACATATTAGCATATCGCCACAAACATTCAAATTTGAACACACAACATTTGCAACTGCCACTTAGTCTCCTCAACATGAACATACTTTCCCAACATACCCAAATCCAACCAGTATAGAATTGCACTACGACCTTTGAGTCCCACTCTTGGGTCACAGGTTTATGCCTTTTCTTACAAAAACTAACCCTCCGAAGCAAAAAGAATTTTGGCCAGTGTCAATAGAAGACTCTTTCAAGATTTGGGCACCTGAATGTGCAGACAGGTCTGGCACAGATGAGAACAAATACTGCCAATACAACAACCAATACAACAACACGATAAAAGCTGCCTGGCACCTATGGACAGATGGAACAAGACAAGACAGTGTACTGTGTAACTACAACTACAGTAGCAATGAAATGGAGGTTTAAAACAAGACTTGAAAACAAATGTCAAGAACAGTTACATCAGGTAAGATATTACAGTCTGAGTCAGTGTAACTACCAGCCCACATCTCCACCGTTATGGCAGCACATAAGCAACGGCAACTTGCATGAAAGTAACTCACACAAATGCAAATCACACAGATGCAACTTACAGAGACGGGACCAACACAGATGAAACTCACACAGGTGCGCTCGAGTGTCCGATTGCGGGTTTACGGCAATCAATGAAGCCTGAATGAATGATGATTGTGAACAGACACAGCTCAAACCAGTAAAATGACCTTACCTATTGCAAGGCAAATTCTGTACCCAGTTTTTGTCATTTCAAAAACTGGCATTTCCTACCATAATAACTTTATGGCAATATTGATTTCCTGAATCACCACATAACAGATCGGTTGAGAAGGACTGCATATCCTTTTTGTGAACAATATCCCAGTAACTAAATGACATCATAGATTCTGACTTTTAAACGTCAGACTCAAAATTTGACATTTAAAAGACAGTGCGAAGATATTATGACAAGTACTGATGTAATCGCAAAACAATTTAAAAACAACGGGGACAAGGTGAATAAATCAAGCATGTGTCTTTGTCTGCAGAATTTACATTACAATCAACAAAGTATTCAACAAGGACCAAAGATTTGTGGACATGTCTAGGAACACCATAAAAACATAGATGGACTAAATCAGAAAGTTGCATAAGTATTCATAGTACCTACCAACCAACTTGCCAAAAGGCAGATGGTGGAAAGGCCAAAAGACACATCCGACCGACCGACCGACCGACCGACCGACCGACCGACCGACCGACCGACCGACCGACCGACCGACCGACCGACCGACCGACCGACCGACCGACCGACCAAGTTTTACTATCCTTCTTTTTCTATGAAATTTAGAAGGAAAAAAAATGGAAAAAGAGAAACAAGAAACTAGTGGCAACATTTAGTAGACATTTTTGTGAAAATAATGTCAAAAGATTGGAATGGTGCACTGAAATTTTTTTTAGTTTTCCATTGTCAGATTCACTCTGATATGTACTATATCAAATATATCTATATCAACTATATCTCATTGATAAGATGTACATAATCAGTATCTGTTAACAAGTTAACTGCAGTGTTACACTGAAGTATTAAACTCATATCCCACTACAGATATACTTTTTGCAAAAACGTCTGTCTTTTGTAAATTTCAACCAAACACTGGAAAAATGATAGCTGTAAATTTTTATCACAAAAGCTTGTTATGACATTCATTTTCTTCTTTTTTGAAGCAAATACATGCCGAAGACAGTGTCTTTACAGTATTTCAAGTTATATGTTGTATTTGTAGTTAGCACAGGATGGATATATACGTCCTATGCAGTTAACCGGTTAACTTCCATCGTCTACTACAGATAACTAGGTGGTGGCATTAGAGGCAAATTCAGGCCATGTCACAGCAACATGAGTTTTCCGTCCAAGTGCAATCTAAGGGTTTCTCATCTGAACTGACCTTGTGAAAAAAGACGCCAAACCTGATCCAAAATTGTTCAGCTGGTAGTCACCCAATGTGAGGCTGTAATATATAAGTTACAGGTTTCCTTCACTCCTGTATGTTGACTTAGAATTGTAAAATAACTGCCCTTCATAGAATGAATTATTATTACATGATGCAAGTTAAACTACCTACTTTAAACTGGTATGTCTCAAAGGCTATCCCTAAATTGAGAATCATACTTGAAAACACATTCAATAGATCATTGAAGTTGTCAGGAATTTATACCTTGGCATTGCTGATGGGCAACTCTTCTTCTTCTTCTTTCCCCTTCGGATCGTGCAGTAAAGGCCCAAAGGATTTGCAGAGAAGGGACCATTATGTCTGCTCACGGTGCTTTCCCCTGATATTATACTAGTCATGGTCACGAATGAAAAAGGGCCTCTGCAACTTGTCAAACTGACCAAGTTCAATGAGATCCAAAATATGGGTCGATGCACAGTGTTGTTTACGGTGTTGTTTACGTTCAGATATCGTTTTAAACAATTTTAAGTCTCATCACCATGACTTTGTTGAAATAGTGTATGTGACAAATGTTCAGAGAGGAAAATACAAAAGTAACTTCAGAGCAAGATTCACCAGTTGAATCCACACAACCAGTCAAAACAATCCAGAGCTAAAGAAAGATCATATCATTAATATTTTGGATTTGGAAGGAACATAGTTTTAATAGCACGTGTACTCCTGAAAAGCAAGTCAATGGGTTGTCATTTCACAACTACAGCAATCCACCACAGGTTTAAAAGTAACAAAAAAAAAAGAACACACCAGTCAATGAGCGTTATCGAAATCTGCAGCAATTAATCACGTCTGGAAGCAACAGATGGTACGTACAGAAACTTTTCCCGCTGAATTCTTCAGGAATAAAAGCCAACACAAAGTGACTTATTAAAAGATTGGCTGTTTTTGTTGACATGATACTAAATACCATCACATGCAGGTAGGATCAACCTGCGCCTTTGTCGTCATCAGACCATAATATGATCTGGTACGTGTTTGTCACAATGTGGGCAATGAGATACCACCCTCTATTAAACACTTAATCCCTAATGGATATATTAACAGAACTTTAACAACTACCCACCTTTATTTTATACTACCCTGTTTTGTCTCTAATTCTTCAGTAATCTTATACTGATAATGCTTACAAATTCTTGCTAGTGGTTAGTTCATTGTGACAATAGGTGAGTGAATGGTATGCGTAAACAGCTATTTTAGGAGGTGGCAGTATAGGTTTCCAGGTGTGTTTTATCACATTAACTTCTTGTAAACAAATACACAATGCAAACACGTACATCCGCGATGTTTTGTGTCTGTGGACTGAGATGAATGAGACCCTAACTGAAAACATGGATAGGTCTATATATAGATCAGAGTGAAGTAGTTGTCCTCATGTACAAACATGAATGGCAGAAAATAGTACACTGATATGCACATAAAGATTGACTTCTGGAGTGCCACGTATACAAACATTACTAACTCTGAAAGTTTTGGTTGTCTCAGGATCTTCCTCATTAAGGAATTTCAGCATGAATTTTTTCCGGAGATAGATCCTAGGTGTCATAAATTACACCAAACATTTTTGTCTACATGTACACACATACATGACAAAACCATGGACAGAACCATGCACCTACAGAACATAGTCTCCCATCAGACTTCAATACCAGGATCACAGTTTAATCAGTTGAGTAGACCAGAGGCACAGAACCGGTCATCAGTTACGTCAATTATAAAAGGAGGATTCTATGCCAGAATCATTACGTCAAAACGACTGACATGATCTAGCAGATGAGGCCTCTATATCAATGAAAATACTGGTAGAAGTGGACACAAGATCACCATCTGTTACATTAGTTACATACTGCAGACAAGAGACACAGGCCACTATCTCGATGACGTCACTGGAAGATGCTGAAGCAGTAATTGGGCACAGTCCGTTGTATGACGAGGGCTAAAGACATGGACTGTTAGTTACATCAGAAAGCTTATTGGAGCAGGTGGATAAAGGTTGAGTGAGACACAGGCTCCTATGACACATTTTGCACGATGTTGGTCAATGAGCCAGCCCTGTAATGGTCAAAAATTAGGATTTTCACCACTGAAACTTCTGGTTGAATTGACAGTGCATTAGGGGCCATTCAAAAAAAAGCTGCAGTTGTAGTTTAAAAAAAAATCTAGAGAATATTAGTGACCTCACGATGGAGAAACAGTGCAATCAGAGTGAACTAGGCCATTGTCAGAGTGAACTGGGCCGCCGTCACCATGATCTGATGTACACTGATGATCTGATTGATGGGATCAAGCTGAAATTTTAATCCCAGTTTTCAATTTCATAGCAGAAGGACATGAATGTCAACTGCATATAACTTGGTCACTGTTTGTATTTATGTGAATAAACTATTTTATCGCCATAAAACAATCTAAGCCTACGTGGTATCATTTTCTATCATGATAAATACGCATGGTATCTTATAGATATTTTTGGCACTTTTGGTTTTATTGTTCTATCTGAATATCAATACTCCCATTGGAACACTAAAATATTTGATCCCGGTCTTAACCAACAGTATCTAGTGTGCTATTCGAGCTTGCTTTCCTCAACGAGCCAAACAAACTTCTCTCTTGCTAAGTGTTGCGTGTCTGTGGTTTTTTTTTTGTTCATTTCAAAAAACAGTTCTCCATTACTAAACTACCAGCACACAGGGTAGGGGTATCGCTGTAAACTGGAAGAGTGCAATCTTGTTGAGGAAAACACAAGTAATGCAACTCAATGTGACCCCTAAATTATGTTGTCAACAACAACAATAAGTATAAAAAACAAACAAATCATCAAAGGTACCCTCAGGTGAGATATCACTAGCTTAATTAAAATTGTGATCAAAAGTGCCTACTCACATCAACATGTTGAACCAAAAAAATCAGAAATTTTCAGGAATACTTAAGAGAACTTTTCATCAAGATGAAAGGAGATCTGTTGAGGTTTGCCAAGAGCAAAAAAGGAAGTTAAGAGGATCCACCGTCTCTGGTGGAGGGCCTGGTGGAATGTTGGAAAGTAGACAATTGTTTGTGAGGTATGTGCTTATCCATAATTGCTCCAAATTCAATCTGATATCATAAGGGGCAACAAGACCGTGAAAAAGTAAACCACCAGGCAGTAATGGCTTTTTATGTTTCAAGAAACATGTAGTAACAAAAGTCTTTTTTTTTTGACAATCTGAGAATCTACAGTATGTTTTCAAGTCCATGTCTTGGATTTGGGCGCATCTTCTGTGAAATACAAAGCACTGTGTAAAATATCCAGCTCACTCTGTCTGCAGGATGAAGTGCAGGCAAGAACCACAGAAAAGTAGAAACATGTAACAGGATCAACTGGATGTAAAATAGATTTGACATTCCCAGATCAAAGTATAAAGTATACTCAACAATACTAAAAAAACATGAAAGAATGAAATGATGAGCAGTGAGCTTTAAAGTATTATGGAATACAAGGTGAAAGAAAAGGAATTATGTTGTTCTTCCTTCTAATTCTCCCTCCTCTATTCCCCATTGGACGCTGCGAGAGGAATCACATAATTTGACCAAACAGTCAACAAAACAGACATGGCTTAAAGGTGAGAGGTTGATAATATACAAATTACATGATAAAACAGAAGGAGAGTTACAAGCATGGGTTACATTACCCATAGCACAAACGGCATGTTTTGATTCAGCTGGTTCCAGGCACCTGAGAAAGTTCCTTACTGTCTGGTGAGCAATACAAATTTGTTCACCAGGACACATATTTCCTCTACACAGTCACATGCTCTCCATACGTATTTGGAAGCATATTCAAGCAGGATGTGCTTTTATTCCTGTGTTTACCAAAATGCACCAAAGGGTGGGCTATACTTCTAACAGTTGTAAAAAGCCATAAGAACTAAGAACTACAAGAACCATACCAATTGGTCTATTTGTGCCAAAATTGCCAAATTTTCAACGGTAATGCTTTTGCATATGAGTTTCATTGTGGTTGTTTGCACTGAAGTGCTGTATATTTATCACAGGACCCGGTTCCAATAACTTTTTTGGAAAAAAAATAAGTCACTCTTTTTTCTACTGTAAATTAAACACTCAAATTAGTGAATCAAAACTGAGAGAAACATGACAAAGATATTGTCTTCCAGGTTGATATCAAATGTGAGAGAAAGAAAGAAGACTATCTATAAAGGCTTTTTTTTTTTAATCAAAACAGCACATCCTGCTTTAGAAAAATTAATTGACATTACATACCCCTACCCTTTAAAAACGATGTCATTCTTGAAGTGCTGGATGAAATATTGAGATTGTGATCAACAGTGCAAAACCACAGATTTGAGTCACCTTGCATTACTTCCTTCTTTTTTGGCAGCATGATTTCAGACTTCCCTTCATTTGAAACATATCACACATCCTCTCACTTTGAATGTGCGTGTAACATACTCATGTAGTGCCTTCAAAATAAGTCTTTCATTAAGAATACAATGAAAATCATAAGTGCCTGAGTGTGCCTCACTTAAATTGATGATGAACACTAACATCTTTTAGGGGTATGACATGTATCAAACTGAGTAAACTGTTTACCACTCCCCCCCCCCCCCCCCTTCATCACATGAAGTCTACATGCAGTAAGATTAAAACATGAGTAGGGTGGGCTGTGCAAAACTGATCTGTGCTTTCTATGCCTCAGTGCCAACCTCTCACCATTTACTAAAAAGGAAAATTACCTTTTCATGTTGGCAACTTTGTATATATCTTAATTGTCTACCAGTAAACAATGAACTATATTTTGAATAGAGCAATAACTTTGATTGAAAGTATTGAAAGTAAAGTTCATATAATAACAATGGAGTAAAAAAAAACAAGGAAAATTCCAAGTGAAAAATGAAAAACTAAAGAACCGTGATAAAAGTTACCTCCACTAGTTCCAACTCTCAATAAGTTGAACTACAACTGACACTGTCACTGCCTTTCATAGGATGTGAGTTATTCACATTTGTAATAATGACAGTCACAACTGCCCATGTAATAATGAACTAGAGGGAGGCATGTCACTTAATTCACACTGTTGATTTGCTGCCTGTGCTGTGTAGTTCTTGCATAGCGCCACCAATCAGAAAGTTTACAGGCAACTGTGGAAAATGCATCTTCTATTGATGAATTAAGTTTTTTTTAATAGGATGATGTTGTACAAAATGTAGTTTTTTAACTATGTTTTTATGTATGAAATCTTTGGGTTTTGTCAGGCTGATTGTAACTAACATTTAGCAATTGCAACATTACAAATATTTATACAAGTGTTCACTACATGTAGCCTACAAGTTCCATCGTTTCGTATGTTCAACAGAAAATATTGCATATCATTGGTTTGTGGAAGCATTAGAAATCTTTTTCGTAGAATTTGTCTTAGAACCATTTTAAGATGGTCACTCTTTCTATCCTTTTCCATATTAGTTGGGGTAGATAGTTCCTTTTGTAACAGGAGTGTGGGAGGAGGGAATAAATAGGGCGGAGGGAAGAGGGAAAAATATTTGAGACATATGTTGATCTTACGTGACATTTTATGTCTATGATAAGCCAAATGCCTAATGTACAACCTTACTTGACCAAACTGACCTACTGATACTGCCTTATTTGTACAGCCATAGTTACATACTCTGCATTCCTGAGAGAAACTTTAATTTCAAAAGCTAACTGGGAGCAATTAAAAGAAGAACCCTATATGAAAATGGGAGATATCACATCGATTATTCATTGAAAATGGAAAATAGATATTTCTAGCTCTGTCATTACATGAATACATTTCTTGACATAGGTATGTATCATTTAATCCTATATCAACTGTTAACACCATATCAAATAAGCCTGAAGAATGATTCCTTCATATTGTGCCACTGTTAACCAAACACCTCAGAGCATATGGTTAAACAGCTGTTATGGAGGATATCTCTTAACAATTGGAAAAGACACAAGTCAGAATGCACATGCTCAAATCTTGTTTTTTTTTGCTTTGCAATAACAGGGTACTGTTGCAAAAATTACACAGACAGGTGACAGAACAAGTTTTAGAATTGGTTGCCACCTTAATTCCACATGAAGTCGGTTAAGATACAATGACAATGAACCCTTATTGATGACAGGGAAAGGTCTGGAGACAGCAGATGAGGAAGGTGAAGAAAATCTTCATATGTAAATTAATAAACAGTCCCAAAGAGTGTTCAAATAACAACAAACAGATGACATTCATTTGTTTTTTAATTACTGATTTTAGTTTGCACCACTACTCCTACAATAGCTGTAATTCCTGAAACAATCAACTCTTTATAGCAGTGTAACCAGACCTTTTTATATATTATTTCAAATGAGAAGTAACTTTGGCGTAGATCCAAGGAGTTAATTGACCCTTCTGTGCATTCACACTGCAAATTTGTTATTGCCCATGCTGGATCAACACATCTGACCTGGATGGGAGATCTAGAGCACAAAATGCCATCATGAGTACATGAGTCTTGCTGTCAGGATGAAAAACTCTTGGGCAGGGTCAAATTTCTTCCTGTAATTAGCCAAATGAACACAAATACACCTAGAGATCATTAAGGCAATATGTGCTTGTCTTTAATCTTCAGTTCCAGTCAGTGCTTGGAAACTTTTTTTCAAACAAGGAGCCCATCAGGCTTTTTGGTAACAGATTTGGGTAGCACAAAATCACTTTGTGTGAGCCTGAAATGAATTTGCATGAAAGTTGGTACCATGTGTAGGCTACTTCTACACAAAGGGTCCTACAGTGATGCTCAAAACTCATCAGGAACGTGCGATTTTTACCCTCCCAAATCTGCCAGAGAGTGCAGATGATGCTTTGTTCCTCAGCGTGCACTCTCTCACGAAAGTTGCAAATAATACTACAGTAGCAGTTTCCCTCTGTTTTGCAGGACACACACACTCAACAATGCTCTTGTCCACAGTTTAATCCTGGCCACTGTCTTGACCCTTTGTTACCAGCCATACCAATCGATAATAGAGCCAACTGTACTAACCAACAAACTTGTGTCTCTCTGAATGGTTTACATTTGACAATAGTTAGTAAATTTTCAAACACGCAGCCAAAATGCGCAGTCCACATTCAGTCTGTAGCAACAGGTAATATAAATTACTTCTTTTGTACAGTCTGTCCATATTTTTAACTTATGCTTCATATTTTTTCAAGCTATGAAGAAAACTATCTTAATAAATGTTTCAGGAAGGCTCTACATACCTCCTATCCTACTTGCAAATATCAACTGGAAAATATAAGCTTAGGCCTGTATGTGCAAACTGATCGAAGGCATGACAGTTTATTGTAACCTTGCAAAAATTACTGCAGAATTTTACTTCACTGATGTAGGGAAATCATAACAGCTAAAAGTGTCTTAAAACTTTTTTTCTTTTTACATGAAAATTCTACATATGAAGTAATTTGGAAAATATTTGTAGTATTCATTTCTGATTCAAAGGATATTTTCAACACAGTCCTCAACCAAACATTACACATATATATGTACAACTCACAGGAATGTTGCCTATTCGATCGCTTTACACAGAAGGTCAACAGCGCAATCTTGCACTTGAACAAAAACAAACACTTAAGGCCAGACTGTTGCTCATGGAAGGATATCAGAAATTGGACTTGCTTCTAGTCAGTTTGAAATTCCAGTGAATAGCAATTAGGCAGGAGAGAATATTGATACCTAAATCCCCATCGTAAAAATAGTACACTCCACATGTGAACAAATAGAAATGAGCTGGTACTGGTCTAATGAAACATGCCACGCAAGAAAAGGGGGTTTTAGCATTATCTCGGCTTAAAAAAAGTTTTAGTAGGCAGGTACCACTTATGATTGATCTTTATACGATAAATTTACCACACAAAGTAATGGACGCAATACTACATTGCAGCTGAGAATGTTAAGAGCCTAATAAGCTTTTCAGTGAGAGTTTGGAAGCCAGAACACAGGAATCGGTAGTCGGGCACAGCATGCATAGGATTTTTCAAGGACTGGTTGTGAAAATAAAGGCAATGGGTTGGGATAGTGGTTGGAATGTTACTGTCACAGGCCAAAACTTTCTCCACACAGCCACATTATTCACTACGTTATGTGCATGAATTAAAGAAAATGGTATGTCCTCCAGCATCTGTTATCTTTTGCTACTGATGGGACAACCAAGTGGCACACAGTCATGCTCACAGACTTTGACACAGAGAAGGGAATAAACACCAACGAATCTGATGCTATTTTGATGATATGCACCTTGTATACTTCATGTCAAGAAAACTGTCATTAGGCAAAGCTATGGTACTTGCATGCTCCTGAGGGCTGTTTTTTAAGGGCCTCAGACTTTAAGAACACAAATTGAGTGATTTCTTTTTTTTTGACAATTGCTGTAATTGAGTCACCTGTTTGACTGTCACCATGCTTGCTTACCAAAGTGTGGTTTCAAGTGAGTTACTATCATCTAACTTGCATTATAAGATATCATTTTTAGCCCTTGCGTTGCTTATGGACATTTCCTGCTTTCTGAACACAATGTAGGTTTCCTTGAATCCTGCTCCCATTTCTCAAATATCCAGCCAACAGCTAACCTGCCCTAGATCGTGCTCCTGTGAGGTCTGCATGGTGGTGAACAGAATGCCGTAACGACCGATAAATTATAACTTCAAACTTCCAATTTCCCTCCTGGTGATACGACCAATGAGCTGCAATTGTTCAACCGTGTGACCCCCGAGGGGATTGAGACGGACATTTTTCAGATGATGGGTAAATTTAATTTTGGGTCTGACAGATCAGAATGAAACAAACCATTTTCTCTTTGTTATGTTGCTAACGATATTGGCTGATAACAGTGTCCTTCAATATTGACACCTGTCAATGGTGAAATGTTTTTGATACTCTGTACAAATTTCCGCTTTATTTCAGTCAGATGAAAAACTGTTGCCATGGGAAATAGCGCTGACAATGATCATGTAGAAACACATACCTTTCAGATGTCATGACAATGTATCATCTTCAATATCCAAAGAAAAACTCTCAACTAAGCCCAAACCCGGCCAATCTCTCACTCATTACAACTACACCATCTTGAGTAAATACAGAGCTACATTGAAACGATCCACATATTTGTAAAGGTACTCCTTTTTTTCTGTAGATGAGGGTGCTGTCGAGGGGAGGGTGATTTTGCTATTCTCTTCTTGCCAAAATTTATTAGTCCAGTAAATCTACAAGCAAAGGTTCTTTGACCCAGTCCTACCACCCTACCTTGAACACTTACCAAGGAGAAAGAGGAGAAGAGATCATACACATCCAAGATATAACCAAGTGTACCAACAAGTTTGTCCAAGGTTGTAGGGGGGTGTTTCTTGCATGTATGTGGTACCTAAATGTACTCACCTGTCTCATCTATAATAACACTTATTCCATCCACCCGATACATGACCTTCTTTTCACCAACCCCCCTCTCCCAAAATGTAGCTGGTATTTGAGAGTTTTATTATGACACAACTTAGAATCAAAAGAAACAATACAGATGGTTTTGCTCACCCTTTGGTAGCAAGCTTTCCATTGAAATTGATCCTTGGTTCCATAAATTTTTCCCGTGGAGGTCTGCCTAGGAGCGTGTCAACGAAGTCTGGAGGTTCAGAGATCCCCTGGGATATTCTCTTCAATCTGTTGCCATTTTTAGATATGATGGAATCGCTCGATCTGCTGCTCTCTGTTGAAAACTCTTCGTCAGTCTCTTTGTGTGAGCTCAGGGAACCTTGTGACGCGATCAGGTCCCTGGGACCAAAAAGGGTGATGCGATCGATCTCTGATGGAAGGCTCTGTCCCTTGAAGTGAGATGGGGGATCCTCAAGAGGGGTAATGTTATTCAAGCTGGAGCCATTCACAAAGAGGGGATTGTGCTTGTCCAGTCGATCCTCTGACATACTGAATGTCTGCATGAGGGGTTTGCTTTTGAGAGGGGAGTAGATGGATTCTTCTCGGAAAAGATAATCCCTTGGTTTGAATTCTTTGGTGCTTTGCTTGCTTGGTCTTAACTTTCCCTTCTGAAAGATACCATCTCTGCCTTTCCCCCCACCCCTGGGATAGTCCAGTCTAGTCCGTACACTTAGCCTGTCCTCCTGACTCAATTGCTGAAGTCTGTCCTCCACAGACTTAGATTCTAAATTACCCACACTACCTGGATACATGCCCACATCATAACCAAGCCTGGAGGGCTCTTCTGGGACAGTTGAGCCATCAGACAGGGTCCTGTGCAAGTAAGTTGACTTGGTGAACAATTTTGGTTTTCGCCATTCTCTCTGCTTTTTAACAGCTGTTGCATTTTTCAGATAACGACTTTTCTTGCTCACACCGGGGTTGCCAAAGCTGGGCCCAGCGATGAGGTCTCCCCTGGCATTGAATGTTTTGGGTATCTGATGGGAGAAGTCTCTCTGGTTCCGCTTGCCCTTCTCTGGGCCCCTGAGGGAGTTTTTGGATGTTATTGCCCGGTTGACGTCAAACGTATTTTCAGAATCCCCTTGCGACAGATTGCCTCGGAGGGGAGGATGGGACTGTGCCACGCACTGACGAACATTTGAGCTCGGCAGGGGTTGCGTTTTCTCCTCGGGAATGCTTGATCCGTTTATCCCATCATCAGCAGCAGCAACAACACGCTCACTTTCGAAGTCTTCAAAGCAATACTGTTCTGCTTCTTCCATCTGCAAAAAAAAACAAAGAAAAGAAAAACTAGTAAACACATGACAGTGATGACATTAAAGTAGCCGATCATTTCACATTAAAACATACTCCGCCTCCCGAGAGATTTCATCGAGTTACTCTGAGAATCATTGGAATCTATGATGACTGCTTGCCACATCAACAAATGATCCCGTTCAAACTGCTAAATCCATCTCCACGATCCATGCAAACGATAAATCCCTGTGGAGTCTTACGTCTGCTTTGAAATGCTACAGTAGCAAACTGTTACCTTCACCTGACAGAATACTTCAGGAAAATTGGACAAGTATTTCTTTTCTAGAAGAGCAGCAGACTTTTACAGAGTTCTAACTTAGAGCAGGATGTGCTGCTTGAAGAAAAAGAAATTAGCCTTCATCATTTTCTTCAATTTGATACTAATCTGGAAACCTACATCTATGCCACATTTCTTTCAGACAAAATTTCATTCATGTGAGTGTTAACTATGGTAGAGAATGTTATCTAGTTTGTTTTTTGGGTGGAGGCCACAAACTGTGGTAGTAATTGACTTTGTGCAAATGTTACCAGAACAAAACTCCTCTGCAAATGCATTTCCTTTGAAAATTAGATTTCTTAACATGCCTATTGCCCGTGAGGTTTTACAGCTTTTTGCAATTGTAAGATGTACAAACAGTCTTTTTTTTTGTACTTTTGAAAATGTATGAATGACAGCACATCCTGCTTTGATAGATTATGATTTACAGGGGGTGGAAAAGTCATGCCCACATAAAAGTGATGGGTCAACATTTCTTGTGGCCTCATGAAGCCCATCAAAATAAAAACACAAAAAAAAAATCAGAGTAAATCAGAGTAACGTAAATCCGGTTTGTGAAACTGCACGTGTGGACATCTTGTGACAAACAGAATATTTTTGTTTGATTATGACACCAGCACAGTAGTGTAGGAAGGAGGGGGGATAATGTGTGATTGTGAAGACAAAAGTTTGCAAGCCACCATCAGGACTGACCATAGGCAATGGGCATGATCCTTGGAATACATACCAGAAAATTTCAGCAACAGAAGTAACACAGTTGGAGTGTGCAAATGGAAACTAGGTCTCACAAGTTTGAGAATTTACGTTGCCATGGTGAGAAAGGTGTGTTTGTATAGGCAAAATTGGTAAGGGAGGCGTGAAGTTACAAGAAAAGGCTTTTATTTCATGCAAAAGGCATCCATCTGCTTAAATGTGATAATGAGACATTTTCGAGAAATTTCCCATCGGAATGGAGATGTCAGGCATACGGCCATGATACATTGGTCGTTGTGGGAATTATCTTATCAAAGTGAAAGCATCTTCCATCAAACCTTCGGGCAATATCCCAACTTAGTAATCAGATTTTATTTCCAACCATCGCTATGTTTGGGATGAGGGGGGTGTAATGGATGAATGTAACGGTTAACATTTATCAGATAGCTACAAGCATTTGGGTTTCATTCCTTTGTAAATAAAGGTGATGACAACATCCACAGATCGTCAACAGACCCTGAAACAGAATTACACACAAGTCGACTATAAAAAGATCAGGAATAGGTTGCATACACATCAGTGGGAGTATGACATTAACCATTTTTAAACCTTTGTGTAGAATTTCACCACATGGCCATGCCGTGGTTTTAACAACTGCCTACTTGCCTTGTGGTTGATCCTTTATTCACTCTTTTTTATTCCTTACCAAGGGCTGAAGGAATCTCTGCCATGGTGATGCCGTGTGTGTGTGTATGTGTGTATGGGATGCTTTGCTTGTACATAACGATATCTCGAGAGGGTACCCCTGATGATCTCATACTAGGAGTATGGGTTAGTCATACTAAGCAGATGATACGTATTGATTTTGGTGGAGGTCAAAGGTCATTAGAGGTTACCAGAGGTGAAACTGTGAAAGTCTTGTAAACACAATAACTCAAGAATGGTAACCTTGACTGATCTCATATTTAGCCTATGGCTGAGAGGATTATTGTTGTTGGTGGAGGTAAAAAATCATTGCTATTGCTGTCTAATGTCAGTTGTGATGATGTTGACCTTTAGGTGAAATTTAAGTTGAGAGTGATGTTGCAGTTGTACAATCGTTCACAATTATTTTCGGGGAAACCCATTCTGAGGTAAAACAAATTTAGGGGCTGCATTCCAGAACCATTCTTACAGGGGCTGGGTTATTATTATCGTTCTCTCTCCTTGCTCAGCAAGAATACAAACATGACAGAGACATATGACAGGGCTAACCAATCAAACACTTGTTGGCTGTGTTGTGTAGGTTGCATCTGTACAAACAAAACAAACTGGTGAAAACAACCCAATTGTAATTAATTTTAATCAATTATTGTTGATTCCTCAAAGATCTATGAGGACATAAGCACAGAAATACTCAAGGGAATAAATAGAAACAATTGCCCATAAATTAATAATCAGGATACCCATGAGCAGTTGCAAAATTATCAAAAACTACCATGGAAACCCTCATCTCTCAGTAAAAAGCAAAGCTCTAGAGATTTGGCCATACTTTTGCAATAGGCAAAACATGGTCACTCACTGTTCAGTTTATGTGTCCAGATCTTATTTGATTTTCATAATCTGAATCCTGCTCAAGAAAAAGGGGAAAAAATGAAGGTCTGTTAATGGTGGCAACCAAAGAGTTTAGAATAACATTTCTAGCAGTACTCACACAATAAGGTGGAAAAACGCTTAAAAGTGTATGATACATGAGCTATCCTTCAGCAAGACTAAGAATTTCACGAGCTTACATGTACACCTTAGTATTTATGTTACGGAAACGATGTTGCGTAAATGGGCTGAAACAGAATCACTGTTTCCATCCAATTTTAAATGAATGGTTATTTACCTTTTAGCCACCACACTTATCACATGTGCCACTGGTGGCAACATGGCATAAAACAACAATACAAGATGCCAAACATAAGACATACCTTTTCTAGGTGAACAATCATATTAGTGGTATTAACAGCAGAATGTTTTAAAGAAGCACCTTTATCCCTGTCAGTGTCAGTGTACCTGTCTGTCTTCTATCCATATTCATACCTTAGTACATTTTGGTAATGTTCCATTAGGCAAAACAAAAAGAAAAGGAGAGTAACAAAAAAAAAAAAAATGGCCATACAGTTAACAGAGAACTAGTCGCAAATATTTACTGAGTACTGAGAAACAAAACAATTAAATGCAATTTAGTAGTGTCTGTTCCGTGATATGACTGTTGACAAGAAGTGAAGAGTGAGAAAGATAATTTTATGCCAGAGCAAAAAGAAGTCTGAACAATTTTTTAATCATTTTTGTTTCTTCTCTCATGGCAGAAAATCCATAAAATTCATCAAACATATTAAAGTAATCATACGACACCACAAGCCATCCTGAGGCATCATATCCATGCTTTGCTTGTTTTATTGAGTTATGCCATCATATCTTTTTTCAGGTGAATGTAAAGTAGTTAAAAATTAAGGAAATTTTATCCTCAGAGAGTGCAGTCCACACGGATGCGCAAAATACAAATCAGGGTAGGACTGGGAAGCTGAAGGTGATAGTCCTTGAGGCTGCTGACGCCGAGTGTTTCAAGTTTCATGTATTTAAAGCAGAGACGTAATGGTTCGGTTCAGAAATAATTTCTGACGTGCCAGAAGGAGAAAAGTTTGAAATACCACACATCGTAAGTAGCGTCATAATTTGGAGCATCACTCACATTAAAATTCCGCACACTGCTCCAAAGCCAAGGCCAGTGCCTTTCAACAGCTCCTCGTACATGCTATGTCGCAGATTATTTCAGGAACTTGCTCAGAGCAAATCTTGTAGCTCTCAGCAGAGTTGGCCACGGACATCATATTGACAGAGAACGTAAATTCTGAATGGTAGCATATGCAGTGGTGTGCTTTCTTTTTTAAGCCGCCTTTTTCAAACAGGGTATATCAATTAGTTCAAGAAGCCTGGTTTTCACTTTCAACACACACTGTCATGATTGCAATCACATCAGCAGATCTTTGAACACAAATAGCTGACATGCCTTAATGACTCTCACAAGATATCACATTCACAGCAGGGACAAAGTAAGTGTTAATATATAGCTTATTAATGATCTTGACGTCATCAGATTTATTTCCCATACAGTGGTACTGATGTACACCAATGACTTTCCGACATAGGCTCACACTACTGATATACGCTGCAGACTTCGACCAGATTTATCCTGAAACTAAACTGGTTTGGGAATTTATGAGTGACAGGCTTACATTTCTCCCTACAAATAATGCCTGTCACACTACTGAACCAGATACCACTGGTAACATTTAACATCACCTCTACCTTTGCCCTAAGCCAAAGTGGAGTAGCAACTGCTTCCCAAACTACCACCTACAAGTGCTGGTTGCTAGGAAACCTTCTTTTGCATGTTTCATGTCTTTTGGATTACTATTCTCCTGAGGTTCTGCCCTGGTGGATTCTCTTTGGTCGATTCTACAAGCCTTGCCATCAGATTCTTTGATAAGTACATTTATCCACATTGGGTTTTTAACAGATATTTTGCTGCAGTACTGATATACACTGAGAACTTTCACATGTTGCGTAGTAGACTGACAATGTTCACTAGTTATTGATGACCTATTATGCAATTGATATAGACTCCTCTAGTCCTCTGTGAGGTATTTACAATAATAACAGTGTTTGCAGTAACATTTCCCACTCTGCCAATTAAGGAGTCCTGATTTGGTGACTAATAAATGTTTCCAAATATTTGTCAGTTCAACCAAGGCAAGTACCATGCAAACACCTTGCAAACTTTGATATGTTCAACAGAAGGAACCAGGAACCAACTTCAAAATCCTGTGGATGATGGAAAACACAGACGCTCCTTACAAATTCTATTCACTTATACAATCAACTCCAAATTCATCTCCTTGAGATGTGCCATAGCTAAAATTTGTAACTTGTATTTTACCACCTGTTTTTTTTTTTTTTAAACTTAAATTTGTAACTTGACCACTCACTTGCTAAATTACATCACACAATGCAGCACTCCTGCATGTAGAGACAGTCTACATGGGACATTTTTGGCTTAGTTCACGTGACTACTTGAGGATCGCAGTCAACTAGCATTTTCAGGTTGCAACAAGAAGGGGACACTAGTTCAAAATCAGACAATGGCTCTTCTATGGAAGGTGTAACAGGGTAATACAAGTCTTCTCAAACACAATAGGAAGAGATAAAATTGTTTGAAGGAGACAGGTAAGAGAAAAGTTACGTAAATTTTACTGAATACAGCACGGTTGAGGTTTGTTCTTTCATCCTATTTTTATAATATTCTTGGGCACAAAGTTCTTCTCAAACTTTATACTTTCCAACATTTCATTATTCTTCTAACATGTGACCAGACGTACAAAGTACTTGTAACATATCAAAGTACAAAGTCAGTGTTGGGTTTTTACACTTTTGAGTGAGAAGACATCCTACTCATGAAAACAAAGTGTAACTCACACACTACAAACTTTGAAGTCTATGAAGACAGATCAATTTGAACAGTGAACCAAAGTGCATTAGCTCATTGTCAAGATATACTTTAGACAGAGTAATATAGGGTTTATTTTCAACTCCTCGTTGGCACTGACTGTTTACACTGCATGCTTGTCGGTTCATAGCGCATCGAGATATGACATATTTCATAATTTCACAAACCGGCTGGTATTTGATGACAAAATTCAACTAACACGAAAGCTGTGATCTGATTTTTCCTTTTAATAGAACAATCTTATGGTGAGAAAGACACATCAGACTTAAAGAGGCACTTTCAGAGTTGGTTCGTGAAATTCACTAAATTTTTACAAACCTTTTTCAATATTTCTCCACATACTAATACAGCTGGTCAAACAAAAACCACATTTTCCTACACATCCAAAAGAGTAATAAACGATTCAATCAGGTTTAAAAAATTTGTGACCAGACACTTTTCACATTTTAGTATTCCCCATATGCACACAATCGTTAAACTGAAGTCACAGTCCAAAAGGTGAAACTATTGCTTGTAACTAACTAGTAGTAAATATGGGATATGACTTATTACTTTTATAATTGTCATTTACACCAAGCAATGTCTTTCAAAACCCTCACAGATTTATTGATTTGCTGCTATAACTTCATCATGCAGAAAAAGGCAAATGGATAGTAGGACCTCCTTAAAATTCCTGACACAGAAAAGGGCAAATTCGCCGTGCCCAAACCGTTGTCCATGGCCTTACCTAAGAGATCAATTTGAACAGAGTACCAGAATGGACAAATTAATGTTTAAGTGAAGACCAAGTATTCAAGTGAGGAATGGGGTTAACAAGATTCCCTTTGAAGTCAGAGAGACAAAATTTACGGCAAATTATCTTTTCTATGTAAACACAACATATCTGAAGTATTTGAAACTACTGTCACAATGTATGTCAGCACCCATCACTTCATGGCATCCATTCCTGGCTAAATGTTACGACTGTGAGCTCGGGACTTTCTGTACTACTACAGAAAACCATGCCATCGCCTCTTGAAGAGATTTCAAGCTTCTGTTCATGGCCTTTCAGTTTGGTTGGTTGTCAGCTGGGAATACTGGCAAAAAATTGCTTGGAGTTTTATTTTTAAGGATAGTCAAATAGTTTGATTAATTCCCAGAAGACACTCTCTGTCAGTGAAACCAAGACACGGTTGTAAATGAAAATTGTACTGTGGGGGTTTCCAATTTTCTGTTATAAGGGTCAGCTTAAAATATTCAAGACAGGTGAATGATGCTTATGACATAAGCTGTTTGCACATTGCGTATGGTTGTCGAGCTTGAACGTAGTACACAAATGGGAAATAATATAATAAACCTCTGATAAAATGTGCTATCAATTCTGGGTTCACATCCATTATTAGTTGGGTCATAAGTTTCACTAAATACCACTTGCAAATTTCTCCTTTATAGATCTGCACAAAAGCAAAGTTTCAAGTTTTCAAACTTATAATTAATTACTTGAAAATAAATGAACTTCCTTTTGTAAACGTCAGATGACATATCAGTCTGCATAAAAAGACTGGGACACTGATTCACTATAATCATTCATTGCTACTCCACTCAGTCATTTATTCATGGAATTTTTCACTCACTATTTCATTCATTCATCCAATCAGTCATTCATTCATAGAATCAATCACTCACTGATTCACTATTTCATTTATTTCTGTATTCAATCAGTCAGTTATTCATTCACAGAATTGTGCACTCACTGATTCATTATTTCATTTATTCATGAATTCAATCAGTCATTCATTCATAGAGTGGTTCACTCACTGATTCATTATTTCATTTATTCATGAATTCAATCAGTCATTCATTCATAGAGTGGTTCACTCACTGATTCATTATTTCATTTATTCATGAATTCAATCAGTCATTCATTCATAGAGTGGTTCACTCACTGATTCATTATTTCATTTCTTCATGTATTCAATCAGTCAGTCATTCATAGAGTGGTTCACTCACTGATTCATTATTTCATTTATTCATGTATTCAATCAGTCAGTCATTCATTCATAAAATTGTTCACTCACTGATTTGCCCTTCATTCAGCCATTGAATCATTCATTCACTGATTTATTTCTTCAAAAGGAAATCAGTCAAGACTTTTTCCAGGACATTGTCCTACAGTTAGCATGATCTTGTATGTTTTTGGTGACAATCAGTAAATCAAGATATATTCCTTGGGTATGTTTAAGCTCCTACAACACTGAAGCTAAAAATTCTACATGATTTCAGACATTGAAAAAGGCAATCAAGCAATCAAGAATATTTTTTTTCTTTTGAATTATATGTTGGTGAATACCAGACAAAAAACTATGCATAGAATGTGAGATGGCAGTTGTTGTGGCAAGACATGTAAGTCAAGAATGATGTGGCTATGAGAAAATGCACCCCTAATGTACATTCAAGACTACTTTCTGACCATTTTCATCGATCAGCTTCTCTCTCTTACGAAGGTCTTTCTCAAAGTCAAGTAGCATATAGCCCCAGTACACATATGCTGTCCAAAAATGAGCCTGTCTTTCAAGAGGTGTGACATATTAAAACCTGCATTAATATGGCCCCCTTGCAAGGTGTAACTCTCTCTTTAACAATGACATGACACAGTCAGAGACTTACACTTATGCAAACCTCTTACACTTCCATGAATACATGAATATCACAATTTGTCTACCCAAGTCTCATCTTTATGCATTTAAAAGAGGCTCAACATTTCTTATTAATTTTCCCACAGGCTTAAAGCAATAATCAGTGTTTATGTTTAAGTATAAAATACTGGGCCATAAACATATGAATAGGACTATATGTTTCCCTTATTTGGTTGGAATGAACATGAATGTGCTTCTTAAGTTTAGATTAAGGAAAACTTTGTGATGTGTTCATCTACAGTAATTGTAATAGTCTTAGACTTTTACAAACTTTACTAAAGTAAAGCATTACATTAGTTACAGGACACCAAATGATACACAAAAATGAAGTTATAAAACAAATGTCAATTCAGTAATGCACTGTAAGTTAATGTTACTTTATTTTTATATTACAATGAAAAATTAACATGGATTGCTTTTACCTATGGTGGCTGTCAAGTTACTGCAAATGATAAATGTTACGTCAGTTGCAAAGACACCAAAAGTGGGAAAACAGTGTCTTTGAAAATAACATTTACAGTAGTTTGGCACTCACATGCTCAGAAGTTGCACAATGTGGAGGTCTATAATCTACAAACATAAATGTAACATTAATGTATCATTGCAACTTGTACTATATATAAGCAAAACTCAGTCAATTACTTCCCACTGAATTCACAGTTCGTATATAAATTTAGTCAATTACTTCCCACTGAATTCGCAGTTTGTATGTGAATTTAGTTTTGGTGTCTTCAATGTCTTGGTAACTAACAATGAAAATCTTTCAGTCATCTCATAAACATGTTGCTTCAAGCCTTAATGTATTTGTTCGAGCATATTCAGCGACAAATTACAGCATTCAATAATGAATCCCATTCATGGTGTTTTACACACCAATATTCCACTTTGGTGTCCGATACTATCTCCTTACACTTATAAAATTTTCAGCAGAGCACCTCATCACAACTGAAATATATATCACAATGTATGACATATTCATAATTTGTGTTGAAAGTTACTGATAATTTTCTAAAAAGATGAAAATGACCGCATAAAACCCTTTTTGCTCAACTTGTACAAGAGTGTTTCTACAAATCAGTTTTGTGGACAAGTTTGGCACAATTTTTATGTTCCATGTTTCATGTTCCTCCTCTGGTGTAAAAGGCATAAGGGTTATATCACAAGATAGGAAACTTTTCCTGACAGAAGAGTAATTCAAATCCCCAAAATCCTGATTACTGCTTTAAACAATGCTCTTCTCTCAGTGAGGTAATTGGGCAGACTAGCTACAAACATGCATTAAAGACCTCCCACACTGATATATAACAGTAGTACAAACAAACAGTCACAACTATGCAAATCTGTTACAACAGAGATCGGAGAATTTTGTGAAAAAGAAAACCTGAAAGATTGAAATGACTGATCAGGCAAAATAGCAGACATCTTGACAAGGTCATCTTAAAATCCCTTTCACTTCTGGGAGTGATTAAGCAGTTTGAAAAAGTCTTCAACTGATCTTTCTTCAAATTGAAACTGAAAAAATTGTTACAAAAGTATATTGGCTGTTGTCCCAGTTATAATGAGGACTTCCTTTCACTTGGGTGTCTTAACCGGAAAGGTTGACATGTCAATATTGCGTAAAGAAGGGAACTGTTCTCCTGGGGAGGGGAATCTCTCCTATCTTCTTTATTTTCACTTTCAACCCATTCTATTGATGAATACAGAACATTTTTCCTCTAACTTCATGCAACTTAATCATAATGAATGTTTGTTGTTTTTTTCTTTTAAAGCACCTTGCGCCAGCTTTTCAGTGGAAGTCCAATGTGTCCACCTAGTTATTGCACTATGGGACATTTGCTAGTGAAAATTGTCCTTGAGTGGGGGTACAGTGGTACCATTTTGCGTCCACAAATATGTGACCTGTACTTTAAATATTAGAATGCCTCGTACAACTGATTTATCTTAATTTCCAATTCATAAATGGTTAATGTGACAATATCACTGTACCATATTCACTGGATGTTTTAACACATAAATGAACCATGTAAATGTAAGTACTTTTTCTAGTAGTAGAATGAAAAAGAAAAATTATGCTCGTCTGCAATGGTTGTGGTCTCCGATGGAGGGTGTGCTTAATGAGTACTTACTACAGTGACTCATAAGTAAGAGATAATTGCAGGGAGACAGGTCAAGAGTGAATGACGGGCATACATATAAAATTTGGCTACAAATTTCTGCTTTTAACCAGATTGATGAAATACTCCAGGTATCAAAGCAGCATGTTTCAAACTCCCAATGCTATAAATACATATCCTGCCAGGCTTATGAGAAAAAAAAACTGATTTAAGGGCCAAACATAAAACACCATGAAAATCCAAGTTTATATCTGAAGGGTACTACTCTCAAGGGAACCTCAAACAGTCCACTTCTGTCCATCAATGAATCTTAGGTGAAATGAATCTGCAGTCAAGTCAGTTTGCAGACACTCTGCAGGGTGATTCATGTCTCTGATTCATGAGAAAAGAGAAATGAGAGTCATCTCTCCTCCACTTGGACTTACAATTAGTCTGATGATAGTAGTCAGATGATAGTAGTCAGATAATAATAGTCAGATGACAACAGTCCAGATGATAATAGTCAGATGATCTTAGATGATAATAGTCAGATGACAATAGTCCAGATAATAATAGTCAGATGATCTTAGTCTGATGATAGCAGTAAGGTGATAATGCTCAGATAATAATAGTCCAGATGACAATAGTCCAGATGATAATAGTCAGATGATAAAAATTGGATGATAATATTCAGATGATTATAGTCAGATGATGATAGTCAGATGATAATAGTCAGATGATAATTGGGAATGCTTGTTAACTCTGCCCTGATTTCTTGGACAGACAGCGAAGGAGGACTATCTTACATTATTTACATTAGATACTAAAAGTATTCTGGGTCTTTTTGAAAGCAGCAATATTCAATGATTATGGAGATTTTTCTGATTTTTCTGTTAGCATGAATGCTAATTGACACTTATATGGAGAATCATCCCTTTAGCTTTGTAGACAGGTATTCCAAGTCATCATCCTCATGACCTCATGGACTCAAAAGTCATGTTCCCATGACTGCCGATGGCCATGACATCATTCTCACATAGCCATGCATTTGCATCCATCTACTTACAGGCCCAGTGCTCATTGTTAGAGTCATGTACCTTGCTAGTGGAGACATGATTTACTATCTGAATCACCTATTTGTTAAGCAGTCATGAACTTACTTAGAATCATGTATTTATAAGCAATGTATCCTACACATTAGGAAAGTGTACATGCTCATATTCATAGTCATGCAGTAATTATCAGTCATGCACTTGTCAGCAGTCATTTAGCAGTGTAATGTACTTCTAAAAGCTATTCTCATGCACTCATCAGCAAGCAGAGTCATTCACTCATCTGCAAGCAGTGTTATACACTCATCAGCAGTGTCATGCACTCATCAGCAGTGTCATGCATTTATTAACAGTAACAAGCACTTATCAGCAGTGTCATGCACTCATCTGATGTGTCATGCACTCATCAGCAGTGACAAACACTCATCAGCAGTGCCATGCACTCATCAGCAGTACCATGCACTTATCAGCAGTGTCATGCACTCATCTGCGGTGTCATGCACTCATTGGCAGTGTCATGCACTCATTGGCAGTGTCATGCACTCATTGGCAGTGACAAGCACTCATCAGCAGTGTCATACACTTATCAGTAGTGGAAAACACTCATTAGCATATTCTTTTAGAGTTGCGTCTAACATTAACATAATCTTACGTACTCAGAGTCGATAAAAATGCAACGAAGTCACATATCTCCGCAAATAGAGACAATCATGTAACCATTCCCCGCACTCATTATCAGAATTTATTACTTTATAACAGAGAAATGAACTTCCCTAACCCATCTCTCATGAACTGTTACTCCTACAATCTGCATTAAATACACATTCAAAGAAAGCTTGAGTGTTACACATGCAACGTGCCAGTCTGAGTGAAACAAAACATATACATTACAGAAACACTTCCACTGTTTTTTTTTTCCTCAAGGAATAAATCCTCCACTTATAAAGAACCACAACTGCACCAGCTAGAGCAAAGTGCACTGCTCCCTCAGAGCTCTGTATAACACATATCCAACTTATTTTCATGAATCATCTGGGTTAGACAACTTCAACACAATGTTGGTTGCTACCAACCACAGAAATGTAGAAAAAAAACTGACAACTAGGGAGGTAACAGCAAACAAAGATGCGGCATAAATGAGTGAAGACAATTTGATGTTTGTAACAGCTGGAGAAATCCCACTGAATTTCAACTCCATTTGTGTACATTGTAAGGTATATGTGCCTTACGTGGAAAGGTGATACAGCCAAGACAAACACTGGATAAATGAAGCAGGCCCAGAGAGTTGTAAAATTGCAAAACAATTCAAGAATCTGATGGGCTTTAATCAACTGATGATTTACTTATTTGATGGACAAGAGTCAAAAGTATGCTGTACTGTACTTTAGGATCAAGTATAAACTGATCTTTGTGCACATACAAAGTAAATGCAGACAAAAATGACACTCTTCCAGTGTTAAGAACAGCAGACCTGCAAAGGCAATCTGTGACTGAAGAATAAAATTCAATGTAAAGAGAACACTGGATCGGTTAATTAGTCCCATTTTGCAGATTTGCTTTGAAACTATTCAAAGCATTCATTTTGTAATCAAGTCTTTGTGATTGTGACGTGTACATGATAGGTTCAAACAGAATTCAGCAATGATGACCACAAAGGTACTGTATGACCACATACAGTACTCTTCTGACATAACTGAATTTACCTATATGCTTTGCTGGATATGATATCTATTATCAACATTTCATTTTCAAGATTACTAAAGGATCAAAAATATGTAACCAATCCCATTTTTAGCAAATTATTACAAACACCCCAAAACTCAACTGGTTTGGTTACTTGTGAATGACTCACTTAATACCTGTCTCACCACAAGCCTCTCAGCATATCAGGATGACAGAATGGGAGGAAAGCACTACTCCAGATACAAGCAGACAATACCCCTAGCAGTGTTAAAGGCTACCAGTACTCAACTCATGGTAGATGGAGAAGCATTTGTTGTGATGAGACAGGTAAACGAGGAGTGATGCAAATCTTATTTAATAAACAAAGGCTCTTTAATTTTAGTGAGCACGTTTGCGAGATTACTTGTGTGTAAGTTGTTGACTTCTGGAGCTTGAAAACACCCATAATCACACCTAGCGCTTTATTTTTTACATCAAAGGCCGACTAGGCATGATCAAGAATCCTCCCATGCTCACTAACATGCATCACTTGATACCTACCATACCCTTAAAATCATCTAGATCCAAAACAATGGTTTTTGTTTTTAACTTTTCACCGCCTTCAAACAAATAATAGTTCAAACAGAAGTGCATAGTAATTCACCAGAAATAAAATATGATGTGGATCATCAAGATTATTGCCAAGGCGCTCGGGAACAAACATGCCTTCCTCTATTTTTACGGCTACATATCATTTTTACAGCTTAGCACAATTAATCAGATGAAGGAGAGATACCGCACATACTTACCACATACTTACCCCGTACTTACCACGCACTTAACCTTTGGTAATGAAAAGTACTTACAGGATTAACATTCCTTAATTTGCAGCATGAAGTCGCCCAAGTTTCGAAGGTATACATCTTAAGACTTATGATATCCCCTTTCACCCCGAGATGTCACCATTTTGCTTTTCAATTTTCAGATGGACACATTGTTTGGTTCTTCCTCAGGCATTAATATGTTTTGATATCATGATAATGATGGTGTGGCACTGCTGGATACATTGCAAACTTATCCCCAGTATTATTAAATTCCTCTTAGCAAAGTCTACAAGTTTGTGCCTAGTGCTCTTATCCTATACGATATGAAACTTGTAAACTTTTCATTATTTTGGGGTTGTTTTTGACACCTCACCGCTTCCCTTCTCACCCTTGTTCTGTGGGAACGTCTTTCATCTTTTCTCCCACTCAACTGTACAATATGCTCACATTGAACTCAACACATTTATCACATGACCATGATAAGATCTGGGATTTTCCTACATGGCTTGAAGCTATGGAGGGGTGGAAGGAAATGCTTGCAAAAGTTTCTATCAGAGAAATCTAGGTGACTTATGGGTAGAAACAAACAGGAGTGAGAGTATGATTGCAAACTTACTTTTATACAATGAAATGGTAATACAAAGGAAATGTCTATAACAAAATCTTTCATTTTATTCATTGCTGATTTTTTTTTATTGTTGGCGGTTTAGTGTTAGCCAATTATTGTGCAAGGGGAAAGTCCTCTACAAAATTCAAAACCAATAAAATGGTGAGAATTTGCAGCAGGACAGTTTGAATACAGGTACAGCAGTTATGACAAAGACCACACACTGCCCTTGATGGTGTCACCAGATAAAGCCAAAATTGGAGAATATTGCTTTTCTCCAGGTTGGATACTCTGCCGGACCATAGCCGTAGTGCATTTAAATCACTTTCATAGGGGGCCCCTTGTTTGGGCTGTACATGTGCTACATGCAGTATTGGGATAAGAAAGACAAAGGGATATCTGTGGGAAATTTATGCAGTGCTCCATCATCCAACTAAATACCAATTGAATTACGACCCATCGATGTGACAACAACAATATCAGAACAACAAAGCAACCAGCTGAACGTGGCATTGGCACCATCCTCTTCATCATGACAGTAAATAGTGAAGTTATCAGTATATATGTAATTGGTGTGAAGGTAATGATGAGGCCAATACCTTTGTCAGTCAACGGGTCAATTTTGTTAAATTATTTGAAAGAGGCAAAGCAAGAGGTTACCTGGAAAACTTGAAAGGAGAAAATATCTTTTCAATGTGATCAAGTTCAAATGGTCATCAATTTCTGTGATGATTATTCCAAGCTTGCCAGATCAATTTACCTTCCTCAAGTTAACGTGGACCACAAATTTGTTTACACCGTACACACACTATGTTCGTTAATGCTTCTTAATTAGATGGACAACTTGATCATGGACACCCTGCTGCAAACAATGACAACCTTCGTAGCATTTGTTTAAAAGTCTACAAAGTATCTTCGGTTGAAGAATATCTCACTCTTTTCTTGTGGCTGTGTGCTGCATTGTTAGCAATTTGTCGTTGCACTGTGTGTAGGCACACACTGTACTACAGCAAGCACCAGAGTGGTGTCGAGAGTAACATTGACTGCTGCAGCTTTACATACTGTTGTGAGATGACAGCAGTGTCCCTTTCATATCAACATTTAAAAAAAAAAATGCGTCAGCCAATCACCTTAGAGTTATGACATGTTTGCAGGATTTTGAAGCCTATTGAAAGGAATTTTATTCCAAAGTCTGTGGACATTAGTTTTTTCATAGCGATAAGCTGGATGAAAGAAATCTATCTGCCATGGGGGGTATATCCAAATAAATCCCTCCACAGATTACTTCACACAAGTTAAACTGGATAGTCAGGAGCAGCCAAGACTGGATGAGTCAAAGGGCACTCATATATGAATGTACAAAGCTCAACTTAGAGAGGATGGTAACTAAAGTCAAAGGTTCCTGTGTGTGCTGATATGTGGCCTACATCCACACTGTCAGATGATGTACCATCTCTCGAACCAGATATAATCCCCACAACTCACTGGTATGGGTATTCACGAGTAACTGTTCTTAACCCTTGCTTAACTAATGCATACATTTGGCCTTGCTCTATGTGTCCATGAAAACAATTCCAACATTGCGCCCTCTAAGGCCTAGCCTGCCCTCGCTTGCCTTTCCCTAGAGTTGCTCACAAAGTGACTAGGACTGTCCTCCGTTTCTTGCCTCGTGCAAAGGACTGTACAATCTGTCAAACTAGATATAAATTTGGAATGAAACCAAATCTGATTGCATCTCTGTTTCTTACTAGAAGTTGCTTTCATTTTTATAAGAACAACCCCAAAAGGTGTGATTGTAGCCTAGGTAAATCAGCATTACAAAAGTTGACTGAGGAGTCATTATCAAAAAATATTATTTGTTGTCTCCAAAACATGTATTTCTTTGTTATCAGTCAATTGTCCCTAGATCAGTGCTTTGGAGTGGTTCTGCTTTTACTGAATAATCACCTGACCAAAGTCAAATCTCACTCAGATATTGTGATGTCTCCAACTGTTGCAACTTCATTCTTCATCTGTTGATCCCTAAACAGGAAGATTGTGATTATCACATTATCAAGAAATTGGTGAAGTGAGAAGATTAACTGCATTCCTATGTGAACATGAAGCATATTTTGTTAAAATGTTATTGGTTGTTCCTACTAAAGTAAAAAAGTTTCAAACCAGAGGGGCAATAAGAAGATATTACAAATACAAAATATGTAAGACCTCTGCCTTGATCCTGAGCATGTGAACAGCCAGACGTCATTTAGAAATAGTATACCTGGTGGGGGTATGAAAGTAGGGTTTTGACATCACAGATTCTCCTTGGTCTCCATAGCAACAGTCACAAGAACATGCCTTATCCATTCTGAGAGACCATGATGAGACTGCTGAACCAATATCTCTGCCTCATCTTTTCACAAGCTCAATTAGGCATCAACATAGTCAAAACCATTGCCAATTTGATGCATTCCCCAAGGTGTAAATCATATTCAACTTCATAAATAATACCAAATGTATTCAGTTTTGTAAGATTAATGAGTACTAGACAGGCTTATTGATATTCATCTAGGTTTTAGTAGAGACAAAAACTCCTTCATGACACTGGGGATAAATTAGTGCACTGAGGATAAATTAATTCTCCAACACACAGCAGCAGTTATCACCAAAACCACAGCATTTACACTGTATTGGCTTTGATATATCTACTGCACTTACTGGTGCACAGTTATGAGCATGATAAGCATCACTACGGTGCTGCTACTTCTGCAGTGGATTACAGTTTAATTGTGTGACTTTTTTCAGCATCAGGCCCATTCTGCAGAGGCCCTTCTGACATTGTGAATAGCTGAATCTAATCTGTATGTCACTTAGAGCTACCATTGCAAAAAAAAAAAAACTTTCTTGTCATAACACTTAAAATCTTTGACTTTGCGGTTACAACCGTTCCAGGTCTGAAATATGGAAACATTCTGCTATTAATGTTTTTTGTACCATACATATGGTACTATCCACTTTCTGTGAACCAAGTGTTTATTTACCAGTCAGATGGCAAACATGAACCTCCTATTTTGTGAAAGCCATTTCTTTAATTAGAAAACAGGATATTTTACTTAGAAGTGTGGAGTAAATCCATATAAGTCAAAAATATGCATCATTCATGGAATAGTGATTAGTGCACATTTTCCCAGAGTGACAAAAGACCCTGATCTCCTTTGTTCTCAGAAATGGGGGTCATAAAAATGTAGGAGCAACGGGGAAAAATTACACAGATATAACTGGCAAACAATGAAACAAATGACCAGGTAGCTCTCACGGGCAAACATACAAAGCAACAATATCCACTTGCCATCTGCGCCCACACAGATTTGGGACAATATATCCACTTGGGGAAACTGATCTAATTGCTGTTAAGAAAAGAAGCTTCTGCTAAGAGTCACAATGTTTCCTGTACTTTATCTCTTACTATTAGCATTTATCCATCTGATACTCATGCCAGAAACTAGAATGACGGCAGCACACACAGCGCCATCGACCAGAATGATGATTTAGTGTGTTGCCTTGATTTCCCCTTTTTGTACCATGGAGCCTCTTGTACCCATTTATAGTAGACCATAAATGCAATTGTTTTAAGTGCAGAAGCAAAGACAAAAAGGAACACAGTATCAAAGTGTGGGTTAACAAGGTGATATTTCTGATATGACAAGAACTGACTGGATATAAATGAACCCCCTCCCCGATTACACATCAAGTGTGGAAAATTAAGCTAAAGGAAGATAGGTAGTTTGAAAAAGACTTCAAGTATTGGTATCTTCGGTGCAATTTTCACAAATGATTTATACACACACATAAGTATCCCACAAAGCTTTTCATATGAGGCTGGCTAGAACAACAGACGAGTTTGATAAGGCATTCAAAGTTTATGCAGTTTCACTTTAAATTTCACTGAACTGCAGATTCCACTCTTTTAAGGACAAACAGAAACTTGTAAAATCCCCACAACTTCACAAGTGACTGTACTTACCCCTTGCCTCACTAATGCATACATTTGACCCATGCTCAAATCGTCCTCAAAACCAATTCTAGCACCGCTCGCTCTAAGACCTATCCCGCCCTCGTGAGGCTGAGTCGAAGCAATGGCTTGTAAAATTTAGGGTATTTTCCTGTCGAACCAAGAGTCCACTCCTACTGTACCAATAATCTTGAAAACAGGATGTGTGTTCATACAGAGGAACACTCCACTGAAAAGTATGTCAAGTCTTTTCTCACAACAATCTCTCCACATTTAAGTTATTCTCCTTAAAGGGAAAATGGAGTCACACAAAACTGAGTTAGTATATCCCACATGTGCTAAATCATGAATGGCTCGTTTTCATTATGTGATACCGTTTTTGTTGTTGAATTGCTTAATTTTGCAGCATAACACCTTGCTTATGCAGTACTGATACTCAGCAAGATAATGAAAAACACTTATAAGAGTAATAAGAAATTGCAAGACTTTGATTAATTTCCAAAATAAGTAAGGGACAACTGCTTACTCCCTTTAAACATGCAGCCTCAGATCACATTTCAATTCTGCATCTACGAAACTTTAGAAGAGGATAATGTTTTGCAGCTGTTGGCCCGTTTGCGATGCAGTTGAGAAGATGGATAAATATCAGCAGGCCACATGCTGCAAAGACCGAGAAATGAATACAATAACTGTGAGGAGTATTACAGAATTTGGTTTCACTCCTAATCAACAAAACCACATACACACCGCACCAATCTAGATCCATTTACTTATTGTGAAGTGCAATGGTCTTTTCACAATAGCGACAGCTGATCGAATCAGTTTGTTCCAACCTATCTCTGACGTTGCAAAATCAGACTTGGTAATTAGTAAGTTCAACTGGTTTATAACAATCGCAACTTATTTTACATGAACTGTATACGTGTGTGGGTGTATAAATACCTGCAGGTGCAAACATTGGTTTGCAGGATGAGACAGAATATCTCCAAGCAATAAGAACACCAAAAATGGCTGTAATGAGGACAAAGTTCAGGTATCAGTGAGTATAGGAATTGATGAATTTAGCTCGCTAACAATTTTTCTCACCCCGGTTTTTACACTGTAGAGTGATTGTACATGACTGGCGACCACAATAATATCACTTGTGACATATTCTATTATTAAATTACTGATATCTGGAGTCCGCACTTAACAATTAATTGCTTCAAGTATTATTGCTCTGGCATACAATAACTTAAATGCTCCTCAGGATTGTTTTGGATGGCATTGAAGACAATTACAATTTCAATAAGCTGTTGACACAACTTCTTATGTTATAATTAACTGTTTTATTAGAAACAAATTGAAATGAAAACATAATGGAAGATGGCTGACAAAGTTGCAATTCATTAGATGGTTCAGATGCAATTTGCATGTTTCTAAAGTAAATACGTCGCAGACGTAATTATTTTATACAGCAACAGTTGCATAGCAACAGTATCTCTGCGTGACAAAGCTGTAATAATGAATAATTTATATGGTATCTCATCTCACCTTAAAGGAAGATAGGTAGTTGTGAGATACATTTTACCCAAAGTGTTTGCTCTTTCTTTCTCAAAATCAGGTACATCTCCTTCACAGATTTACTTTACAAAATGACCTATACATGGCAAATTCTGTCAGAAAGTGAGTCAGAATGTTTTAACTTTTAATTTTTCTTATGTTGATGTCCCATAGATAATATTTATAAGTATCTTTTTCATGCCTCTTTCAAACTTTGTGGATGGAATGTTGTTGGTTGAAGGTCATTGGTGTTAACCTGCAGAGTTAAGGTACTTGAACCTTTGACCAACCACAATTTCCTGTCCAAGGTAGGGACAGACATAAAACATATACTCATGAATATTATCTAGGGGACATCAAGATAAAATACAAACTTAACATTTTGTTTTTCTCTCTACTGGGGCACTTTATGACAGAATGTGCCATAGGTAGATCATGTTTTACCACAAATGTCATGAGGAGGAAGAACACGCAAAAAGGTATGCAAAATGTATGTCATAAATACCTATACTCCTTTAATTGCTACACAAAATAGCCAATTGCAAGCATATGTTGCAGCTGTTGTTACTTGTAGCAGTCAGATTTCAAAGACTTTTATACACAGGAAACTACAGAGCTTAAAAACTGCAATGCAGAACAAAATCGAAATCATCCCCTTCACACCCAGGAGTATATCAGACACTTGGAAGTCATTGCTGATTTTACTTACAAAAATATGCAAGATGTCTTATTGGAATAACTGTATCAATCATCAAAACATGAAAATAGCCACACATTCCATCAAAATCCATCGCATATGGATGATTTACTGGAAAATTAAGGTCTTATACCTATATCGTGAATAAACATTAGTTAAATGTGGAACTTTATGACTTTAAGAGAGGGATTTGTATGTTGTGTCTTATGTTAACCTTTGTTTACTTTTACCCTGCATTTCAAGGACAATTGAAATTTATGTGCCCTAAGAGTTTTGTTTTGGAAACATGTATTTTTTCTTTACAAATATTGGTATCACTTCCCCGATGTGAAACCATAAATTAAATAAGAAATCACATATATTGGCCCAACAAAAGAAATACCGACACCGTGCAACACTCCACATCATCATATCTGCATTCCCAATGAACTTTGAACAGCCATATCTAAAGAAAGGTATTAGATATAAACACAGTTACTTTTCATTCAGGGTTTCACTCTTCAAATTTTGATTAAAGCCTGCTCTTTTCTAGATGCATGTAAAACAACCTTTAAGCTTGCTAGGTAAAGGTGACTTGATCTTTCCTTTGGTGCATGGTAAGGTATAGGAAGCTACAATTGTTGGCTTGTTATTCACTTAAATAAGGAATAAGAAGCTACACAGGTGACTTCTTCTTCCCTTTGGAAAGGTATAGGAAAATACCTTGCTGGTGAAAGTGACTTAGTCCTACCCTGGGTAATGTTTGGGGAGTTCAAAGTTATGAATAATTAATACTATATATTAATGTAATATTATGTTTGGTGATTTCAATTTGGGTTTCTGTTATCCGTGAATACGATCACTAGTATGTCAGTAACTTGAAAAAATTTACTGGCAGTGTCACCTTCATGTATCGGCATCTATACTAATGCAACTGAAACACATTTGCACTGTGCCATCTGTAACCCCCCAAAACTACACCTTTCAGATCAAAAATTTATATCTGTGGCAAAGAAGGGTCACCGAAGGACACCCCACAACTAACCCAAGTTACTTTGGTAGGTTAGAAAAGTACTTCCATTATTGTAGAAAAAGAGGAATGTTAACAGTGGTACCAGATAAAAGCACATTAACATTATACCATGTGTCCTTAATTTACATCAGATTTTTGTCCCAATACTATTTCTGCAGATCAATGGACAGCCAACTGTCATAACTGTTCATCATTTATACTGTAGCTTAAATTAACTGTGTTGCTTACAATGCTTCAGAGGCAGCATTCTCTATCTGTGACAATATTAAAACTGATGTTCTGGCTGAGAGGACGAAGGTAGTGGCATTTGAATTAATGAAGCTTAGAATCTGGGAGGTTGAGGTACAATCCTCAGCAGGGTCAGATAAAGATCGGTTTTTTAAAGGGCAATTCGATACAACTTCCTGGTATGGGTATTCACGAATGACTATTCTTGCCTCTTTCCTCAATTATGCATACATTTGTCCCATGCTCAAATCGTCCTCGAAACTAATTCTAGCACTGCACCCCTAAGACCTAGCCCGCCTCGTTTGCTTTTTGCTCATGGCCTAAAAACCCTATTTACCGGTCCTATGATGGGCAATCTGAGATTTTCACATATGAACAGACTGTGAGAGAAAAAAAAAGAATAAGCCAAATTTGTATCAGAGGTTGTTGAGTTATCACCCAACGTGAAGTCGTAATATATTAGCCACAGGTTTCTTCCACACTTGCAAGGTTGCTTAGCATCGTAAAATAACTGCCTTTCAAGGCCTGAATCGATATTCACAATAACAAGCAAATAGCACCAAACACAGTCATCACTGTTGAGGAATACAGTTAATGTATAAATTCCTAATTGTGTTAAGGGTCACATCAGCATACCAATGTCTTTGCCCTCCAGTGAAACTGATCACAATTGTACTGTCACAGTGATGTTGCACAACTTCTTTTCAGATTTTCACACAACTATGTCCTCTTTAGTCTGATTTAAGACAAAAACATGTTTGTGAAAATACAAAAGACCTTTTAACAGTCACAACCATACAGCCATTAGAAATATAGTTACAGATACACAGACTTCATATGAACAATGTGAATAGAGAACGTTTCAAATTCACTCTAAAATCATGCCAGAATGAAGCGACATTTAGCCGATGTAAAATACATCAGCTCAGTCGTCTGCATTCGACAGGAGATAGAGCGAGAAAAGTAATGAATATTCATGAGCTGACAGAGAAAGCAAAACATTTCACACTTTTTAAAGGCTCCGAGGAGAAAATTAAAGCAGGGCACTGCAGATACAGCAGTATCACCTATACCTCTGGGTGTACATAAGAGAACCTGCAAGTACAAACACAAGTATTTATTTCACAAACTGAGAGCAGTTGGGAAGATATTATTTTAATTAAGCTATCAGCTCCTAGTACCTTGAGAGAGACTACCATTCAACAAGAGTCATTTTTTAAATGCTACCTCCAGCCTGTTAGAAATAAGAAACTCTGTTATTTTTAATACACTGGATAAAAGAGTGACAAAAATAGTTAACACCTATACAGTTCAAAATGAGGCTCCCTGGATGATGAAGACAGTTATCTCCTATAGTGAAAGTGCCTATACAGGGGCTATTGAAAAAAAAAGTGAAAACTTGTTTCAGAATACTTAGGACTGGTACAATTCGTTAGAAACATTAAAATACTGCTATCCTAATGTATCCACCATCAGATCCCATCTTGTCTCTTTATCCTGGCCCACCTCCCCTAGCTCCCACCGCCGTCCCTTCATACATACTCTCCCACATCCTTTCCCACTTCCACACGATTTGTCTACATTGGCCAAGGCCATAATAGACAACACAGCTAAAGAAGTAGAAACAAGAGGCGCAGTAGTTGACACAAAGTGTACCAAATCAAAATTAAAGAAGGTGACCATATTGAACATATGAGAAAAATATAGAGAACATTCATGTCAAAATGAACTCAAGGTGAATGAGTTTTACATTAGAAGACTTCACAAGTTTAATTCTAATCTTTAAGGCTGTTGCTGAAGAAATTACAGACAACAGCCTTATTACAATTGTTTAAGATCAAGTAAGTAATAAGACACTTGATCTTCTGCAGCATTCCATATAACTGATTCCCTCACACCCTAGCAGTTACTGTAGTTTGTCATAGTCTGCATCTTACATGACCACCGCTAACAACAGATTCAATTACAGTTGGCAGCTTTCTTTGTCATCAGTATCTTTAGGTGTTTATCATGTAGAGGAATATATCAGCCAGTTTTAATATTAAAACATCATGTGATGGAAACCATTAAAGTTAACTCATAAATTGCTACACTTCAGAGTTCAGCATGTCAGCACTGTAACATTAATGCGCACACAGATGTGAATTCAAAGATATTGTCCAATGTAAAACTGATCTGAGTTAAATGTACTGTACAAAGGGTAATGTCCTGAATTTGCTACAAGTACATTCTACCTGCTGGATTTCAAGAAACACCTCTGATGGAAAAAAAAAAAAGGGGGAGGAATAAATTCCAGGGCAAGAACAACGGGATGCAGAAAATGTATTTGATATAGGTGCATATTCATTGGTCAATCAATATCTGTTCAAACAATTTTATTTCAACTTCAAATCCCAGCAGACTTACTGTTTAGCCTTAAATTTCATAAAATAGCAAAAAGGTTTGAAAGGGTTTGTCCAGTTGAACTGTATGTCCGATTAATTATTTGCAGACTCCATTTCAACGATAACAGAAAACATATTTCCTTCTTTCTTTTATCATTTTCTTTGACTGAAATTGGTCACAACATTAGTAACAGATCACATAAACAATGCAATGTGTGATGATAGCACTGTAAAGTGCTGACAAAAATCACTGGACCTGTAAGTGCTGAGTATTAATGGAAAAGATGGTTCTTCCAATCTTTCTTGCCTGGAATTAGCTTTTCAATAAAACTGAAATTAGTTTTCAATGTTTTCATACAATCTAAACATGAAATAATGAATATGGTGCCAGGATATGCTAAGATTATCAAGGTGAGTATGACAGTAAACCCCCAAAGCTTCGTTTTTAGAGAACTATGCAAAATTTTTATGTGAAAGAAACCTGTAACCAAACAACTCCCCACATTAAAACACCTTGAGAATCATAATTTAATTTTTTTTTTTTTGTTGCCCAGACACACCCAGCCAGACATAATTCCCTAGAGGATGGCCCAAAAATCCGCACAGGCAATGTAGCAGACTCCACTTGCACAATTAAATTCAATACAATCTGAGGGGAAGGGGGAATGTCAGATCCAAACACCTTCCAAAAACATTATGAATAACATGGCAAAACTGCATTTTCTGTGTCATTCAACTTTGGACAAAGCTCTGAAATGCGAGTACTTCCTACGCCACCTGCTAGTCTCAAAAGCTTCGCAACGTTTACGAGCCAAGTCCAGCACCGTCCATTCATTTGTTAGGCATCGCTCCGGGGGGAAAATTCTAGCGTCTCTGCAGATCTGAATTGCAGATCTGGGCGAGGATATTCCCTGAATATGTCATGTTCAATGCCTACATTCACTCATGGACAAGAAGGGCTGGTGGTATATTAACCCATGGATGCAACCTGCCACGCTTTGATTTCCTCACATAAAACTGGGTCAGCCAAAAAATGTTTTTGAATAGAACGATACCCAAATAGCATGAAAAAGCTGTTGTAAATCTACAGGTCATTGAACCTTAGTCAGAAACATTGAAAAAAGGCACATAATAACAGAATAGCACAGTTCAGGGTATAAAGGGCTATCATAGAGGAGGGAAGGCATACAGAGGTGAGACAGATCTTAATTTCACTATCAGAGCATTCTTGATTCCTCTTATCAGGTCAGATATGATATCTTGCAAAGATTATGGGAAGAGATTGATTAAACAGCTGAATATTTTGTCACAAAACATCCTGAATAAACAGAAAACCACATATAAATTTATGTAAATTTGTTCCTTAAATGCGAAACACCTGCCTAAATTTCAAATGTTGGAAAGTGTAAATTTTAACTGTGTTTTGGTCACACCAGCAAAATTGGTACCAAAATAGTCACTGTTCCTAATCATCATCTTTGCATATAACAAATTATACATGTCTCATTTGAAGCAGGGTTAAAAGCAACTGTAAATTAAGTCTTCCTTACAACTAAAATCCTCCATTAAATGGTAATAACATACATACATTAGGTCTGGTCTCAAAAACTAAGAAACATGTAACCAAAGAATGAAAAACTTAACAAGGTCACAATGATGAAAATCAGAGTCAGAAAATTTTGAAACATGGTAAGCGGTGTTCAAGAACAAGATACATAACGATTGTAGCATTTTGTGAATAAGCAGCTTGCTTCAAGCTGAGTGGATCCTACCAATTCAAAGTTTTATTCTCTGTTCAAGGACACAGAATCCATAGGTAATGGTTAATTATGTCTCAGAGTAAGAATTGGAAGACCCTTACAAATAATGACGAGAGTTTTAAGGAGCGTTTATGCCAAAATTTGGACTTAAGTAGTGTTTTCATAGTTTCAACATATTTTGGTAGTACCAAGCTCTAAGTACACACAGTACTAAGCTCTTCTCTCTCAAAGTTAAAATAAATCAGTAATGCTGCAGCGGCTTCTCCGGCAGCTATTTAAATTCAGAGCATTCTATAGCAGAAAGTGGAATGATTTACTTCTTGTGGAATATACTGAAAATTACTTAAGACTGTAAACTGCACCAATGACACTGAGATAATATGCCATCAAAGCCAACTTCATCTAGGACCAAGAAAACACTGTTCCCAAATTACCCTTTATCATCTAATACACTGACAAAAAACGTACGACATATGGGAGGATTGTATAATTGCTCCCAGCTCTCACAATTACACCATGACTCTCACAGAGCAAGACACTTCCTTACTAAGACCAAAAATAATGCTTTCTATTAGTGGTTTAAGTTATTTTCTGTATTATTATTGATAGGGTGAAAAAAGTTTTAAATCTTGTTAGTTATAGAAAATGTTTTCATAAATTCATTTTTTTTTTCTTTGGTAAAATCTCCAGGGGTTGCAATGTGATCTCTATTGGTTTTCTTGCAAAAATCTCACGGTTTTATATTCTTGAGGTTGGCAAGTCTGAACTGTTGACGTCTGTTGTCATGCAATTTAACTAACTTCTATAGAACACACTGGCAAGTTCACATTTTCACAGGTCTCTGCAATGAACCATTTTGCAATCTCTGTTCAGGCAAGGAATTGAGGGATGCATAGAAGATCACCAAAACGCACCCACCATAGATAACACGAACACATGCGAACGTTTTGACAGATTATAACACATTCTGAATGCAAAAGGCAGTTCACATGCTATTCAAGACACAGAATCACAGATGCCAACCCACTATATTTGCAGTTGGCCTAAAAAAAAAATGGCCTAAAAAAAGGACATTAACGTCTTCTAAAATAAACTAATGTGTTGTATGTGTGACAGGGTGTTTGTTCATCTTCAACTTTTGAGGAGGTGCACACATAATGTCAAGATTGCAAAATGGCTCATGGAGTGATGTAAATATGTACAACAGGTAATTTTCCTATGCAGACCTGCATTACTATATGACATACATGATACTGACATGAAACAGAATTTGAGGCAATCAATTACTTTTACAAGTGATGACTGCACTGAGCAGACAATTTCAACATTAAAATGAATGACATTTCTACCACAAAAGCAAACATGGAATTTTCCCACCCCAAGGCATCAAATCATCTGAATAGACGTACCGAAGTCGACACACACGCACTGGGAGTCAAATGAAGAAGTGAGTATGTAGTTACCCTGTAAACTCACCACAGCAGACAAAGATCTGTTTGCACATGTAAAGTAAGATGTCACAGCGCTAATAATCTACCTAACAATTTCCACGCATTTTTTCCACCTTTATATGATGTGTAAGGGTAATTTGATGCTACATTACATACAGACATGTCTGGTAAGCAAATATTTCCTGACAGGTAATGACCAACAGAGCTCCTTACCTCATCATCACACTTCTTAAGCAGAAGCTTTTTCCAAATAAGATCCTTTAGTGACAACATATTTCCTCCTTTCCACTTTCAGGACTTTTTTACAGCAAGAAAGTATGACACAAAATCCTCAGAGACTTTTACGCTACTAGATGGGCTATAGAAACAAACTGGTTCCTTTATCGAAAATATGGCTGTAGATCTACAACACAGTTCCTGCAGCTTCATGTCCAATCCGTTCCAGAAGTTCTGTGCAACCCCTTACACATCACGCAGTACTGTGCAGTCAGCTAACTCCAACGGCACTTCTTCATTAGCCGGTGCTTACCTCTTTGACACAGGAAAAAGGAGGCAACAAGTAAAGTCACAAGTTATCTTGTCTCATGCTGAGTCCAACTTGCAAATAAATTTAGCTACAAATTAGTGGCATGCCCGTAAACCCGCTGCCCTGGCGAGCTGTCGTTCCAATAAGGTAAGTGACGGAGGAAGAGCGACTCCAAGGTATTGCCGCTGTTTGCACGTACTACACACGAAAGGGCCCGGTTGGAATTTATGAAGCACTGGTATGGACCAACTGGAATATTTTGGTATTAATATGTGTTGCCTGTTGTTGCTTGGAACAACTGAAAACAAATCTGGTAAACAATGGTAGTGTGAGGTCACACTCTTCTATTTGCAAATTAATTACATAAAGGAACCCTGAGGGAGTCCCTATTTTTTTTAAGAAACCAAACATTTTGTACGGTCGCGGTTTGACGTAGCCTTTCTCATGCTAGTCAAATAGTTGAATGGTGATTCAGAACTGCAAAAAAAGATTGCAGCTGAGACTTAAACATTACTTTTAAGTTAAGGATTCTTTTGATAGAAGGCATCTTTCAGCAGTCATTTGCAACAGTAGGAGGACGGCTGGCTGCCATCGTCCCATAGAAATAATGAAAGGAGAGAGGACCAACAGTTGACATGCAGGGAGACTAATGAACACAATTGATGGATGTTACATACCTTGGCAGCAATGTGATGAAATTCAATAACTCATTAAAAACAAAGCTCTAGCATACTCTTTGGACAGTAGAACATTAACAATAACATGCACAAAGAAAAAAAAAGAAATGTTCAAATGCCTCACTAGCCTCACTGCAGGTCTTACAAGTTCATGAACAGTATGAAACACTCTCATAAGTTCTGATCTATAAACAGTTTGAAAGGGATAACAGTATCATTTCTGTTCTTTGGGTATTTGATTCTTCTTTATTTACTTCTTCTTTGTCTCTTTTCTTCTTGTCAACACAATCTGCTAGATCTGTATGTCAATACCATATGCATTGTCTTATTTTTGTTTCGAAAAATTGGTATACCTCAATATACGTACATGTAAAATATTACATACCCAGTTGCTCACAAAGACAGGGAGGGAAAAAACATTTCTTGATGTAATTTTATCCAGAAAGCGTCGAGTGTCGAACGATCAGACGCTGTAGGAATCCCTTACTTGAAATAATATGAATAAGGGCAACAGCTTATTTTGGCTGCATCATTGACGACTATTTCAACGATCCAGGTGCGGGAAAACACATCCACCATTGAATAACTTACTTTTCTTTCCAATTAAGCCAATCACTCAACATCCTGAAAAAGGATCATTTACTTCAACGATGATGACTCTTGTCACACAGCTCGGTGCATCAAGTCTAAACAATTTAAAGGGGGTGTGCAGGGCTAAACCATGGGGGGATATGAAAAAAAGTCAGGGTGGCGACCCGTAACTATGAATGTCACTCTCACAGAGGATTGAGGCGATAAGGTGGGAATAACTTCTTTGATCTGAACAAGATGTTCAACGAGTTCAATAAATGATGGGAAGGGAGGAAAGGGAGGTCTCTCTGACTAGCTGCAACTCAGATGTCAAGGAATTTATGCAGAATTCAGAGGAGTCTCAATTGATATCACTTTTGCCAGTGGCAAGGTTGTGGGGATATTTAATAATTCAGTTCCAATTGACAGCTACAATTTAAGAGCATTTAAAAATGACAAAACCTACAAATTGTTATTCAACCACAGCAATACCAAATATACTAAGGTATGGGAGCTATAAAAATAATGTTCAAATGGTACAAAAATGTAAGTTTTGGAAGAACTAATAAGAAGTACACACCACAAAGAGCCTGAAAAACTTGAAATTGCCTTAATAAATGTCTTCATTATTTCTGCCCTGTATACACAGTTACTGTGTCATATTTATATTATTCTTATATACTGTATTGTAAGTATTGCATTATTCATATACATTGCAAGTTACTGTACTGTCGAAATGCCCTGTCTAAACAGTGCTCACAGCCTTACTTCTTTGTTGTAAGTTACTGTTCTGTCGAAAGTGGCAGGTAGTGAATCATGTCCTTGGAGAGGAAGGTCCGTGTGGACATCACCTGCTGTGAAGGCTCCCGGAGACACGCATGGAATTGCACGGAATCGATCGCTATATGTAAAAAAGTGATTGTCTCCATGACGATGAGTTTTGTCTCTGAAAGTTCATTAACTACATAAACAGTTGATCAAGGAAACCAAACAATAATGGCCTGAAGAGTTTCCCTTCTGAATATCACAGGATGACTAAAGGCAGAGGTTCCTTTACATTAGAGGTGTACATGTCTTACACATTATTGTATCAATTTGAGGAGCACTTTCACAAAATGATTTCCAAAAACTAAGTGACATTAACTGCCTTATAAAATGCAGTATGTTCATTAAATCAGCTACAGGAAATATCAACTAGAGTAAACCTTTCTAAAGTCAATGAAAACTGTTTCTTCTTCTGAGTACATCACAGAATTTGTTGATGGCTAGTAGCATACAAAATATCATCAATATTCCTTGTACCACATCGAAAATGTGATAGATTCATAGAAATATACACAACCAAGCTATATGACAGAATCACCAGCCTAAGGATTCTTCCCCTCTGCCTCCTGTCCCCTCCTCCCTTCCACAGTGCAAATTCTGAAGCCATATCTAACTTTTGGTAGAAGAGGTTCATATAAGTAACTTCTAGGTTTAAAGTCATGAACACTAACTTTTCAATAGTTTATGACTCCTTCATCTAAAATGAGATCACTGCAAAATACAAGAGCCACCATGCAGCACAATGGCTCAATCATTGCTGTCCACCTTTGCAATCTAAAGAATGTCTACTTGTGGCGTTTGTAATTTAAGCATTGGAGCAGTACTGATATCCATGAGTTAAGTGTACAATATACAATCAATCACTGGTGTTTCCCATAAAAGGTAGTGATAAAAACAAACATGTGTAAATGGCTAATAGATACTCCGCAGAAACATCAGAAGAAAAACCAGAATGCACAAATGCATTGTGGTTTCGATGATTTCATTACAAGATTCTTTTCATGAATCTGACATATCATGTAAGTGTAATGCAAATGTAAGATGCTTGGTTATTACAATGTTACAGTAATTTATCATATCACCAATTGGGAAATACTGCACAATGACATCTGCTGATCTAAGCTAATGACTGATACTGTAGGTATTCATCTGAACATACACAGCCGCATAGTACAGAGATCATATCCAAAAGATTCACTACATACCAAACATCAAATCTGTACAAGCTTCTGTTCTTGGGAAATCGAATTTACAAGACTGTCTTGACTTGACCCTTGTTGAGCTCAAATGACCTTTGACCTCCATAAAAACAATAGACCTATTTGTTCTCCATAAGATACACATCAGAAAAGAGACCTCTGCAAGCAGCTTTCTTGAGATACCATGTTTACAAGGTGTTCACTATTTGTTCCCTGTTGACCCCAGATGAGCTTTGACCTCCACCAAACCAATAGACTTTTTGCACTCAATAAAGTACACCCACAAGTAAAATATTAGAACTGTACAAACTTCCCTTCTTGAGATATTGTGTATGGAATAGTATCACTAGTTAAACCTGTTGGTCCCAAATGACCTTTGACCTCCACCACAAAACAATAGCCTTCTTTCACTCGATAAGACGCACCCTCAATCCAAATATGAGACCTGTGCAAATGTCCCTTCTTGAGATATTGTGTACCAGGTTTTCACTTTTTGACCCCTGTTGACCCCACATGACCTTTGATCCACGTAAAAAACATTAACATATTTTATCAATAAGGTACACCCACTAACTAAATTTGACATATGTGTAAGTTTTCCCTCTTGAGATATTGTGTTTACATGGTATTCACTATTAGACCCTTACTGATCCCCCAAATGATCTTTGACCTCCACCAAGAACAAAAGTCTTCTTGCACTCAAGAAGATACACTTACACACCATATATGAGACCTGTACAAGTTTTCAATTATGAGATATCGTGTTTACAAGGTTTTCACTATTTGACCCCAGTTGACCCCAAAAGACCTTTGACCTCCACCAAAACAAAAGGCTCCCAGTTCCACCCACATGCTAAGGTACACCCACGCACTAAATGTAAGATCTGTACAGTTTCCCTTCTTGAGATATTGTGTTTACAAGGTTTTCACTATTTGAACCCTGTTGACTCAAAATGACCTTTGAACTCCACCAAAAACAATAGGCCCTTTGCATTCAATAAGGTGCACCCCATACTAAATATGAGATCTGTGAAAGCTACCCTCCTTGTGGTATCATGTATACAAGGTTTTCACTATTTGACCTCTTTTGACCCCAAGTTACCTTTGACCTCCACCAAAAACAATAGGTTCCATGTACTCAAGAAGATACACTAACACACCACATATGAGATCTGCACAAGTTTCCAATCTTGAGATATTGTTTACAAGGTTTTCACTATTTGGCCCTTGTTGACCCCAAATGACCTTTGACCTCCACCAAGAACAAAAGGATTCTTCTACTGAAGAAGATACACTTAACACACCACATATGAGATCTGCACAAGTTTCCAATCTTGAGATATCGTGTTTACAAGGTTTTCATTATTTGACCCCAGTTGACCCCAAAAGACCTTTGACCTCCACCAAAAACAAAAGACTTCCTGTTACACCCACATGCTACATATGACATCTGTACAAGTTTCCCTTCTTGAGATATTGTGTTTACGAGGTAGGCATCATAAACATACATGCACACACATGTACACGCACACATACACACATCAACATCGAAACCAAAAAATGAAAACATGCTCTAGAGTGAAGGGCATACCAGATGGATTGATCAAACATTGATGGAATAAAAATAGAAATTCACAAGTGGCAGAATGAAAAGAAAGGTGCTACTCTGATGATGTTAGTACAATGATTTAGATGGTCTTGATTAGGTCACTACAGTACCTGCACACAGTAGATGAGAATGTGGTTGCTGTGTTGTGACAGGTAAGTGGGGTGTAATATTAATAACATAGTACCTCTCTACTGTATGTTAGGAATTGCAAAATTTCACTCAAGTTCAGCTGAGAATGATAGCAAATATTGCATATATGTCAAGTATGTACTATAGGATAACATTGCTAGTTTTGTTGTACCAACAAGCTCATTGTATATAATCAGAACGATACGAAAGTTAGGATCTTCATCCAAATGAACCATAAACACAACTCCTGTGAAGATCATGTGACTAACAGCTACTTAAAAAGTCAAAAATATCCCAAAGAGGTCACTTTTTTCATAGACAAGAATATTTAATTAGGAGTTTCCCTGAACTGTTGGGCCCACAGTTAAGGAAGTTTCTGTTGCTTATGATACTTATTTTAGGTTAAACTCATAGTTCAGATTCTATTCAGTCTATGCATAGTGCAAAAATGTGTACATGTCCTGACCATGTAACCCCGACGATTATAAATAACTGTGACACTCAAATCTGGAACAATTAGGTTAAAATATCTTCTTAAGCCTTTGCTTAATAATGAAAAAAAGAGACTTTATAATAATAAAAAAAAAGAGAAACCAACCTGGTTTTCCTTAAAATGTTCCCATCAAACATTCACTGATATCGATAGCAGACTGTAAGTTGCAATTGCTATCAGCAACTATTTTATCCCGGTTTTATAGCATCGGACCAATCAATAAATATCGCCATTCAATTGTTCTTCACCTTGATGCAAAAATATTGATCTCCCCTTTCATCCAATCCCCAGAACAATGACATCACAAAACAGCGGCAAAGCCTTTTATCCGGGAGATGAGGGGCAGCATTACAATGCAACACCATTCAATGCATGCATGTAGCTTTGTTAACTCCACAAACAGTAAAGATACATATGTCAAGCATTCTTTGATGTTATTCTGTGGTAATGCATACACCTCAAGTGACCAACATACACAACCAGACTTAAACTATTTGAGAACGAGTTTAAGGTTCACTTCCTGTGGCCCAATGCTGCTTAGAGTCCAATAATGAGTCTAATGGATAGAAAAGCAAATTTCACTAAATGATCTTTTTCAACATTGATGGGTCTATTACAATTACAGACATGTGCTTCAATATCAATGTAATTCTTTTAAAAGAGTCAACACCTTAAAGTTTGGATACTTTTTTAAAGTAAATATACAGTATGAAAGAAGCTGTTTTCACCCATAGTGTAGACCTAAAACTTTCCAGTGGTATCACAAATGCTCAACTTTCACAAAGGTATTTCTTACAGTGGGCGGCACTTGAGGCATTTGTCTTAGAAGAACATTAAACTGCCTTTACAGGTAACTTTTTTTTCAAATACCTGTCAAAAAATAAATCAAGAACACTTTATAGCAACACTGCTGTCCAGAAGTCTAAGTAAATTTAGCCAAAGAAAAAACAAAAACCTTGGGGCCAAAAATTGAGACATTCATCACCTTATGCATTCTGTCAACAAGTATGTGATTTGCACACATCACACAGCATTTCTGCTCCTTTCTGTGTGAACACAAATGCTAAATACAAATTAGCCAACTTACAAGGGAATAGTTCATGCCAATGCTTCGATACCACATAGAAGAAGTATTCATAACTGCATATCATTTGTTTGCCATCCATCATCCTACCAACCTCCCTTTCTCATGTCAAGGCATGCACCAAGATACAGATTTCTACAAAAATTGTGCAGCCATGCACGTTATATTTATTTCCTGAACCCTCTGACCGATTGTTCTACTTTCCTGTCTGCAATTCAAAAACCTGATAAAAGACCCATACATCAGATATTTAAAGATATTTAAAAGTGTGCATTTTTGTACGGGGTGATTCCATGACATGCCCCACTTCCAGACACCCATCCTCTTCCTCTTTTTCTGAACTAATTTAAGGCAACTAATGCTATCAATTTCTGAATATTTCCTTTACAAGTATGTATGCAAGGCTGAAAACATATGCATTGTTGGTCAAATCTACAGTCACGATGACCTGTGACACACTGTACAGCCAAATGCACAACAGTCACGATATGCTGTGACGCAGTCTGCCCAGTAACACAACAACCATGATATCTTGAGACAAACTGCCTAGCCAATGTTGACATGCTGTGATTCAATCTTCCCGGCTACACGACAGCCACGATATCCTGAGACACTGCACTGCCTGACCTACGGTGATATCCTGTGATGCAGGCTGCCCAGATACACAACAGTCATGACATCCAGTCGGCAAGAGCTACTGCCGGGTAAGTCCAACCAGCGTGACAACATCCCTGGCCATGATATTCTGCGATACACTGTTTGGGCCAGCTACACAACAGTCACAATATCCTGTGATGCAGCCTGGCCAGCTACACAACAGTCATGATATCCAGTCGGCAAGAGCTACTGCCGGGTAGGTCCAACCAGCGTGACAACATCCCTGGCCATGATATTCTGCGATACACTGTTTGGGCCAGCTACACAATAGTCACAATATCCTGTGATGCAGCCTGGCCAGCTACACAACAGTCATGATATCCAGTCGGCAAGAGCTACTGCCGGGTAGGTCAAACCAGCGTGACAACATCCCTGGCCATGATATTCTGCGATACACTGTTTGGGCCAGCTACGCAACAGTCACAATATCCTGTGATGCAGCCTGGCCAGCTACAAAACAGTCATGATATCCAGTCGGCAAGAGCTACTGCCGGGTAGGACCGAACAGCATGACAACATGCCTGGCCATGATATCCTGTGATTTGCTGTCTGGCAATCTACACAAGTCATGATATCCTGTGACACATTGCCTGTGTGAATAGTATTCCATGCTGCATGAGCCCCCACAAATCTACAACGCTAACAGAAAATTAAGATTTATTCCAGTGGTCCTTACAGCAGTAATAAGTGTCTGAGGCCTTTTGAAGGAGAATTTACCAAGCTGGTAACGAATATGGTCGCAAAACTTTTTCGAAAAACTGCGACATTGTAAACTCATTAATTTGCAACTGCTCTCAATAGTTACTGTCACCTACAGCCTTCCTTTTTGTAAAAACACTCTCTGCAAGTCCATCTTTGATGTGTTCTACACAAGTTCAATTTATCACTGTACTTATTTTGTGAGTAACTGCAAATGAAGCATCAGCAAGGAGAAGACATACCATTAACGTCTGTTGAAAATTATACATCTGCCACACATTGCTGCATAATTTCCATTGTGATGAGGTATACTGCTGACAAACATGTTATAAATGAACTTTGACTCCTGCTTTGAGTAAATCATCCCAAAATTCACCTGGTTTGGATGGATTTTACGTTCCACTTAACGAAGATCATCCAAGAGACTGAAGAGAGGCAAAAATAGACTGACACTCAAAGGTGGCAGTATGAGAAAAGAACTGTAAGTCCAGACATAAGACCAAGATGCTATCACAGAAAATGTCAAAGGTTGCCATTCAGCTGAGCTCCAGTATGGCAGTACAAAGAAAACTATTAAAGTGAGTGGAGACAGGTCAGTTCCAAGTATATTGGGATATCAGGTTTAGAGATAATCTGAATCAGGAGGGCTCTTCCCATCCCCCCTTTTTTTTTATTTTTCTTCATATGTCTAGCTTATGTTGAGTCATATCACTTGGTCCGATACGAACCTGTGACAACAATTTAATATGATCAATCATGACAAAAGTTGTACAGATCTGGCACTTTATTAGTATTTCAACAGTTCTTTTTTTTTTAACAGTTCTTTTTTTTTTTTCATCCACACCATATCCTTTAAGCTCCTTCGGATTGATTGTTTCTTGGAATTGCCCGAGTCACAAACAACAGATCAGTAAGAGTGCTTTATAGCCTCTGAGAAACTCACACAATCACAAAAACTCAACGGTGCTGAGAGACTCCTAAAGTTTCTACCTGTGAGATGGTAGTTTTCTAGATCAGCCGGCAAACCATCAAATGCGTCAATGTAGTCATGTACAATAAGTGGTCTGCACCGTATGTTGCACCTACGGCAGGACAATGAGGCACAAACAGGGTTGAGGTGATATTAAAGTCGCTCTCAAGAAAACTTTCTCTTTTTCTGAACTCACATGCATCTTTCTCATACAGCAACATCACTGAAAATTACTTTAAGTGGAAAGAATAAAAAATACATCAAGACTAGCCTAGCAAAGTGAATGGAAATTTAAACAAAAGTTTACCAATTAATTCTGCACAACAAAACTGAAGAGTCTGTACAGTAGGAGTCAGTGATTGCTTAAATTAACATATTTGTTGGCTGGAAACCCCATCACAGCAACGTATATTACAAGCAAAGTACAATTTATTCATTATTTCCAACAAAAAGTTACTAAAAATCTCCAAGAAGATGGTATGCACAACATGCATGCCAGTACACATTTCTGTAAAAAAAAAGTCTGGTGACCATACTTAACACAGCCTCACATTTAGTCTCAACATATCTTGTCTTTATTCTTTAAGACCGGCAACAATAGAGTTAAATATAATGTACACAATATTTACAAAAACTGGGCAGTCTCGGGGACTGCTTTGCCTGTGATGGTGACATCACTACTCACTCGAAACAACTCTGCTGGTGAAATTTGAATAAACAAGGTCACAATCAAAGTCATCATTAAGTCACAGTAAGAGAGCATTTGTTGTGCGCAGGCAAGTAATGTAACACATCCTTGTAAAAGACAGAACCCAAAACTTTGTAAAACAAAGACAAACAACCATTTCTCAGTAGAGTTTCAAACCCAATTGCTCTCTCCTTTTGCGTGAATTAAGTTGGACCACAACATTCTGGGAATGTAAACTAGCTGAATTTCATTATCACTCTCATATTACACCTCCCACAGTCCTGTCAAGAAGCTTACACACGTATTTCAGTTACTCTCTGTAATTTAAGTATGTGTCCATCCTTTCCTGAGTCCACTGGCTTCAAGCTGTCATTTTACATCTTCCTTTTTTTGACAGTTTTCATATTGATGAGCTGTGATTTTGTAGCATCACAACTTCTGGATCCCATTTCATAGGGTAACAACAAGACATAACATACAAGCAGCATGTAAATGCACTCCACCATCCTCCAGAATACTTTGGGAGATGGGACAGAACTGGTAACAAATTAGGCCTTGAACAAGAGATTCAATTCAAAGATAAGTCAATGAAATCAACATATATGCGAGTAACGGACACACATTTTGCACTCTACCTTGTGCGTGACTGACTGGTCGTGAACAGTCATTTTGAACAAATCCAGAAATATTCACTTTGAATTCTTCACTACCAAACTCCCATTTTATAACTTAATTTACGCTTTGAAGGATGGCAAGAAATGGCACATTTCAGGTGAGACGTAAGATCAATTTCTAAATGTCAATTTCTACAAATATTATGTAATGAATATTCAATTTTCTGATCAATAAGGGATGTTTGCTTCTGCTATAAATATCATCACTCGGGCAAGTTTTATGCAAATAGGCATCAAAAAGCAAATTTGTGAAAGTTTGCACAGCAATTTTGAGAGGATGAGACCTTCCATCTCAAACACAGAGAAGATAAAAAGCAGACACCGTAGTATGCCAAAGTCACCTTTGTATCGATCCTGGATTTTCTGAATTTGGCCAAGTATCTGACAAGAAGGTAAATGTAACAGAAGCTTGAATGAAGTGTTCAGTTCTCTAAAACAAAAGACAGGGAGCTACATATATTCTTCCCATCATTAGTTTCTTATGTTCAACTGGCCTGCACATGACACGAAAATGTGCAAATTACAGACCTGCCAACCTCTGAGATCCCAGAACTGTCCTTTGAAACATGACGAGCTATAATTTGTCACTTAAAACTGTATTTTCTTTTCTATAATCCTCAGTAAGCTTACAAAGTAAGCTCTGAAAGCGGCATAGGTCTACAGATTATTCAACTTACTGGTAACTAGCCTAATAACAAGATTGCCATACAGTTTGCATACTGTTGAACAAAAGCCCTTGTTATTCTTTTCACTGTAAGTTGTCTCAAAATTTGACAAATATTACCGATAATAAATGCCATAAAATTCAGTGAGTTGATACTAAATAGTGACATTTACATACCTAAGTAAAGCCTAATGTTCGTTAGTGTGAGAAATGGGATTAAAAATACCAGGCTCTCTCATCACAAAATGTTAACATACCTCTCTACTGCATAATTAATAGTAAGTAACAAAACATGGAATCCAGAAGATCTCAAATCTCAATTTTGACAAATATGTGACAGGCTAAAAATAACCTAGGCCTGTCATAAATTAAGTGCCACCCAGATAAGTAGCATTGTCCTAGCCATAGGTTAGTCTTCGTTTCTGCAAATGTGGTATGCTATGCCATACTCATACTGCCATAGGATCCACTGCACAGTGAATGCCATGGTAGTTCAGTTACTCTAAGCATGGACAAATGTCTGTGGATACAACTTTCTGATTTGCGAAATCAGTCCTGAATGTGTTCGTTTTGTCGGTCACTTTGCACAAATCACAGAGGAGCTACTATACATTGTATGGGATGTAACACTAACAGTCCATGTCCTACACAGTATATCCTGTGTAGCCAAGCATGTGCATGTGATTAACGCAACAAAGATTTCCTGGTCTATCAGAAACTCTCTGAGACACGTTTTAGTCTCCCGGTCCAGCCCTTTGGGTAATAATTTCGGCAGGCAAGAACATATACAAAATTCGTATTTTGAAGGGGAAATATGGTACCATCGTACTTGGAATGATTTTCCCGACAAAAATGGCAAAATCGCGCACTAGTTGGCAGGTCTGAAATTGCAAGCAAAGACACTTTACAATGCGGTGTCTTTTTCACCATAGCAGGGAAGTCTCCAAATAAAAAACTAGTGAAGTTTCCACTCAAACCTTTCTCAGATCCCCTCTCATCTTTCAAACTGTCTTTTTATTATCACCAGTCTGCCTGGCCTCACCCAAAAGTTTATATGTTTGCAAAGCATATACGATGGTTCACTTTGAGAAGGGAATAAAGTGCTTTTACAATCGATGCGACAAAGACAGCAAAGTGCATAAAGTACATCATCAGATGAGAGAGGTAAAGGTTACTGTTCTCTTTCTCTCTCTAAAAAAACAGACAAGTGTGCATCTAATTGTTAACTGGAACTCCTCTAACTGTAAAAATCTCACTTCTGTCAAGGTTGCTGAGCTGGACCGTGTAAGAGCATGGCTCCAAACAAGGGAACCAATCACTTTTGGTGAGATTTCAGATATTCTCACCAGGACAACTGGTAGGGTAAAAGGGCAATGCCCCAGCAGAGTCCAGGGAGCAACATCCCTGGAGCACTCTATATCTTTAATCACTGTTATGGGAAAGTACTTGTAAATTATTTGAATGTTAACTCAAAAGGCCGCTTCTCTCATCATATTTACTGCACTGAGTGAAGTGAGCAAAGAACCGTAAGGTGTAAACTGATAGTGAATGTGAGAGTGATAGCGAGAATTACTACTTGCTGGTGAAGCTGTCCCCGTGACCCACTGCAGCTGCAACCCTGGTTTCATGCATAATACTAATTTATCTAGAATAACCTATTGTGTAGAGATGCTTTTGCTCTTTTGTTCTCATGTTTTGACACTGCATCTCCTTTCCCTCCTAGCGCTTTGTTTCGCTTGAAACAGTTAATGAGAATGGATACTGAGGTTGGATGTAAACGAGGATGAATAAGGGATAAATAGGCATGGATAAGGATAACAGGTGATGAATACAGGCTACCTAGGGATAGATAAGGGATGACAGATGATAAGGGATAATCAGGAACTGATAAGAAAGGGATAACAGATGATGAATAAGAGATATGTACTGTAGGGATCTACACAGGATATCAGGTAATGAATAAGGGATAAATAGGGATGGAAAAGGGAAATCAGATGATAAGAAATATGGAGGGGTGAAAAAGAAATAGCAGATGATGGATAAAGGATGCAGGTGTGAAGATGCACATGATAATCATCTCTATACATTGAAAAGTTTTAAATGAAAAACAACTTGAACTGATGTTACATAGATGTAAGTGAGGTACAAAAAAAAAAGGGAAAATTCTTCAGTAACCCTGAGCTAAAAGCCATACTGGGGAGGGGTCCCCTTCCCTTTGGCAAATTTTTACTCTCAGAAAGGAGCTTAGCCTAGAAGCAAACTGGCGCTGTCAATTTTACTGATGACATTCTTCTTAAAACACCAGAAGATATTTTTGGTAGGAAACTGCTTATCATTTCCAGTTCCATTTGCAATTATTACTTGCTGACCCATCTTACGAATGGCTGCTGTTCTGCCAGACTCCGTTTTAACACATTCCCAGGATCCCCTGTACTGTACCAGAGTTGTGAAAATATCGTTGTTCACTACTTCAGTTCAACTTCAAGCAACACAACACTGTGCATGTAAACTAACACTAGCCTAACATAGTAACAAACTGCTTGTACAGAAACATTAATACATCTGAAGTCTAGCTCTATGAAAAGTATTGTTAGGCTGGTACACCTCCAACAATGGGGCCACACCATATCAAATCCTAGCACTCTTTTCTACACGCCACAGACAACACTCTTAGATGCAAACATTTTACGCCAATGGCTTCACTGTGAGACCTCATTTTTCTTTACGATTACAACCTCTTATAACATAGTACAATTAACTTCCTTCAAACAGCTTTGAAATCGTTACAAGATGAGTTTCCTGACAAACTAAGTTTTGAAACTCTGAGCCCTTTTCTTTTTGACTAGACTGGTACTATTAACCAGATCATGCATGCTCAATATCTTAGCATGCCAGAGACTCCATTCAAGTACCACATACAAGATACCCCTTGGGTGAGTCTTCCAGGTTGAGTGTCTCCTAATCCTGTGCACTCTCTTTAACAAATCTATTCTGATTTCCTTAAAACGTCATTGAAAAGAGGATTTTTTTCTTTCAATCAAGCCAAAATTGCTTCTAATTGGTCACCGTCTTCGACCCGACTTTAGGATTTGCAAATTACCTTTCATCTCAGTCACCTGCATGAACTTTGTTCAAGGTTCCTACACTGTGTATGTATCTATACTAAGCACGTACATCTACACACAGGCAACATGCTATCACACACGTTACTACTAGACCTTTCCTAAATGTGTCCGAAAATACATCAGTTGACTTATTTACTTTCTAAGAATATTTTCCGTTAATTTGCTTTAAAAATTAATGTGAACATCCGAAGAATGCAACTGTAGAAGTTTGAGGAAATTTTTATGAATAGTTTGTTTCAAAATTCTGTGAAGCAAAGCAGATTTAAAGGTTAGCCATCATTTGTCCGACATGCTGTTGGACGATCCCAATATAATTGTAGGGTTGAAAATTCAACTCCCAAATAAAAGTCAGTCTTGACTATTGAATATTCTGGAGTTCCTGCTCAGAAATATCACAATACACTCGTTTCAAAATGCCCATCATCAGCAGTGACAGAAAACTAGAAATGATATGACTAGCCATCCAATTGAGTGCAAACGCACCAAGTTTATTGCGAAAAACGGGCCGTAATGATTTAAAACTAGCAGACCGTTAGCAGCACTCTCGCATTCAGGAGAACTTCACAAAAATAGCAGATTGCAATGATCACATGGTACATCGTTGCACAGTACAATACAATGGGGGGCTGATCTTAGCAGTTGGGTGTTCGTTGGGAAAGTACCGAAACTTGATTGGAATTTTAAAATATACCGGATTTCTTTATAAATATGGAAAACTTACATCCCCGTAAACATGTATTGGTCCTCAGAAATTACTGCAGCAGCAATCATCCAGCGTGTGTAAGTGACATCAGTACGTTTGCATAATTATTCGTTTGCACAGCGAATTCCCAATTTAGCTGCCACTGCCAGTTTACTCTCAGATTTATTGTTCTCTGCTGAAAAATAAGTCACTTTGCTATTCACTTTTCATTTCACATTTATGGAAAATCATTCCAACTTTTTTAGCCCTTAAAAGACTTTTGTCTTTACTTTTGTACAAAGAGTTTATTTTTGTCTACTTTAAAACCAGTACTTGCATCCTCTTCAGTGATTTCATTTCCGATCCACCAAGTTTTACAGACCTCCTTCAAAGACTCCCTCACTATTTTCTTTCACTTGTCCTCAAATTGATGGTCAATTAAACAGGATAACGCACTTCCTGTTTTTTCCTTCTTCCTTGATCTGCATATTATTGTCTACTGTTTACTTCCCTGGGAAAATGAAAGACATTGAAGCTACACATAAATAAATAAATAACGGGACTGCGTTCAATAATTTTCATTCACCCTTGGGGTGGTCTTAGAGATTCCAAGCACAGTCTGAGTATTTTGAGTTTTCTCTTTTCTGTTCTTCACATTATAAGTTTAAGTTTTGATTAATTATGTCTGACATATCATTATTTTTCAGACAATGAGCATGGTTACGAATACGTAATGCACATCATAGTAGACAACTCAAATACTTCTCTTGTCATCACACATTAGCATACGTCACAAATAAAATTACACACAGCTGATGTGCTGCAATACAAAAACGTCATACATTTCATCAACACAGAGCAACTTGATAAATGCTCCTTTCGGCTTGTGCCACAAAGTCAAGGAGACAAATTCAACAAGGTCTTCTAATTTCTTGGAAACGACCTACAGGGAATCTAGGGAGGCTTAACTGCAACAGCCGATGGAAATATTGTTGAAACTGACTATTTCACATTAAAGATATGGAGAATATATTGGCCTCTAGTATACAGAGATTTCTACTGTAAGTGCAAATTATTTCAGTTTTAAATTAACAATGTTGACAAAGGCTCACTCGAAAATTGACTTTTGCTGGCAGTGTTGATCCTCCATCTCCTAGGGCAACTTTAAAGAGCATCAATTGACAAAATTTCACACTTGGAGTCCACAAGGAAGATCAGGTCCCAGGAGGTATTTTCACTTTGATTGGGGCATGATCAGAAAAGCAGATGAGATGCAAAGAACTAATGTGAAGTGCTGCGGTAGAGGGTGTACAACTTTCAGGACTATAGACCTGTTCATACTTACAAGAAAGGATACACCAAGTAAGAATACAATCCATCAACATGTTTTGAATGTTCAATCGTATTCTTTGGATGACGAAGAGAAAGGATGTGCTTATTTCTGTATTAATACATTAACTTAGGGTAGGCTTATATGAAGCATATACCTTTATCTGGCCTGGAACTACAAAGACACATATAGTCTTGCCAAACCTGAAATATATTTTCAAATTTCAGATTCAACACCTGATAATTCTATATAGGAAGTATTAACAAAGTCCTACTTACAAAATGTTGTGATACTCATGTAAAGTGCAAGATCAAACGCTAAATATCACTAAACTGCATTCTTCTGTATAGCTGGCATACCACAGGTGTAGGTTACGGCCAGCAAAACCAAAGGCCTGGGAGACCAAAGTCCTGTGAGACCGAAGACCAGCGGGACCAAGGCCACCTTTGTCGCAGAATATCAAAAACTAAATTTTGTCACATGCAGCCGTAACTGGGATGAATAGAGCTCTGTGCTTAAAGAAAGTTCTGAATACAGGCATGTAGGACAATTTCAATGGTCTTTAAATATGATGCACTAGATGTCTAAAACTTTAATTACACGTGACCTAATCTCTTTCTTCATATATCGGTCATAACATGGTTGAAAACCAACTATACAATGTTTTATGCAAAATACTGCCAACATATGGGGGGGTTCATGGGGACTCTAAAAAATATCATTTCCTTTCAGCTTTGACCCACAGTATTTTTTCTTGATATTGTTTTCCATTCTCAATTAAATTCCGAGTGTAGTCCTGAATGGCTGGTCACAAGTCTCTAATTCTAGTGCCCATTTCTGAGTACTCTCTGGACATTTTAAAAACGCAGTGGGACGAGCCCACCCCCCTTCCCAACCAAACGGCCCTCAGTCAGGTATAATATGGTGCAACACAAGTGTGCTATTGCAAAGTAAGATCTTTTAAAAAATTCAGATTTTAACTTACTTGGCAAATTTTTGGAAACAAATTTTTGAAATTTGCTGCTTATTATTTGTTCATGTTGTAACTTAGGTCTTTTGGTGAAATTGGCTCTTATTTCTACAGAAATTACTCTGGAAAAATCCAAATTTTAGACAGCTTACATTTAGTACTAATGCTCACAAATTGACCTAATTGTGACAATTAATATTACAACATTTAACAGCTATCTTATTGTTACAACATTATTTTGCAATCAGCCTGTAAATTGTTGAAAATGATAAATTGCTGCAGCTTTAAGACTTTTAGACTTTCTGGTCTAAAAGGAAGGCTGGTATCTCTGGAGGCTTTCAACAATATTGTTATAATTAATGACCACCAGGTTAATATAAAACACAGATTTTACAAACTGGAATGTGTCTTTCGAATTGAAAGTGTATGCATCCAATGACAAAAAGCTGTCCCATCGCCATGCAAATACCACCAGCTGGCTTGAGTAAACATTTAGGCCTAACAGAAAATAAAAGCTAAAATAAGACAAAGGTTGAATATTGAAATATAAAGCTGACTGTCGGCTTAATATGGCCAAGCCAAGAATACTGTATGAATAATGTTTGTCATTTGACAAACTGTCGACATCTTACAGAGCTAATGGCTACATTATATATGAAGCAAAGCTGCATGGCTAACCCTAAACTTGATGCTTAGAGCTATCTGGAAGAAGGTATGTACGGATTGTTCACCACCATTATACAGTCCTTTAAAAAAAAAAAAAGGAATCCAAACATCTAGGTACTTGTGAGAAATATTTTATACATGTAACTTCTTGTGCAGGGCTTTTCTATCCAAATCAGTTAGATCCTAATGTATCACTTCTACATTCTTGCTGCTGATCTAGTCAAAAAGGAGATTGTGTGGATACATTCACCAGAAATAATTCATATGTCAATGTACAAATCAATTCAAACAATTGAAAAATTTGGTGATAATGAGTGATGTCGAGACTCTTGCAAGACTTGAAACTTTTGAGACTAAAGATCTGTACTTATTTCAGGTTCAGTGTTAAGTGGGACAAGGACTGACAACTTACATGGAGAGTCAACCCTGGCAGAGACAATATCAGCATGGAAGCAAAGAACTTTAAGTTAATGTTTTGTAACTGGTGGATAGGTTAGTCTTCATTGGCACCTACAAATTGTTACAGCATTTATGCTTTCAATTTTAATGAATTTTGTGATCATGGTAAATGACAACTATTTAAAGCTTTGCAACCAGGAGATTTGGGTTTGATCCCTGGCTGAGCCACAGTTAGATGGGTTACCATTTTCCATCCAAGAGAAATTTAATGTTTTCCCATCTGAACTGGCCTTGTGAAAAAAGATACCAAGTTGTTTAGTTGGAAGTCACCAAAATGAAGTTACAATATTAAGTAATATAAAAACCACAGGTTTGTGTCACAAAACAACTATCCTTCACAGCCTGAAGTAGCAGCATTGAAAACATAGTGGAAATCTTGAATAACATACTGCTGTGTCATGTATAACCAATATGAATCTTACTATTTTAAGACAAAATTAAACATTAATTCTGACAAATTTTCAGTATGTTTAGTATGTTACTACTATTAATAAAAATGATGTGTCACACTAAATGTAAGTACACAACTATCATTCTAAGAGCTAAAGAATGTCACTGTAGAGTGTTGCCTTTTCAATACATTATTCATTGTGGTCACAGTAGGTGGCCTGATGTATGTTATGTGTTGCTACACCACTTCAATGGTTCAATAGTAATTTGTGTGCCATTACATATGATCCATAGATACAAGGTGTTCAGCTCAGACTGGAGCTCATGCTTCTCCTGTAGGTGTGGTTAAATTATCACTTTCAAGATGCTTGGGAATCATCTCTTCTGGTTAATTAACCTTTTAACGACCATGTACAAAAATGCACTTTCATTATTTCTCAATACATGAATTGCACTCAGAGTTTCTGTGACTTACAAAACCAGAAAGATGCAAACAGCCCTTGGAAAGACATTACATAGACCTACTGTATTTATAGTCGTACAGGATAATGTTACCACACAGACAGTAAGGAGGTTGTGTGGTCAAATGGTCAACCAACAATCTTTCCTTTAATTCTTCCTTACCAAACTAGACACTACTGTAAGTAGGGAGTTGTTACTTAACTGTGAAAGTGACTGGATACTAAAACAATCCCTGACCTCCTTCTCTGATGAGGTTGGTGTTCTCAGTTGAGGTTGGTCATCTCATAAAGAAGTTTGTCCCACCGGTAATCGTTACTACCCAGCATGTAGGGTAATGGTAAAATATATGTTATGGACTATAGGTTTACAGAAATACTCATTGTTCAAAAGGAAAGGCACAGGTATACATGCACAGATGATCCCCATTGACATAAAATAGAGTAAAGGGATAATGTTCTCACTGTCCTCTGTGTGATACTACACTTTTTGTGTAGGGAATAGGTTCAGAAATAGTTCAACCTGATGACTGACCTTGTGGACTATATTACAGTGACACCATAATACTGTCAAAGAGGCTCATTGAGTTGTCTTGTGAAATTCACTCAATTTTTCTAAACCGGTCAAGTTTCCTTCACATACTAGTGACAAACAGTCAAGCCAAAAGGATCCCAAAGTTTTACATACGTTGGAACATTAATGAGTGAGTAACCAACGATTAAATTTGGTTTTTGAAACTTTGTGACCAGACATTTTCACATTAGTACATTCACATGCACACAATCAGAGCAAGTGACGGTCAACAATTTGAAAAAATTGACAGTTTGCATATAACTATTGGATGTGAAAGTTGATTAATTATGCTAACTGTGAGTATTGTCATGTGTTTGTATACTTCAAAATCACCGCAATCTTAACTGATATCAACTCAATGAGCCCCTTTAAGTATTGAAACTGCACAATGTTACATAGGTGCTGTGACATGAACAGACCCAGAGGAATCAATAAGAATCAACATAATATATGGCAAAGCAATGTACTATACAGGCTATTTTTAGAAACTTACACCATACTGTACAGAAGTTCTCCAGGTGGGAACTTACCACCTTCTCTGTCAAACCATGTGGAATCGTTGAATGTTCTGCAAGTGTTATATCTGGGTACTAACAGTTTTCTATGAAAGCTACCCTGAGCCGTGAATAAATGTAAGAAATATGACACAATTAACTGTCATACAGTTCAATATCAGGATTGTGCCAAATACATGTATGTTGGACTGAGCAACATGATTAGTGTCATAGAACTTTGAAATTATATATTACACACATACAAACAGAAAGTGTGTAGCCACAGCATGAATAGCCACAGCAATGAATCCCCAAAATTAAGAAATATGGACTATTTTTCTTTTTTGTCTGTTTTTCTTCTTTTAGGGATGTTCAAATAAATCAACATCAAGAGCAGTGTAACTGCAGTTAGCTGGAAAACAGATACCAGTGAAATGAAGCTTAGCTACATATTTAGCTTGTTGTTTATGAGCAGAATGAAGGAAGAGTAGAGCTCAAGCAAAAATCAAGGTTTTAGAGTGACTGTGTGGTTTCTAAATACCATAGAAACTGACACGAAAAAGGAGCAAAACAGCATTCTTGACGACAAAAACTCTTCCACTTAAAATCTGAATCAATTGGAAGCACTTTCATAGCTTAGTGATATTTCTGATATTGTAGCATGCTGATTCCAGCCAAATTGGCAGCCACAATCAGGGGCAGATTCATGGATGAGGTTGCATGAAAGTCAGTAAGATTTGCATCAACTTAAGGCCATAAATGAGGAACACTAGTTTGATAAAACATGAAAATTTCCATTATCTGAACTGTAAAAGTAAATTAGTGTGTTCTTACTAACACCTTTGTGAAAAGGATGTTGATAATTTTTAGCACTGTCCATCATGCAGACAAGCCTGTTATACTGCTAGATCTAGCGACCTCACTCTTCCCTTATTATCATATCATCTGAATTGCTTACATTGCTCCTATCTGTCTCTCACAACTAATAGACTCACACTGAAATGATGCCCGGAACCTCTGGTAACTTTAATATCAGCACTGCCCTCTATAATAACCTTCTTGTTCTACCATATTATCTTAATTATATTAAAACTCTGTGATAATGCTGCAAATCATGTAAAAATGTCCTTCTGATGTTACAAGTTGTACTTATCTTCATCATCAGTGATCACTCAAGTTCAAGCATGGTTACCGGAATTCAGGTAAGTGAAGCATTAAAAAAATCAGGAAATCAGTGAATACACATGTTAGTTACATGTATAGTTTAATGCCATAGCCACAGATTCTGCCACAAGGGGACACAAACACCCAGATAAAAGAGTGTAGGAACTGAGTTCTTGTTTATCTTTGCTGTTCTTTCTCTTCACTTCAACAATATTTATCTATGCGAAATGCTTCAAAAATCTTGTGTGCTTTGTTAAGTTCATAGTAGTGTTTGCATCAGGGTAACTTGATATCCTACTGACCATGTCAGGACACGCTCCTGAAAATGCTTCCAGGATCCTAAGTTTCACTAACATACATTGTACGTATAACAAAACTCAGCATACAGTGTATCTAAGTACAAGCAACATCATTTGTAATCCCCAAAACTTACTGTTATGGGGATTCGCTAGCGACGTACTCACCTCATACTGTATAACATATGCATCACTGTACTGACCATGGTCTAGCATCTGGCAATTTTGTGTGTGTGTGTGTGTGTGTGTGTGAATCTGGTCACCGCCCTTCCGTAATGCATAGGTTATATGAGGTGAGGGAGTACGTGCTGTGAATTGCCAGTACATATGATATGGTATTATATTAGCATACAAATGAAAATGTCACATTATGACTTCACAACAAACTCGAAGCCTAACAGAAGTTATATTTTCAGCTACCAGGGTACGTAACCAACTGCAGATGATGGATACCTGCACCCAATTTTGGACCTTGTTTAAACACTACTACTGTATATATACTCTCACCATGTCCTTGGCACAAGTTTCAAAAGAGCCAGTGTCAACTGCAAACATTTTCAGGTTACTAGATCTAAATATATCCAAGGTCCTGCTAAATCTAACTGTGAATCTGATTGGTACTGGCCACCATGATTTCTTGCCATTTTCAAGAAGTGTGTTTTAGATCAATGAGTGGTAGCTGGTTATTCTCGAATCATTCCTTCTTTCTTTTTCTTTTTCTTCTTTTGAAAGTCCTTTCAAGTATTTAACTGGCCTCAGTACTCTGGTTATAATACCTTGAGAAGAAATTGCTACCATAGGAAGCCTTACACAGCTTGCATGAAACCTGACAAGTTGAAGCCACTGTGGTGATCCATAGAATATTGCTACTCACAACAACAGTCTGCTCCATTTGAACTTAATAAATATTTGCATGGTGTGTAGAGGTATGAGTAACTGTTGCGTGTTGAAAGGTTCTCTTTTACTGAACTCCTAGCTCCCAGAGGCAGGAGATCCACAAGGCTGCAACAATATAGGATTTATAACAGCCTGCATGCTTAAAGATATAAACATTTCAACTCTTAGAAGAAACATGGAGATTACACAGGATTTTACTGCAATGTTTAGAGAAGTTCTGCTTTTGATGAGTTTGAGGTGTGAAGTAAATAGATTACTCATCAGGATGTCAGTCTATCACTTGTAAACTTGGTCACCTATGTCATGGAGGTTGGGATAAGAAGAGGGATATCCATTCCAATCAAGCATATCATCCTGTGTATACAACAAATGAGAACAGGATATATTAGCAGCAGCTTACGTCTTGTTTTGACAGTGCCGTCTGACAAACGAACAGCACAAATATCAGTGCTGCATAAAGCTGAATATTATTTTCAGGTAATAACAGCAAGTGACAAATGTGCATGTCTTCACAAGATGATGGTAAGCTAAATGAATCAGATTCTGATGAATCTGAAACATTGACCGCCATTCACAATAATCATGAAAAAATAAATCCTAAAACTGAACTGGTTTGTTATTTCCTTATGACTCACTTACCATTTTCAACACAACTCACACACTGACATCTATCATGCGAAGAGTACTGGAATTCTTTTGACACTGCATCTAGGGCAGTAGAGTCTATTTCCGGACTAGCATGTCCTTTCCATTTAGCCCCAAAATTAATTTCTGCTCTGTTTATAAACAGTCTACAATTACATTTATTATGACGATACACTTCTTACTCTTAGCATGGTAGTAGGAGTGCAGTTATTGTGTTACGACAGGTAAGTGGGAGGATAAGTCACCTGTAAATACCACTCAACTACGGCCAAGACAGCCATCCCAAGACATCCAACGCGCCCCCAAAACATCCCTCACCATCTCCACCAAGCCCAGATTCAAAAGTACAACCCGAAAACAAGGCCTAACAACTTATGAGAATAGCTTTAATCTCTCATACTTTATGTGTCATTACTCTTTGCCAAATTCCATGCTGACACACACTACAATGACTACATCTGTAAAGAAACATGTAATGGACATGGCTCCACACTGCTGAAATATGTCGCCGAAATTTACAACCATTTACATCAGATATCAAACAAGTTTATGTACAGCTTGACTAGTACACATAGCAAACTAATACAGTGAAGTACCTACTTAAGGATTCCATGCCACTGAAGACTTTTTTCCCCGCTCTGGATTTAAATCAATGTATGAACATCCTCGATGAACGACCCAGGTGGAGCTTTCAAACAAAGTGGCTCCAAGAGTAAATTGATGGCATTTGAAATGACATTTTAAGGTGTGCAAGTATAATGAACAATGTGATCATCATCATTTAAAGTGTACCTAAAGCCAAACATTTCAAAACTAGCCTATGTGTAACAAAGCTCAATAAATGAATTCAAATGATCCAACTCCCATCTTCACGAGACATTCCTGAGCTGAGATATGACATATATGTTAAAACTTATTCACTCACAAAAGCAATAATTTGTGATGTCACTAATGAATTCCTCAAATTACTTTCTTTCTTTTTCTTTGTTTTTTTTTTCAGGAAGCCATTGCACCTTGGCCGAAATGTGATCGCTGTGTCACACTTAGGGAGTTAATATGCCCTCTCCATACAACATGCTATCCAAGAACACAGAATGGGCCCAAGGTTACAGAAGGTTCAAGGTTACAGAAGGTTCAACATATACAAACATTTCATTTCCAAAGGAAATAAAAAGCAGTTCATGTGAGTTGTGCAAGATATTTCAAATTACGTAAATACCTTTCATTTTTTATATCTCAGGCTTCTCAGCAATGAAAAAAGCCATGAGGATGGGAGTTGGTTAAATGCTATTTTTCCAACCTTTAAAATTTAAATGTATGTATGTAATTCCTTTTTTTTTTTCTTTTGTAGTTCTTAGACAATAGCTTCACTTTATGGAGGTCTGCAACAAATGGCTGTTTTACGCTGTCTGCCTTAACATGTGATGTGGCACCAAATTTTATGGATTTTTCATCTTCAGAAGGGCTGTCTCATGATTCCAACATCATCATCTCATGCACTTCCCAAACCCTATGACACCAATCAACCTCAGGGAAAACAGCAAGAACTGTTGGGAATCCAACCTCCATAATCTCTGAGCACAAATTTAGGGGGACTGGCAACAAACTTAAAGAATGAAGTAAAAGGACTGCAGAGCATATATTGAAACAGGTTTGATGCCATCTATCTGTCAAACAGGGAAACATCAGAGGAGTACTGTAATTGACATACCACTGATTATAGGAAACATGTCTGTATGGTACAGGAAAACAGTGAAAGCCCCATTGACCTGGTAATGACAGGGTACCTCCAATAGCCTCTTCTTTCATAAAATGCAGATACACTTGAACAGTCATTTGTAAATGCCATTTGTCACAAAAATAACATCTTCACTCTACTGAAAGCCAGTGTCTTTTACCAGACCCTCAGCACATCAGGATGGCAGAATGGGAAGGAAGGCACTAGTCTGGTATTAGATCTGACTAGGTGTTAAAAAGTTATCAGCACAATTGGCATGGTACATCGGAGTGCAGTTGTTAGGTTGAGACAGATGAGGAGTGTATATAACATCTTCACTTTACATTAAGAATTGTATATAAGTCAGATGTGAGTAACTGTAATTTGCTATCTGTCTTATCGCAATTGGTAATCATCATTTTAAGCTCCATAACTTGCTTCTCTACCATTGATATTGGTGAGTAGTTCAACAGGCCATAGTTTATCTGCATATGAAAAAAATCACAGATCTGAGTACATGTGTGCATAATGACAGGGCCAGAGAGCACAGTCTGTAAGTCAAGTAAGTAAAAAAATTACATTTAGCATATCCCCAGCCTACTTTCTAATTCTTTAACAAAAATATCTTTTCAATGATCTCTGTTTTAAAGGACATTTTTCCTTAGCAAAGCTGACCAAAATTCTGCCACTAGTAGAAAGTTGGAAACAAACGACGGCACTCACTGAATTAAACCAGAAATGTGCCACACACTATTCCTTTGAAAACTTAGTTTTAAAGTCATGGATGAGAAGCAGGAGACACTTGTAAATCACTACAGAGGGACTCTCTACTACCAATTGATGTAGGGCCTATTTCAAGAACTTAAACTGCGTTAAAGGACAATACATTCAAGTAAATTCACAACCTCTTCTGGGGCTCAGCAGCATAACAACTTATTGTTTCCGGCAGACAAAAGTGTTTTTTTACAATGCCTAACACATCATATTGGCAAAGGGAGTGCAACTCACTGATTGGAGGAGCCCACGATCATGACGTTTGTATATATTTTGAATCACATGAAAAACATGTATGCCATGTACGGTCTGGTTTTCTTCCCTATAAAAATGGGTGGTAGCGCCCTTTTCACTAGTGTAGGGGGGCCCCTTTTCTTTGCACTAGTGTAGTGGAGAACCCTTTGGTTGGGTCAGCACAGTTTGAGTCCAAAATAATGTATGCTATTGCTTGAGCAAACAGTCAGGCCAGATTAGCTCAACTAAAAATATTCAACAGTTTTAATCAGAAGAATATGTCTCTGATAGAAATCCCAAAACTTACCTGGTTTATCTGGTTATTTATGAGCAACAAAAACCCTGCCTATCTCACAACACATGTACCTTCATTTTTCCTTTTCTGGTGAATTCTGCTAACCATTAACACTGCTCTCAACCACCTGAGACTCTGTCCCTTCTCATACTGCCAACCGAAGTGTCGTGACAGGTAATACCAGTGCAAACTAAATTACTGTGTCAAACATCACGCTAATACAGTAGTTCGCACATGCACTCTCTTGCAAAATTGATGGAGCTTTTCTGAGGGCCTTTAATACAAAAAGTCTGGAAAATTGTTCAGTGCACATCAGTCTTTGCCACACTCTGTTGGTCTTGCCCCAGCAAGAAAAGCAAAAATTACAAAGAAAGTGATGACATTTAATTAGGAAAAAAAGAAAAGACTACTGGATAGTTTTTACTATGAGAAGGAAGGCATAGATATGAAACTGTATGACGTTGATCAAGTTCACTAACCTGGATGTCGAAAAAGAGATTCTGTGAATTTAAGTGTTGTACACTGTTGGCATATTCATGATTCATATTGTTATTATGGGGAAAAGAAATTGCTTTTGGAACTGAATTAAAGTCTGGTTTGCTTCTGCTATTCCTCATGTTTGATGCTGATAGCTCTCCTTTATCAGAGTTTGTATTAAAGCAAGTAGATAAATAACCACAGCAAGAAATGTTGGGCGGGATGATTGATCAATAAACAAATATAAGGGTCTTTAACTTTCTGTCCATTAAGTTAAAATCGCAGAAAAATGATGAAAATCAAAATCTGGAGCACATATGTGACTAAAAATAGTTCTCACCTTCAACATCAACTTCATGGGATGAAGACCTTTACTGAGTCATTCTTATCTGCGTATTAGCACTGGACCACTTGAACTGCAAATACAAAAGAAGAAGAGAAGGCAACTGAATCAGTAGTATTAAGGCCATACTATTAACACGCATGCATGACTAAACAGCGACCTGAGACAGTCATTGCAATCATTTTTGATGGCAGTTGAGATACAGGTACCTCAATATTCAGAATAAGAGATCAAGGCGATAACTCCACACTATGGAGAGCTGCTGAATGAGACAGTGATGCTATAGTCTGGAATATGTATCAGATGATAGGTTTGATCAAGCATGACTGAGGACTGAGGTGACCAAAACACAGCCTCAGTAAAAGTTAAAGAGCATTCATTATGTTGAAACATACAGGAGACATCTCTCACAGCATCCTGTAAGCAAAAAATTTTAAGTCAGGGAGATACTAAAACAAGATTACTGATGTAAACTCAACATGTGTAACATATTCAGTAAAGAAATACAGTAGGTGCAAGATGGTGCATTGTACGCATGGGCCAAATTACCTGGACAAGTTAGCTTTAAGATGTATAAGAAGGTTTAGCTGACAGTTAAAACGTTTTCCTCAAACCACCAAAGAAGGTGAACATCATTTCAACATATCTGTTCAGCTATAACCAAGTGTCTGTCATATGACAAGATGATCACTTTTGGTGACTTCACATCCAATGATGCCCTTTCGACAGCACTCGTTTGACTGCCCTCACTATCTATACTATGCCATTGAATAGCTTATTCATTACTTCAACACCAAAGACAATGGAGATAAAACCAAGCAGCAGTGACCTAAAGCAAAACTGTTGGCTGGTTTCAAACAGGTCGACAAGAAATATGTTTGCACATGGGATGATCCATTCCTACTTTGAAAATTAAGATGTGCAGTTTTCTAGAGGTACTTAAAGGGAAATAGGGCATGTAGAATACACCAACATGAAATGAAAGAGAAATAGCTTTAGTCATTGTTAAATCATCCAGTCTCATCGATAAACACCTGCCAAAGCTTCATCTCCTCAAAACATTATGCCTGTGATTAGTAACGGAAGATGCATCGTTTGAATTTTGAAAAGTTTGGGTGAATCAATTAGTGTTGAGCAACAAATAACTGAGTACCTATTTGTCAGAAATTTATTTCTTGAAAAGGAGGCTACTGTCCTTACTCATTTTGAATAATCAATCATTCTGTGTCCACAAACATTGGTTTTAATAGTATGGACATTTTCTGTAAAACAAACACCCTATTTCCCTTTAAAAGGATAAAAAGACAACTTTGCAAATCTCTGGATTTAGCTGGCAATAACATTCAACATCAAACCAATAGAATGAACATAGTCCCACATACACACCACACCTTACCTGGTGAGACTACTTATGAATGACTTGCCACTCTTGGTACAACAACTGCACTCCCACTACCATGATGAGAATGCAAGTAACATTTAAAAATCGCCTTCAATGCCATCCATCATGTAGCGTTCAATCTCCTTCCTCCCTCCCCTCCGATTCTGTCAACTATTAGAACTGGTCCGGATTCTTGGTGAAGTAAAGATCTCAACATAACAGCAATCACGCAGTAGATCTGATATAAATAGATACAGTAGGTTTTGAGAAGTGAGCAATTCCATATGGTTCTCCCATCAACTGCTGTTACCTGCAATATACCCAAGAAGCATAGCTTTGACATCTACGAGTGACAAACTAACCTGTCACTACAAAACCACAGCACCTTTTAATTACAGTGCTCATAATGACTGGCGTCCTTTAGCATTGTTCTACATATCTCTTCATTAACCAATGTGAAATAGCACAGAATTACTCAAAGTATTACTCTAAACAACTGTTTGACTGTGTTGTGAATGTTTCATTCCAAACAATAAAGTGAACCAGTCATTTACAGCACAGCATTATTAAAATGAGAAGTTGCACCAGGGTGATCGGGAGGCCCAGATGAGAGGAGCAAAGTAAAAATGGATGCTCAACAAAATTATAATGTCGTTAGAAATATTGTCTGTAGTCAAGATTATGCCTCATTTTGTAGGATGCTGTGACATAGGCATGCTTGCTCATTAAAAAACGCATTCATTGTCAGACCTCATCATTGGACAAAAGAAATGACTGCTTCTAGTTGAAAGATTCAATTGATTTCATAGTAGTTTAAAAGACAACTACTCTCACCACAATCTAAATGCCTGTGATATTTGATACTATACATCTGACCATCCCATCTTACAAATGGATAACACCCACCAGTTTTCCAGTAAATGAAAACTAAAAATCATCTGCTCAAATGGTAGCACCGCAACCATCTTTTTGAATATAAGGTCTAGGAAAAATGAAAACTGTGCCAGGCTCGAGGGCTCACCTAATTCTGGAGGGGATATAAAATGATCAGGGGTGTGTGCCTGAGACAGCTTGCACATTACTTGATTTAAGTACTGCTGTAGGAAATAGATCAAGCCAATTTTTTTTTTATTCTTTGATATCCTCATCAGTCCCATTTTTGCAGTCTGAACAATGTATTCAAACATTGGCTGCCATATGTACTATATACCTGTTGGCAACTGATGCTTAGAATTATAAGGAGCTAGGATCAAGGGACGAGGGATGTTTCCTTCCAGCAGATGCCTCCATATCAAAGCGGAAGGATAGGTTCTAAACTGATAAGAAAACCTCTATGTCTGGAATCGTTGCAGGTGACTGATTACACCACATCAGGTCATCTCCAAAGTCAACAATAAAACAGTTAATAAGCACTATAAATCTTCCATAAATTTTATTTAATATTCCTCTTAAAGATGTTTATGTAAATAAATGTTCTCATGGGTGGTTGTGGTTGTTGAATTTGTGGTTAAATGTTTTGGTAATTGTTGTATTCTTTTATTTCATAAAAGCAAGTATGTTTTCCTTGCCATTTTCTGACCACTTCATTGTGCTGTAATGTAAGTGCATTTATGTGATATTATGATGTATTAAACTGTCTTATATTATGCTATCCTGCACTATCTGGCACCTCCACTACATACAATTCATATCTACAACAAAGTTACTGTCATCATCAGGCAGCTATTTTTCTAGTTTTTGCATCTTCAATGTGTTTTCATCATCCTTGGTCAGTTTGTGCCATGGTGTATTTTTTGATGAGCATTTGCCTTGACATCCTGGCTACCTTCCCCTTGCATTGGCCCAGCTAATTGTATTCAGAATCACAGAGGATTCAATTTGAATGCCATTTACTCTTCCCATCTGCCTGTTTTTATTGACAGTTTACGACAAGGAATGAAAAAGAATTGTCACAAGGATGTGCCATGCCCTTCTGATAGCAGAGGAAAATTGATAATTTCTTATACTATAGGAGACGAAAAGAAACAAAAAAAGGTGCACATACTGTACCACTTGAAAGGCCAGTGATCACTAACTTTGAAACGAAGGTACCACCATAAAGTAGGATGGATGGTATTGTTTTCATGCAACTTGCCTAGATAATACAAAACATAGGCATCATCAATGCTCTGGAACAAAAAAAGAGGGCCAAACACCGTAACACAGAGTGAACAGTTAGTTGCTTAATTTGGAAATGTCTCATTTAATACAGCATAATCGTGACTACCAATCTAAA